>JAQSVV010000311.1:0-38423 GCA_036375495.1 Agrotis segetum | reverse complement strand
TTCTCCTACCCATTTAACCTAGTGAATATGTATCAGTACTTACGTACTTTTGCGCAGTAACATTTAAGTACCTACTATAATTATGACCATACTCTGTCCTTGACCACACAACAAGAATAGAAATAGCCCAAAACCCTGCGCAATAAATTAAAACGTCAACAAGCGTAAACAAATGCAAAACAAACCACATATTCCTGGGAACATAAAACCGCGAACAAAACAGCGAAAAAATTCTCCGTTGCGGTGATATCGATAATTGAGTTGCGCCTGCGCCGTTATCAGTAACGTGTGTAACAATTAACTAAGCTGTTAGAGTTGACATGAGTTTTACCTTTACTTCGATGGTTAAGGTGATATGTTAGGCGAGCTCGATAATTTTGTATTTTAGAGTTTTCGGCCTGACTTCTTCCAAGTCAACTGTTTGTTGTTGTGTCATCATCATTTTATCATTCGAATTCATTGGGAGTGTATCTTACTCTTTCATTCCCTTCAACTAGTGATCATCACAGTAGTCATACGCAATCAATTTATGGTTTTTTTGGTGTTCAATCTTTAGGAGGCTGTAAAAAATATTAAGAGTTTTTAAGCGAGTTCACAATTGAGAGCAAGAGTTAATGCAGCAATAGAAGGCTCCACGGTAATTGATGAATGCCAAAAAGAGAAAGGGACTTCTTCCCATGGTGACAGTGCGCTAGATTTAAGTAACCAATGAACACCGGAGGACAGACGATATAAGGATTAGGTAATTCTGAAAGGTACAGACCAAATACTCCAGGTCAATGACGAGCAGCAGCCTACCAGGGCGAAAGGTCAGGCTCTGCGGTCATAAACCCATATGCCGAGCGAAGTGATTACTGTCATTATGTCCTTATTTGGTAGTGTATGTTGAATAGAAGAGTACTGAGTTGCTTGATTGATGATCGTCATTACAAAGAGTTGTGACTAGTTTATACTCGTAAATAAATACTTTATTTTTAACAGTTTAACAATTTTGCAATAGGCTCTTTGAGTAAATTGAGATCGAATTTCATAGAATCTTTCATATCTCGTTCACTAAAGATAACCTAGATTTCAGCAAGTTTGATCTTGTGATTAACGTTTGCTATTTCCTATTTTCAGCCAATCTATAGCATGAATTTGGGGGTCTATTACCTAACTAGTCTTACAGAAATCACCCGATTACATTTTTGAAATTAATGGCCTATAAGAGCAACAGCAATGATTTGAAGAGCAATAGTCCACGGATTAAACAAGACATCAAACGACCAAAATGCAATATTAATTATTTATCTCAACTATACACAGCGGATTGATTAACCTCATGTACACAATCAGAAACGAAGTAAATCCGACATCGTTTAAGTACATAAACATTGGAGAGTGTCGGCGTTTCACCGTTGTCGGCATAACGCGATCTAATTCGAAAGCGATACGCCTTTCACCTTCCGACCGCGTGCGTTATGACTCGAACTGAATACTTACGTGCGGTAAAGCGGCGCGTTCACGATGTTAAGGGTTTGGGAAGAAAAAGATGGTAACTAATATACTGATACTGCATCATCTCATCGTTAGGCAGAGATCTCTGGCCTCCAAGACTTCCAGTTTAATCGATCCGGTCCAAAGTGGTTGTTGGTTGTTCAACTCGTCCTGCCATCTGCTACGAGGTCTAATCGCGATGCTGTGCGGGTAAATCGTGTCAAAAGTAACAATGAACGTGGTTAACTGGGGGATGTGTTATGGAGTAGAGAAGGAGCACTATCATGAAGAGGAAGATACGAATAATGATGATGATGCCGATTTAAGGGCAGGAATTAAAGAATTTTTTGTCTTTGCTATGCTCTAAATTGGAACAATGCAAAATAAATGACAAAAATAAATGTAAAAAATTAAAAAGTAGACTGATGTGATATAACATTGAATTTTTAAAGGGTTTCATTTTAAAGATTATTTTACTGGAATTACTGGTAACATTCGTATGAATATCCAAAGTATCGAAGGAATGACAACTGAGAAACGGAGAATCGAACCAGGTCCAGTCATTCATGTGTGACTTCACAAAACGCCTGACAGTCTGACACACATTTTTTGCCTATGACTGTAGTAGCGAACTATTGACTCTTCCGCTCTTCAATAGAATTGGGGCTAATTCTGAATCGATTCAATCTTTTATCAGCTTATACAATCAGGGGTTCCCACACGATTGCTCAGCTTGTAACTTATACTGAATAATAAGATTGTGATGCATTGTTTTACTTTCACTTTCAGATCTGGAAAATCTTTTGTTTCATCACTTTGGTCTGGGTTGTCAGGTTTCTGTATAGTTGTATAAATCTTATATTTGTTAATTTTCACTCAGATTTAAAGTTCTGCTACGGTACAGTATTAACCAGATGATTTTGCTTCACTAAAGCACGGTTTTTTATGAAATTAGTAGAAACTTGAAATAAAATTATATAGTTTGACCAATTTTTTTTTTGTATAGGTATATTTGTACTTTTCGTATGCAACCACCAGTTTTTTTTGCAGTTTTATCCACTTTTCTCTTTCTTCTGTTTACATTGTTGATGTCGGAAGATTTTCAGCTACAAAACAGGTGCCAGCCAATCATCAATATGAGATGAGCAATATTAGTAGCGTAATATTTAAAGTGTTCTAATAATATATTATTATTGCGATGGAGCGTAAAGCGCTAATAAATCTGATGCAGGAAGCGTGGGCCGATCAACGTAAGAAGCAATAACTGGACTGAGCTACAACGGAACTTGTGTACGTAACGTTATTAAGTATAACAATGCTAGGATTTCTAAGAAGTTATATACAACAGTTTTTGGGCTAAATGAGTCATTGGTTGATACTGATGGACTAATAAATATATGGAGCGTTGATGATTCAACAAAATGCAAAAGGTACAAACAAGCTTTAGTGGATGAAATAAACTTGGAACTGACAGATAAAAATATCAATAGGCTGACAGAGACAAGAAAACTTAAAGCCAAGTACTAAACAATTATTTATAGTATGTTTTTAGCGCTGCGCAGGCGCTTCCGTAAATACGTTCATAGAATCCATACTTGTATATGCGTTAGAAGTACATCGGCTAATTATAACCTTATGTTTGACTTTGACGTCGGTCTCGATGTAACTCATTGTTAGAATATGACACGATTCGTCGGAAATTCGCGTAGGCCGATACGACGCGTGGAAATTCAATTGACAAGGTCAGAACACTCGCACGTGAGGTTATAACTTACTCAGGTAAATTAAACGGAAAAATATTTGCCATTAACAAGATACAAATAGATAAGCGAAACGATACAGCCACATTGGATGAAAGTTCTACATAGATGAAATGAAAAGCCACTACAATTTAGAAGAAAAAATAACGTAGACAATAGACGAACCGTTAAAACAGTACCTACCTACCTACAGAGAATTTCGATGGGAAACATCAGGTCCAAAGCTTCTCCCCGATAGTACCACATTACAACACCTCACTGCTAATACACACACAAATCATTCAGACAAACATTATGTGGATGTTTACGAACAATCATCGGTAGACTATACAAATATCTTTTCCTGAAAATCTTACCTGTGACCTTGCTAAACTATGCCAATACATCATGAACAAATTCTTCTGAAATATTATTATGAAACTTACATTGAGATTGGATTTTACTTAAGGAATTTATGATGCTTTATAACATTTTGTGTTTACTATTTATTTCTGTGAATTGGGTTTGGGAAAATACATCAGAATGAATAAAATATTTTAAAATTAGATGACGTGAATGTTTCGTGTCTGAGTTTAGTGAGAAGGATCACCCAAAATTCAAAAGTTGTTCTCCAGGATATGTAGCAATCGCGGCTGCAAGAAGTGTCTTTGACTCCTCAAAGACAAATGTAGAATAAATAGTTTCGAAGAGGATCTGCGTCAGGCGAAAGTCGAGGACGTCGCGCCGTCACGAAAACAACAATAACCAAGTGTATAATAACCAGGCAACAGCCAAAAGTAGTTGGAGAGGCGCTGCATGGACCGCCCGAAAGACACGGTGGAGTATACGATGGAGGTCAGCTCCTCTTGGGCACCTCTCGCGTAAGGGTTTGTTTCAAGTCATGTTACTGAGCGAGGGGAAATGGGATGCAGTCACCTGTTTCTGCCAAGCAGTAATTTTACTGAAGGAGAAGGTGAATTCAATGAAGGAGAGACAACCAACCACCCCGGCGACACCGAACCAGAGTTGTGGCATTGTCTAAACAGGCGACACTGAAACTCAAAGAGGTATTGAAAAAAACTGTCAGGGTCTATAGGAGTTTCACAGCACAGAGCGAGAGATCAAGCAAAGAAAAGCATATAATCCTCTTGTTTAGACATTATTTTTTTATCTAAACATGAGATGACCGTTCAAATAGTGTCTGAGCTGGTATTGTGCGGAAAGAATCATAAATACATTTGAGTGCACGACTGCACATGTCCCTGAAATGGGAAACTGGCTACATGTTAACCTTTTTTTTTGTCATAGTAATTATTGATGAGGTTTATTTTCGAGAATATCATCAAATTAGATCAAAGACATAAAAACGTTGACACAAAATAGGTAGACATTGATTCATTATAAGATATTTTTCAGTTTCGTTTGTGTGTCCTACTCGTCAATCGTGACTCGTGATACATTTAACTGGAATTATATGTTTTATTATATACCACCAGAGTGTTTGATAGACTATAGTGCGTAATAGAGCGAAAATAAAGTTTTATAGGTGTGTTTATTAATGTGATTACAACTCTTTTATTAGAAAAACTCCGCAGCAACATCGGTTGACCTCACAACAATTTTTTCCGATTTAAACTCGCTTTTAATTTTATCAGATTTTAATGTCTTTGAATTTGTATGACGTCAACCGACAAAGATCACACATGTTGGTTGAAACTAATTACGTTTTCGTAGTTATTAATGAACGTCACAAGTTTAATCGGAGATATTGGGGCACTAAAGCGTCCGATGACCTACAAAACGATGGTTTATTGGCTATTGGTCTAATCGTTGTTTAATACGTTGTGCAATGCGTCTCTATTATTAAGGGAACTAGGTTTTGTTGATGAGTTTTAAGTGTATTTGCATGATGAGTTATGGGTTCATTAGTCTTTGTTGGGAAAAGTATGTTGTTGTTAGAAATTGATTTTAGAAGTGTAACAGCTTTGAATTGAGTTTTCGATTAACAAAGGAATATCAAAAATATAATTATTTTTATATTTCTTATTGGCATAAATGTCATTCAATGTTCAAAATGTATTATTCTTATCTACTAACCACCATTGATAGGAATGTATTTACTAACACTATAACACTAATAGGTCATGAACTCATGATAATCTGAATTAAATATTATTAGATTCATTCATTTTTCTTACACACTGTGTTCATTTTAAAATTAGTATAAGTAGGTAAGTACCTATTGTGCTCCGTAATTCAAACACATTGAATTGGATGCCAATTGTGGGAAATTGCTGTCGAGGAAGACCACGGCAAAGGTGGTATGATGATCTGATATTAATTTGCAGGGCGAACAAGGACGGGGTGCTACGAAGGAAACCTCACGTGCGCCCGTGGACTGGAGTCCCTCTCGGATACGTTCGGGAGGACGACCAGTTTTTCGATGCGGGCAAAAACTCTTCCTTAAGCACTGTGTGCCTAAGTGGTCTCTTTGCCCGTATGTGAATAGCCTGTCGTGTGGACGCTCCAACGCGTGTCCCTCTGATTGGCAGAAGACACAGCGGCGGAGCGGGCTTGCGGACGGTGAGTGATGGGTAGCTCGCCGTCCGACCAAGGCCCAAGCCCGGGTCGGTGGCGCGTCGCTTCGCGCCAAATGCCTGCTGGGGTCGCGGGTTTTTTTTTAGTCAGTAAGATTCTGACAGTCCCTTCTGCCACACCCAGGGCGGGAGGATTCATTTGATGACTTTACCATCTAAAAAAAAAAAGGGCAAACAAGGTCAGAGATCACAAATGATTCAGAGGTTTGAAAAAAGGGGATAAAGGACAGGCCTATTGGTAGAAATGACATAATATCATACAAGCGTAAAAATAGATGTTTTATAAAAATTGTTACAAACAGTCTACTTCACCCGTTTCACTCTCAACCATCTACTATAAATAACCCCTAAATATAAACATTTTATAAACAATTTCTCTCAATAATTGTGACTTGTTTACATGCAATAAAACTAGGCCCTTAGAATCAAATGAGGTGTGATATAGTAAGGAGTAAGCATCGACTGACTGAGTGAAAGTCCACTTTCTTGCCGCCTTGTCTCAGTTGCCGATGATAAACGAACTTACTTTTGCTAGAAGAGACGTTTCGATATTGTGACCAATTGTTAACTAGGTATAAGTAGTTTTTGTTGGGATCTTTAGAAAATTTAAGTCATTTGACATGACATGACCAGTCAGAGAAAATTTTGTTTCTTCATTGTGGAGTTTTAGCATACCAAAAAGATGGTATTTACTTAAAGTTTTAACTAAGTATGATAAATATTAATTTGACATCATTTATCTGCGTTTAATTTGAATATCTACCGAAATTTAAAAAAATATAAGCTTTCATATTTCATCTTCAGTTACATTTTCATGAATAAAATCTAAGTATTTTTATCTTTCGTTTTTGTTTTCTTTTAAATCCTTCCCTAGTTAATTAGGCGTAGTAATAAGCGCGACATCTAGCAGTTCTTACGCCATGTTGTTTCACTATAATTGAGCAAAACTCGTGTGACGGTTTTCCCTACGACACTGTAGGTTAATGTATTGTCGCTTTCTTACCAACGTATACGCATCTCTAATTGTAAGACTTCACCTACTAATTTAAATCTCCTACGTATTGGTTTAGAAAATGTTAAACCAATTCTAGTTCGGTGTAATTGCTATGTTTCACTTGTATGACCGGTGTCTTAATTAGTTAGAGAAAACTTTCATGCTCCTGATACGTTTATTTAACGTTTAATTTAGCCTTTTGAATTGCTTCGTAATGTTTGCAGTTAATATCAGACATGACAGCAGGTGTTTCAATACAAAAGGAGAATTTAAAACAAACGTGGACCATATAAATGACAGATTGATGAGTGCGACTCGAAATGAATAAAGTGCTGAGTTGATTGGTAAATTATCCGGCCACAATAGCCATCAACGCAAAAGAGTTGTCATTGCCGAAAATAGTATTGATCTGGTAAATTCACAAACAATAAATTAACAAAACTGAGGTCTCTCCGTCGATTGAAGTCCAACAATCATTGGCATCGATTCAAGTACGTACGATGTACTAAATATTTACCTGTCTGCACATATTCCGTGTGATTCAACTAAATTACGTGATCATCACGCCTCGTTCGATCGCTTACTGATCCGTCGCTTCTTTATTTAGACGGATGTTAATGCGAGCAGTACTTTTTTCTGATAGCTGTTTATAATTAGAGTGCTGGTGTTTGGCATACATTTCATTGAATTCGTCACGTTGGCGGGAGACGAGAATGTTTACAAATCGTGGACAGGTTGCCAGGCTATTAATTTTTCACCTTTGCATGTCTTCCCTATCATCGGACGTCGTTTGCTTTCAACAACGTTTGCTTTTTGACATTGTGAACGTGTAGATGAATTTTACATACCTCTACATGCAACACACAAAATGACAAATTGTAGTTTGACATAATTCTAATTTTCATATTTTTCTGTAAAAGTTCTTTGCTTACGTTTATTTAAAGATAAATCTGGTGTTTGGGAGTGTTGTTTGACCCCGTTCTTATTACAAGGACTTTAGAAAAAAAATGTTTTTCACTTGTTTTCTCATCGTAAGTTCATTTCCCTTTATCCGGCTTTTGGGTGATAGCTTGTAAATAGCACAGAAGGATGGACGTGAAGGATCATTTGGGGAGGAATCGATGGACAATGAGGTTATGAGACGTGGGCCAGAATGGCTCATGCGTCACTGAGACCGATCTAGTTGAGAGATACAAGTTGGTTTAGTTCTTATAAATAAAGCAGACTGTGAAATGGATACTAAACTAATTGAATATGATTAATATTGCAAATAAATCGTCTCATGTTTATTTATTTTCACAAAGAGAAAACTTTAATAAGATCATCTAAAATTAAAAATAGAGTAAACTCCCAAACCCTGTCTTTTAGAATGTTATTTATATGTTCCAAATCCATCGTGCTACTTACAAATTTAAAGAGATCGGACGGAAGTGTTCGCAGTTCCTCATGGTTCAGTATATATTCGATCGTCTATCGTTGAGAATTTGCAAAGTATCTGTGTGGGTTAGTCACGTTCATATACGTACAAAGTTGAATTAAGGTCTCAGCACACATATGGGATCGGAAAGGGGTCGTAACCGTAACGCCTTTCGCCTCGCTGTCAACCAGGCGTCAACCTACCGTATGCACGTAACGAAAGCGTATCAGCAGCGCCTGTACGTCAACTCGGCTACGGCTAGGCGACACCGCGCTTACGGCTCGCCGCCCCCTGGCTGACCCGGTTAGTCAAGTCGCGGGAGGGGAAAGGGGTAAGGGTGGACGAAGAGCCGTAAGCGCGGGGACGGAGAAACGTAAGCGCGGGGACGATGAGCCGTAAGCGCGGGAATTCAAGTTCGGAGCCTGTTCCGAGGCGAGGCGATTACGTTATTATTCCGATTAGTGTGCGTTGCAGTAGGGAGTTTAATACAAACCATTCTGAACGGCTCGAGGCGATACGGTGACGATCCCTTTCCGATCCCATATGTGTGCTGAGACCCTTACTGTGTATGTACGAACTGTTGAAGACGCGTTGTAATAAGGTCGCGGACGCGGCTGCGTGGCGCCGCGGGTCGACGCCCCCTCCACTACTAAGTGAATTATATTGTAATCTTTACATATTTATTATTTTGATCATGATTGTATGGTTGTAGAATGTTAATACAGGTCATGTAATAGGCCCTGGATGCTCCTGTGCGTGTTTCTACGCTGCATTCTGTTTAACTGCTTTTATATTCGTTTGTTGTTACGGTTACATTGAGATTGAAAACTTTTATTTGTGCAATAAAGTGTTTAAATAGGTGTTGTTTTTTAGTGTGTCTGGCTTTGTATAAATGCTAAAACATGTGCCTGACCTTGTAAAACAGTCTTGTATGTAAGCTTTGTAGCGAACGTAAACAGATGCACCGACAAGCAAGCTTCACTCGGAAAATTTCGTCAACGATACATCTATTTTTTCTCATGCTCCGATTAAAACGTCTCTCAACGACCTAGTCTGACCGACGGGACATAAATAATCATATTAAAATAACCCGTCTTCCGTCGATTAGAGGTGAGAAATAATGTCGCCCACATGAGGTGTCTTCAGCAATCATTTGCCGACTGATGTATGACCGACCAGCCGACTGGAGAACACTAGCTTCATGTGTTACACGCTCGTTACATATTTTTCTTATAATTACAACTTTTTATCTACTGAAATGACTAATCATCATTAATCTTTAATCGAAAGTCGTGATTTAGCTAGACAAATAATAATTAACGCCGTAACAGTGTGCAGTATCTTACGCAACAGTGTACGCAAGATTGAGGATGTTTTTATGCATTTTTTAAATCCTTCTATACACTTTTTTAAAGGCGAAAGTTTGTAAGTATGGATGTATGGATGTTTGTTACTCTTTCACGCAAAAACCACTGAACGGATTCGGCTAAAATTTGGTACACAGATAGTTTATAACCTGGATTAACACATAGGATAGCTTTTATCCCGATTTTATGTTCCCGTGGGATAATTTTCGAGTTCGAGATGTGATGTGCAACAGCTAGTACTTTTTTTTTTTTTTTTTTTTTTAGCGTGGTAAAATCATCAAATGAGTCCTCCAACCCCGGGCAGGGCGGGAGGGACTGTCAGACTTCTACTGACTAAAATCCGCGGTGTCCTTCATAGCCTGTTACGTTCCGGGGTTACGGTTAGGGAATAATCCCGCGACCCCGGCAGGCTTTGGCCCTCTGAGAGGGGGGCCCCGTCATTATGCTGACGCTCTTTGAGGCGCGCGTGGGACACAACGCGCCGTCGACCCGGGCATGGTCCTTGGTCGGGCAGCGAGTTGCCCTTTACTCGCTGCCCGCATGCCCGCGCCTACGGTGGCCACCATCATCTTGCGACGTCCGTCGCCGTGGGCGCCTACCACTGCGGCTGGGGCGGAGGGAGGACGCTGTCCTCTCTCGCTCGCGGCCTGCCTCCTCCTTTACGAGCATTACTGCCTCGCAGAAGGAGCTGACCGCTTCCCACTCCGTCTCGCCCCGCAGCATGGCCGCAACCAATGCCGGGCGCGAGAGGTCTCCGCCTATCGCAGCCGTGAGGACACGTCGGTGCTCCGCCCAAGCTGGGCAGTCTTGCACCGTATGCTCCACCGTATCCTCCGGGCGATCTTCGCAGTGGTGACACCCAGGCGTCTCCTCCTTTCGCATCAGACACAGGTACCTCCCGAAACTTCCGTGTCCGGTGAGGACCTGCGTCAAGCGGTAGGTCAGGACGCCATGACTTCTCTCCAGCCACTCCTCAAAGAGGGGTCTTACCGCCGCAATTGCGGCGTGCCCAACAGCTAGTACTTAATAAAAGATAAAAAATATAACTTCCTAAAGTACGCTATAAAATTAGTAAAAATAAACGTCGATAAATTAAATAACAGCTTACATAACATCGAAATATGGGACAAAAGACAATCGTATAACTATTTGCTTATTCAAAACTAGGCGTGACCGGCCATTGTTATTCTTGGTGTATTGCAAGCTGCTTGCAAATGACATCTTCGTAATCACAAATTGGGTTCCATGACCTGCATGTGTGGAACCCCACTTCCGGCGGCGAGGCGCGTGCGTCGCCGTCGAGATCACTTCCGCCCCGCCACTTGCGCGCGCGCCACTGATAATGATAAGAAACTGGGGCACCTACGAGTAAGTGGTGTTACCTGTTCATTTATAGCTGTTTGTATTTTTTTGCCACATGTGAAGACATGTTGGAATCTCGCAAAACGACAGTCGCTTGTTTTATTTAGTTTGCACTCGTCAATATTTTGTTTTGCGAGATGAGCCGAATAATTATTTTCCCATATAAGCATTGATTTTGCACTTTAATCTATTCCAAACAATCGTACCTCTCTCCAACTCCCAATGACGTACAAAATGACAAACAATAATTTCGTTTCACCAAATTCGGTTAGGGTTCACGCCGACCTATAGAGTTCAGTTTTTTCATTTCCTTTTAATTCAAAATATTACGACTTCTACGTATTACTTACGCAGGTAATCTTCATGACTCGAAACTTCGTGATTATTGACAACATCCTGGAATCATCGAGTTCATACTAAAGACATGAGTCATTGGGAACCAAGCCTTATGGTAATGACTAATGACTATAAACCACTGAGGAGTATCTTTGAGGTCGGTGAGTAACATTTTGGGTTACACAGTGTCTGTTATGTATTTACCAGTTGGTACATGTATTGTGTTTTCATTCTTTTTTGTTCAATTTTAAATGAGAGAAGTCAGTGGTATACTAGGTGTCAAATAGCCATGTTCACTGTCGTGCAAAAAAGTGACGTTTAAAGGTTTGTTTTGAGGTGTGTGACCTTATTGACCTCCAGCTAGGTAATTAAAACCATCATCTTGTTTTCGAATAAAAACTACAATCTATAATGATCCACAGTTATATGGGTGTACAAACGTGATGAGTGTCCCCAGAAAAAACTCTTATCACAAGTTACCGTATTATCCAGTACACTGAGTTTTGGAGTGAATGTCAGGTACTCAGTAAGCCTTAGCACGAACGTTCACTCTTTTACTTTACAGTATTTATTTTTCTTGTATGGAAAAATGGAACAGCGCCTCTGGTGTGCGAGTAGGCAGTCACGTCTGTAAAGAACTCGTTTAGACTGACTAAGATGATGATGGATCAAGATATTTGTTATTTTACCGGATCATCATCTGCCAGCCTTTTCCCAACTTTATTGGGATATGGGAGGTGAACCGAATGCAACTGAATTTCAGGATTTTTATATGGAATGACTGTCTATCTATCCTCCACAACTCAGAAACTTTAATTATACAGACAATAGGTACACAAATAACTATTATTATCCCAGTTTAGTAATAACTACATGACCGATATTTTATCTGTACTGCTCATTAGTCACCGAAAGTAATAGACTAATTAATGTTATCCGGGTGTTCCCCTCATTGTTTGATTTTCCTGGTATTAAGTGAAGCGTTGTTATCTTAGTTTTGTACTTCCTACATTTTTGATCCACACTGGTGTGTTAAAGCAAATTTAGAAAAAAAAAAGTCCACATTTCAACTTGCGTATGAGGAAAAACTTACCGAAATTATTATGTGGGTATAATTAAGAAAAATAGTGCAAAGCTATGACAAATATGAGTTATACCTATACCTACATTTATACAGAGCAGTTGTGGCCGAGTGGTAATGGCCTCGACTAACAAGTTGTAGATCGTGGTTCAGAACCCAGGCGCATTACTTTTTGTAAATTATTTCAGCACCAAAGCTCTTCAAATGGTGATGGAAAATATAGTGAGGGAACTGACGTCCTTAAGTCGAAAATTCGAAGACGTGTGATTCAGTCAGCTCTAGACCGAGTACTTACAGACATTTTTTTTTTTTTTTTTTTTTTTTTTTTTTTTAGCGTGGTAAAATCATCAAATGAGTCCTCCAACCCCGGGCAGGGCGGGAGGGACTGTCAGACTTCTACTGACTAAAATCCACGGTGTCCTTCATAGCCTGTTACGTTCCGGGGTTACGGTTAGGGAATAATCCCGCGACCCCGGCAGGCTTTGGCCCTCTGAGAGGGGGGCCCCGTCATTATGCTGACGCTCTTTGAGGCGCGCGTGGGACACAACGCGCCGTCCACCCGGGGAGTACTTACAGACATAGGCTGGCTATATGTTATGCTACGATTAAACCTACTATTGTACTCGTAAATGTGATCTTTTATCCCCGTTATTTCCTGCGTGGTCTTTCCCGATCCCGTGCCGCAATTTAATGCTTATCCCACTCCAGGAATTACTCTCAAATTGTGGGTGCGTTTAGAAACATTTACACTCACAAACAAACAGATACAGAACAACTGCCAGTAGGCTAGGTTATGAATTTTGTTTCATGTGGGTATCGAATACGTGACATGCATGAAAAAGGAAATTTTCACACAACGGATGACCTAGTGAGGTCCATGAATTTCCTTCAGATTAGATGGAGTCAAGATGAGGCCCAAATTTTAGAAATAAGGATGTGAAGGATAATGAACAACATTTATTTGCAGATTTTACAACATTACAGTAAAGAAAAAATATGATTGATAATTCAATGAAGATGATGACATGATAGAAATAATTACAATCACAGTTATTAAGTGAAGGTAACACTATAAAATATAATTGAATATAACAATTTGTTTTTATAGTCAAATAAATCTCGGTTTTGCTGCCGATGAATCGAATTAGCGAACATGCGACTTGAGAAAGTAATTAGGCGATCTTACTGTATTGCACGAAATAATGAGTTGAGTAAGTATTATGCAATTGAGTTGAGAATTGACGATCGTTGGAATAATCGTATTTTGGAGTGGAGACGTAACGTAGTGGCAAGCGTTACTGGTGGCACCATCCCATCTTACATGGAGTATCATTGACATCATCATTAGCGTACGACCTCAAAAAGGTTGATGAGGCAGACTGGACGTGGAAGACTCTGAACCATGTAGTGTCGAGCAGTTTGCGAGAGGCATTTCTTCCATTGCCCAGTACTAGACTACAATAGGCAGAGTACCGAGTACTGACCGTACAGGCTGAGTACTTGTTTTAAAATCATATTAAGGTTTCATTAGTGTTTAATGGTGAGACAGAAGAGACAAAAAGTATACACATATACTACAGACAGAATAAAAGTAACAGAGTTAAAAGTACTTACCTTTATAGATATACTTTTAAAAAAATGCATTTCGTATTCGGCAATACATGTGTATACCCCAACTTATCCCACTGTCAATTATCACCAACCTGTGGTTTACATTGTGCGGTCTACCAATGTGCAGTACGCCCTATAAAGTTGTCTAGACAATTTCAAAGACTTTCGACTGGCCCAGACCACACCTAAACTATTCAGTTAGTTCTGATCTCTATTATAATTGAAGTACATTAAGTACTATTGTATTCATGAAAAGGAGTGTGGAGTTAGTTTAGTATAGGATAAATCTACAAACTCAGTACGCACTTCGTCCTACTCGTATGTTATGGATTTTTAGCTTAAGCTTCATTGTACTCTTGACTAGGTAGGATGTCGGTAGTGGATATTTCAACCTGCCAAAGCTTAATGAGAGCGATTGAAAAGTTGAAAAGATATGTGGACTGATCAATGAATATAATTATTATAATTATGTTTGTGTAAAAAAATCAAATATAACCTCGTAATCAGTTCATACTTAATATTTACATTGCTGAGACATACGAGTAGGCCAAGGGGAATTAAGAATGTCTCGTCATTTTTTTTTCGTTCTAGAACTTGCACTTTCTTCATAATTTTTATTTGTGACCATTATGAGATTAGTTGTTATAACAAATTACATCTACAACTAGAACTACACATATTATTATCTGGGTCTGAAACCGTGACCTTGTAAGTCAAGACTACTATTGCAGTATTGAATCTTGCTTCAAACAAATAAGTTTCAGGCTACTTGAAATCATATACGGGAATACCGACATACTAAAGCAAAATTACGACGTTTGTTAGATTTAAGTAAATATTTCATTACACGTTAAACTATTAATCAAATGAGTAGGTATCATGGTGTATGACGCAGGTTTTGACAAAATGACAAATAGATAACTTTACAAACATGCGCACATCCGGCTTAACTTATGAAAAGCAGATGGTAATTCAAAAAACTTCACTTTGTATTGAAATATTGTTTACTCGGTATTACCGCAGGTATTACCGAATTTCCGTCGTTTCTGACTAGTAAGATATTATCAGTCTGTCTGATAAAAATTGCTAAGTTTGGAGTCATGATAAAATTATTACGTAACTTCCGCGTAACTTTCAAAAACATGTGTTCATTTTAATTTCTGAGGCCATTATTTATTTTTATTTTATTTATCGTGGTAAAATCATCAAATCATCAAATGAGTCCTCTCATCCCGGGCAGGGCAGGAGGAACTGTCAGACTTGTACTGACTAAAATCCACGGTGTCCTTTAATAGCCCTTTATGTTCCGAGGTCACGGTGATGGAATATGACTAGATTTCTGAGGCACAAATTTTCACGTTGTGTAATTTGAAGAAATTTGATGAATAAAATTAGTTTTTCCGTCGTACAGTCTTATTCTAAATATTATTATTTATGTTGCCAATATGCGACAGCATAAATAAATTGCAAATCTTACAGCCCGTCATTAAGAGTTTAAAAATAATGCATAGTAGGTAGTACTTATTTTTCTTTCAATCAATGAATATTATTTACAAAGATTTAACGTTTCAAAAATCGTACTAATTTACGCCAATTTTAAAAGCGTCGTATCTCTAACAATTTTTTGTTTGGTAACAAAAGATAAAATACGGGTCAAATAGTATTTTGTTAGTCTGGCTGAAGCACAATTAGATTTTTTTTATCATTGCCAATTTACGTCGTACAAACTTTAAGTATGGTCAACACGGGAATTAACTTACTTACACCAAGACGTGGCATTTCTAGAGTGATACGAAAAAAGTTATAAATACTAAACTACCAAAAACAAATATCAATACTATTGAAAGTTTCGGTGTACTAAAGAATCCTAAACCCTTTGAGGGCGATTACCTCTTGCCTACATCCGCAGATTATTGAAAAAAAATCCGTGTAAATAACCACACTGCAATTGCTCAAATCTAACTTCGTTAATTCTTTAAAATAAGAAATATAAATAGTAGGTAAATACATATAATTATGTATGACTCATGATGTCAAAATCTGACATAACCATCCAATATAGCCCATTTACAAATACCTCTCGGAGGCTTGTCCGTCCACCCCTATCCACGAGGGTAAACCCGTGACATTGGGTCATAAGTCCATTGTGATCAACATTTATTTTTGAACCGCCTACGTCATAGTCACGTAACGAAACAAATTGACGACTTCACTTCTATACTAAGTACGTCATAAGTTTGCAAGTTAAACACGTAAAAAACGTGGCCGTCGTCATACTTATTGCATAAACTTACTTGAAACAGTCATTCATTGTTCTTAGAAAAGGGATGTGTTTAGAAATGTTGGTAAATAAATGAAAATAGATTTTCCTCGAGCGATTTTTGTCGGTATCGAGAAGGTTAAGTTATCGATAATAACTTATTTGCGTAAGTATTTTATGAGTAAGTTTTCCTTGACATACGCTCGTACTGTGTTATGGGTATGTAAGTTTTGTGTGTGTTATGAATATTGAATGATATGGGCTATTAGGAAAATCTGTTGTTTTAAGTTAAATGAAGTTTAAGTGCTGTGTTGTAGAGCACCAATATTGGTTTTGATGAGTATTTGGTGGTGTATCAAGTGGATTTATGGTTTTATAAAATGGAGGATTGATTGAGATTCTGCGAAGTCATGAATAACTTTATAATTTTGTTGTTATTTCAAACAATAAATTACTTAGTTCTTAATAAATCTGAGGGTAAACTTGTAAACTTGTCCTTAAACTGTCCTGTTTATCTCTCTTCTCGAAAAATTAAATATCTTTTAGGGAGGGTCTGAATGACCTGATTACTTACAGGACACAGAGTAACTTCAGGATAACACATTCCATTTTCCTATTCTGATAGCAAGGCCTAATATTGGAAAACTATTACCCAGCTCAAATATTGGAAAAAAAATCTGTGTAAATAATAAATCGTGTGCATTATTAGTGAGCGATCATAACAAGGATCGTGCTTTCGTCACGCGTTGGTCGATTGAGTCATTGCTTGTCGAGTTCGCTTTAAAGCCTTTGTCAAACAGGCAGGCGAAAGCGAGGCGAAAGCGAGGCGATCCGATTCCGAGGCGAATGCGAAGCGAAGGGCGACGTCAAACTGGGTGCAGCGAACCGACGTTTTGTATGAAGCCAGTACCGAATTTATAGCGATCCGAAGGCGAAGCGGAGCGTTTTTGTTACGTCATGTATGGAAATATGAAGCGATATCGCGCCGAAACTGAGACCACGTCAAACAGAAAGGCGTGCCCGCGAAGCGAGGCGTGGCAGTTGTATTAGCTGGCTTTATAAGAACGACGTCAAACAGAGCAAATACGGGAAAGCGAGACCGAAGCGTGCACGTTGTTTGTGTTGCCAGATTTTTCTTTTTCTTCAGTTTCTTTCTTGTACCTAACATCGATAATTTATTGAGAAATTTCACAGAGAAAACAGTTTGAATTCTTTTTATTAGATAAGGTGCGCTAATCGATGAAATCGACTCAGGTTTTTCAAGTTTTCTTCGCGTGGTACAGACGCCAGCAAAAACCTACAATATTACCCAATTGGCATGGCTGGCTTTTGCCTGGTCCACTAAAAAGCTGATGTCATCACTGGTTACCACTGTTAAAAATGCAGTTGAAGTGGTGTAAATGCTGTATATTTCACGCCTTTTGAGGGTCTCAGCAACCACAGCAAAAGCGACAGCACAGCCACTGTGCTTGCAATATAAGATAGCGCAACGGTAGACACAAATACCGCCACACACCAAAGGCCCACCCGCCTTCCAATATCCAATCATGTCGTCTGGTCTTGTCAGGAACTGAGCCGTTAGGTCCTAAAACTGTAGGTAAGTCGACGCTGGCTGGTAGTGGCCCTTTTGCAACCCTCTAATATAAAAATACTTATCAGGTATACTATGTAAAAATAAAAACAACATTTTTAAAATTGTTTATTTAATCATCTTTATCAACAATATCGAGGAATCCTGCCCATACAGTAATATTTTGTTAATGTCTAAAACATTACTATAGGTACTATTTTTATATTATGACAATCGCGTTGTTTCCAAATCATTCTCCAAGAATCCATTGATTAATAATTCTAAGGTATCGTGTGGCAAAGTCTTGTCAATAAATCATCTTCCTCCATTAAACCCTCCGTTCGAATAGGGTACTTTTCCCAGAGATAAGACTCTCGTCTAATTCCATGTCCTCATCTTCAACACAAATAGGTACTGATACTGATTAGAGCGAAGCTTCTATGCAGCTCAGAGAGGCATAACAAAGTGTTTAAAATTTGGCATCCATATTCTTTTCTCTTCAAAGTTAGAATGAACAGGCTTTTTCTGGGTAAGCTCGCTCCATCGTAGGCTTCGTCTCAGTCACCTTTGCCTAGCTATGCTATTCTCAATAAGCACAGCATAAATCACATCGCTGGATCCACAATGTGTTTTTGGACGTGACACAACGACTCTCACCGTTCGCACCTCACGATTGGTTAGGGATTTAACCAAAACCTTTAAAAAAAGTTTTAAAATACTTAAAATTAACAAATATTATTTAAGACATATTAGTGACAGCACTAGTGACAAACAAAATAAAGAGTAATACATTCATAGAGAAAAATTGTAAAGAGTTTCTATAAATCAGTCTCCCGCACTAATTGTAAAATAAAGGCTTATTCAGACCTGAGCGATATTCGCTGCCGCTGTGGGTAGAGGTACATACCGCGCGGGTTTCGCTCAGGTATTTAGTATCAAGTACCGTGACTAGAGCGACCTGAGCGATATTCGCTGCCGCTGTGGGTAGAGGTACATACATACCGCGCGTTATTCTACCCACAAGAATAGCGAAATCCGTTTTGGTGTGAACAGTAATATTACCGCATACCCGCTGGGTTTTCTCTGACGCAGACGGTAGCGAATACCGCTTAGGTCTGAATAGGCCTTAAATTTAAAAATTGTGGTTGTCTATGTATGCACAGAATACTTAATAATACTACGTACAGAAGAGTCACTTCCCAAAAACAGTCAAACAAACGTAAAATCTTTGCTCGAGAGAATAAAATTTTAACTGGCGTCAAGATTGCACACCTACTTTTAAAATAGCCTACACGACGCGTGCTCAAGCAAAAACACTAAATGGATACCCGCGTGAGTTTATTTTGGTTTATCTGACACTAACGACTCTTGAAGGTCACGATCAAAACATAAGTCCCCATTCACACGAGCGCTTTTTTTTCGGGCGTAGATAACAAAAAATTAAATTGAACTTAAATGTCACCGTCCAGCACTTAAAGTCAAATACAGTACAAAATAAATTGATAAATTAATGTTTTGTGACTACTGACATTTAGTAAAGAATTTGTAAAGATGTTTACGGAATTGCTGATCACAAAGCATTAAAGGTAAAAAATATACAACGACTAAACTGTGGTCCCTCAATCCACACAGGAAAAATAATTATTTTAGTGAATATTACCTAGTAAATCTTTCTTTTTCATAAAGTTACCACATAAAGTTTTAGTAAAAATCGTAATGCATTTTGTAAAAAAGAAATAGAAAGATATATCGACGCAATATGAAGATAGCGAATAATAAAAGTGGTCCCTCAATCCTCACCTCTACTAACATAAGTGCAAGTATTAGCTGCTAGACGAGAGGATTATCAGAAAGTCTTTAAGAAAGATTACACTATAGTGTACTTAACTTTTAGTAAAAAGTTACTACTAAAACATAGTTATCTAAAATGGAGTATTTCTCACCTCTTAGCTGAGATAATATAATTCACACACAATTCGGTTTCAGGGCTGGACTATCCAGTGAGAGTGCTATTTTATCTCTTAAGCATACCGTCAGGTATTATACGGAGAGAAAGACGCCGATATATGCCTGTTTGACGTCCGACGTCAACCGCGAAGCGGTGCTCCGTCGACATTTTCTGGTCATTTGACATTGAATTGAAAATAAAACGGTAGTGTATTTAGTGATATTTTGACTTTTAACATTTTGCTGTGCAATCAGTAATTTTGATGGGAATTCGGAATCTTATTGCATAGCAAAAGGATATTTTTTGATTTGCGTTTAAATACTACCCATTTATGTGTGTACGTGTACGTAATGAATAAAACTGAAAAACTAAAACCGATTCAAATAATCTTGTTTTGAATTTGTTAAAAATTTTATTTTATCCACAATAAATCTTTCTTACGGACTGTATTTTGTTTATTTTTTTTAAGCTAAAAAAAGCAAATTTCGCTTGCTTCTTTCTCTTCTTCGAGGGCCTGGTGGACTTGAGTATTTCATTTCAGTTTGATACCTCCACGCGTTCCTGAGAAAAAGGGTCTTGACAGATGGACAGGCGGACACCAAAGTCAATCCCTAGTACATGATCTTATGTTTCCACTCAAATTAAAAAGGTGTACAACGTATCGAAATGCCTCTATGGCGTTTTTGGAATAAAAAAATCGTATCTTTATATTTATATTGGTTGAATATCTCCCCCGCCCGGTCTGTAATTTTGTGTTACGATATTATTTATTTTCTTTAGGTATAAAATACTGTCTTTATGAAAAGCTATCATCTGTTGATAAATCTCGTTGGGGCCTGCTAGATAGACATACACAAGAACTTTTAGACAAGTTTTTATTTACTCCTACCCAAAAATGGCATAAAGCTTAGCTTAAAGGCCTTGAAGTCGTAACCAAAAATTAATGAAAAAAATAGTGATACCGTAAACATGTCACAAATTGACATCTATTGATATTGCCTAGATAATTCTTGATTTCATGTTTTGTTTTGTTGATTTTCCGTGATTGTTTACTAATCGACCGACTGCGTAAAGTAATGAACTAATATGCAACAAGAAAATGTGCAGCCATTGTGGGTGTGCACATACTTAGTTTTCTAAAAAAACACAGTATGCGATTAAAACTAGGTTTTGAAAATAATATTCAGACATTTACCTACTGTTGACCAAACACAACTTGTATTTACATTTGTGACTGTATTAAGACTTTACCAGTTCTCAAGACACGGTTAACGGATTATTCGAATACTGGATTGGTCCACCTATAAAGGAAAACAATAAGTTATATTTTCATTGAGGAGGTACCAAGTATCTTTGATTTGCATTGAAAAAGTTGAGGCCCAGCCGTCGTTTTGTTGAAGATGAGAACAGTACGACATCAAACAGAGGATTAAATGATGATATTTTGAATGCCACGACCTTGTGTTACGATATCTTTGCATTAATCAATTGACTGTTGAAGTATGGCTTCACTAATATTAATTTATCAATTCCAGTCCTATTTTGGAAACAATAATGCTATTATCATAATCATGTGATTGAACATACATTCGTGCGTATTCTGAAAAAAAATTGTAATGTGTGTTTTGTACGGTTAAAACACATCAACAAAATGTTAAAGAGCAGGGGTTTCATGACATCGTTGTTATAGATAATATCACAATAAAATAATTGAATAATAAGTTGTTTGATTTTTACACGGTGCACCTATTGGGCGTTTTTCCATTAGCCGGCCCGGCAAAAATAGCAAAAATGTATGAAATGGTATGGCTCGCTTTTGCACTGCCAGCGCCGGCCCCGGCGCCGGTGCCATGCCGGCAAATGGAAAAGCACCCATTGGGCGTTTTTCCATTAGACGGCACGGCACCGGCACCGGCGACGGCGCCGGCGCCGTGCCGGTGCCGGGGAAGCAAGAATATATGAAAATGTATGGCTCGCTTTTCCACTTACCGGCGCCGGCGCCGGCCCGGCGTCGGCCCGGCGATGAGTCCTGCCGGCGCCGTCGCCGGCGCCGGGGTAATAAGCTTCCTAGTCGGTGCTGGCCTGGCATTTTTCAATTAGCCGGCGCCGGCACCGGCGCCGGTGCCGGGGAAGCAAGAATATATGAAAATGTATGGCTCGCTTTTCCACTTACCGGCGCCGGCGTCGGCCCGGCGTTGAGTCCTGCCGGCGCCGTCGCCGTCGCCGGGGTAGCAAGCTTCCCAGTCGGTGCCGGCCGGCAAATGTGCATAATGTGTGTATGAATTGTAGCCGTGTGCGTGTGTGAGTGCGCAGGCGTGTTGGAGGACGCGGGGCGGAGGGCGTGAGACTCGGTTTGTGGCTCGTAATAAGGTTAATTTAGCCTCTTTACTTCTGAAAGTCTAATGATCATGTTATTTTGTTTTTTAGAAGAAATATATGTTCTTGTGTGTCATTCAATGAATTACATAAATGAAACATAAAATTTTTATTTATTATTTATATCAACATAATACTTTTTTAATTCTGTGCGATAGAAAAGGGTGTGAATTTGAAATGGAACTCACCAGAAAACTCCCGTCCACTGCCTCGCGCTCCTAGGGTTCGGCGGTGTGCTCGGTCGTCCTGACTAAATCCAGCTATCCTTTTTTGCACATGTATCCACAGGCGTTAGTTACTATTATTGTTCGTATTATGTGGGGATTGTAGCACGAAATCACTGAAGGACCATTTAATTTTCTTTTTCGTTGTAAGAACGTGGAGAGCACTTGCGTGACAATACGCGGGAAGCGGTAATGTTTTCAAAAACCGCACGCGGAGCCCGTGGCGCTACTGTGCCTAGGGTTGCCAACTTTTTTTACAAGAAATAAAGTATATTCAGGTCTATGAAGATTATTAAACAGTATTTTAGCAAAACAAATAGTATTTATTTAATTTTTTTTATTTAGTCAGAGGGCGCACACAGTGTGCGCCCTCTGACTAAATAAAAAAAATTTATGAGCGTCTAAATGTAACACATAATAATGTGTCTGCATTTTGATGCTGAAAACAGTATTTTGTATACTTTTTTTTTGTTAAACAGTAAAAAGTATAATTTAGTGAAAAACAGTAGAATACTGTTTAAAACAGTATAGTTGGCAACCCTAACTGTGCCGTCGACCAATCGGATTGCTCAGCGAATGGAGCGATGAGAAAACCGGAGGTCCAATCCAAATCAAACCACCGTTCCTTTACACATAAAAGTTTTGTAATCATGTTGTGGGGTGAAAACTATATTAGAAAAATCTCCCTGAATTAATGAAGATATTATTATTACGTATACATGGAATGGTACGTAACAATTTCATTAATTCATTTTTCATTCATTACTCTAATCCAGTAGCAATTGAATGGTACTGCCTTTGAACAACAGAGGGCGATCAAACACATCAAATATTCTTGAATTGTTATTCAAATATAATTATTGAAAAACGTGGCGAGAATTAGTCGCTTCGCACTAAAAAATACATTGTTAAATTCCGACATCCGAGCGAACGAAGTCGCGGGCACAGCTAGTAAGAAATAAAACCATGCTGAGGAACCGGCGCCGGTGTAGGAACCGGCGCAGTGGAAAAACGATACCCCGGCGCCGGTGCCGGTGCAGGGCCATGCCGGTGCCGTGCCGTTGCCGGGCCGGTTAGGAACCGGTGCAGTGGAAAAACGAAGCCCCGGCGCCGGTGCCGGTGCACGGCCATGCCGGTGCCGTGCCGGTGCCGTGCCGTCTAATGGAAAAACGCCCATTAGATACGTTACTTTTTATAAAGAGGATAGCAAACGAATAGGTACGGAATGCGTTACTAGGTACCTGGTCCTCATAATTATATTTTATTTTGTAAAGGTGTTTGCGCAGCACTGTTGCCTGCTGCTGCACCTGACCAGTAGTGATATGTCTCTTATCAACATTAAAATACAAATTACAACAACAAAATGTATTTATAGATTTCTTACATAAATAGCTATATTTAAAAGATATTTGTACGCGTTATTCACTCAAGCCGCATGAAAATACATCCGTTCATGATCTTCGTTCATTACACGGATTGTTCTTGTGAGAGGTGTTTTGGCCAGTATGTTGGGCCTGGCCACCGGACACAGCAAGCAGTGGCGCGTGCCAATTAACGCCACCACAACAGCTTCCTCAGCATCACTCCCGGGCTATATGCTTAGCAGTAGCTTTACCACATATGCACCAGTTAAATTCCGTGGGCATCCTGAGCTTGTCGTCAATATCTAGCGTGATGACCAAACAGATTTCACCAGAAGCGTTCGCTCCACTCATCCTCGGTCAAGATATGATGCACGTCCTCGATTATTCCACATTTCTCACAAAGCAGAACAGCTAATTTGTAAATAATATTAGTTTTTAAATCGGCATGACAGTGTGTGTCACTGTGGCACTGTCAAGTTTCGGATTCGCTTCGGATTCGCCTCGGAAACGCCTCGCTAACGCTTCGCTTAGTTTTATGTTTGACGTCGTGCATACAAAGCCAGCCATTACTAATAGTTCGGCAACGCTTCGCATTCGCCTTCGCCACGCCTCGCTGAGTTGTAATATCGCCAACGCCTTCGGATCGCTATCGCTATCGCATCGCTTTCGCGTTTCTATGTGACTGGATTCAAACAATTCCCTATATTACAAATGAAAACGCTTCGCTTCGCTTTCGGCACGCCTCTCTGTTTGACAATAGCTTAACTGTGTCAGCGCGGCCGTCGCGGAATAGAATCAAGGCTGCGCGATATGGATCGGTACGCCGTAAAACACCTGTGTACGCCATCTTGGATCATTTTTGGGGGCTTTTTCGTCAAGCATAAGTTAATATGAAAAAAAATGATGAAAAAGCAGGAGATCGTAATCTGTGGCGTTCCCTGGGAGAGGCCTATGTCCAGAAGTAGACTTCAATAGGCTGTCATGATGATGATGACAAGTATTTATAATATAATGTCAACTTAACATACTTTTACGTTCGATAAACGATTGCACAGCGCAGACGCCCCGCGCCGCTCGCGCTGTAACGCAGCGAAAAGGTCGCGTTTTTGCTGCATTTTTCCTGTAGTCAATTAAACGCGGCGCAGACGTCTAACAAAACACGGAACGCATATGCTGGACAAACGTTAGTGTGAAGGCGCTCTTATAAAAGGTGAGTCTACAGGCGGTATCATAAGCAAAACATAAAGGGGGTTACTTTTCTAGGAAGCTGATTGTACAATTGCGATAAAATTGCTCTTCATCAATTACACTCTATTGCTTGATCAAAACAATAGAATATTATTCTATTTTATCGCAATGCACTATGTGATGCTAATGTGGAAATAATTAACATTTAAAATATTAATGTGTCTGATGTTTTTGGTCTTGATTAAAAGCCGGCAGTTAGGTACTTGACTTATTTAAGATAAATTATTACATAATAATATTGTCTAATGATTTTTACTCATTAAGAAAGCGATTATACCAAAAATTCTAGTCAATAATAAATTATGTAAGTTACATTGACTTTACGTCTGTTTTTTTAAGCTTTTTATTTTTTGTTTACAACCGGAAGTGAAACATTCACTTTGTTTCTTTCGTCCTGGGGGTGTGCGTAACGTAGCTACCTACTATAATAGTGGGTGGAGCATTTCCTCTTAATTAGTAAAGTTGTGCTTCACATTAGCGCAGCCAACTGTTACTGATAACAGTGTATTACGATAATCTTGTTTTGAAAACGGTTGCATGAGATGGCTTATGCCGTAACCTGAAATTCGTCGCATTACTCTTACATGACAATAATAATATATGTACAGAATTTGAATGGCTCTTACGGCCACTCTCCGGCCACACACGTTCCAGTATACTTGTGCAAGTCTGGACTTGCACAAACACAGGACAGTGAAAATTTTAGGAATATGTGCAAGTTACTTCCCACACACGTTACAGTATACTTTCACAAACACAGGACAGTGAAAATGTTAGGAATATGCGCAAGTTACTTCCCACGCACGTTCCAGTATACTTGCACAAACACAGGACAGTGAAAATGTTAGGAATTTGTGCAAGTAAACACACACGGTAGGTACAGTACACTTGCGCGAGTCTTGATTTGCGCAAGTATACTTGTACCGTGTATGGCCTGCATTAGTTATTTACACAGGTACCAAACTGTTATTTTTGTTAGCTTGTATAATTATAATCCTACAGCTAAGCAAAAATCTCATCAATGTAGATCATTGGTAAGAAAAGGGTAAGCTTAGGAAATAAGTATTAAAATTTAAAAAACTAAAGAACACGTTCTTCGTATACTTAGGTACAGTATATACAGTACATACTTGTAACAAAAGTTATTTATGATTTTTGAGGAAAGAAAAATTTCAGATTGCATGTGGGATTCGAACCCGCGTCATCTGGATAGGTACTCCAAACGCCTTAAACAACTAGACCATTGCAACTCACACGATGCGCGTCGCATGCGTCAATGCGTTTAAAATAATTAAAAAGTTATTTACATACAAACACAGCTTTACCGAATACTTTGAGAGACTTTATTACAAGTCGATTTAAGACTTCAATATTGATTGAACATTAGTACCTATACAAAATGCAAGCTTCTATTCGAGCTTTACAACTATGTTATCAGTGAGCATGCAAATCTCACGGAACACTAAGATCCTTCGGCCAACCCGTGACAATCACCGCGCGACCTCACACCTCGACCTCGATTCCATCAAGGATACACTCGAAAACCACCACGAAACAGTCAAAACTGAAAGGAAGGATTTTAAACTATTCGAAATAAAAAGTTAGCATTTAAATGAAGCCTAGGCAAGTTTGAATTTAATTTTGAATAGTTTTGTTACATATAAAAATTTAGTCGGTTTTCCTGGTAAAAAGTTACACTATTGGCGAAAGTTGACAAAGTATTAGAAAACCTTCCCCAAGGAATAAAGATTCATTAGAGGTATTAATTATTCAGTTATACCAAGTTAGAGAATTTAATTAATTTGCAATTCCTGTACATTAGTTGCTTATCTGAACACGAAAAGTAGTCATTATTTTTGAACCGAAAAAATAGTACCATAAATGTCTCAGCGGTAAAAAGATTGGAAATGACCTCCGCCATGCCACTGTTCAATTTGATCCACTTCCCGGGACACCCTGTTTATAACTGGAGTTTAAGTTTTACGATGGCTTATGTCAGTCAAAAAAGGAACTATCCTGATATATGTATCTACAAAGGAACAGATTCTTGAAGAAATGTCCGTTTCGCTAAGTTAAAAATGAGAAGATTACAAAGAAAAACTCGGTGGAAACAGTACCGTGGCTTGATTAGCTTGCTCGAACAAGTCTGCAAATGTCTGACTTTGTCACTTGGCTAGTCTCCCTGTTAATATTTGAAATATGTAGGTAGAAGAGGGTATTTATAGATATTTTCGGCGAGAATCCGGGTGGCGGTCGAGGGTCCCAAGATTTATGGCAAAGCGGGTGAGTCCCATCCAACAGGGATCTTCGAGTGTCGGCTACAAGTTATAAGAGCGAGCGTTAGCGTTTAGTCAAGGTGAAAGATCGTGCAGGTCACCAGACCTTAGCAACGAGAAAATTATAATTTTGATCGATGTGGGTTTCTTTGTGTTTCATAATATTATGACATAAATTATTTATCAATTATTGTTTTCTACTACCTTTTTCATTCTTTCACCTGCTTTAAATCTTTCAGAATGTTAAAAGTCCAAGTTAAGACGATCGACTCACAGGTTATTAAAATTTGTTCTCATAATTTTATTTTGTTTTTCATCTGCAATTGACAGGATCACAATGATCACACGGATCGCTTTCAATATGACATCGCTTCCCGCTCCACACTTACACCACGGTCCAATCTCGTCTGCCTCACACCCTCTCCAAGTAAGGGCAACTCATCTCGCCGCTCAGTTCAGTGCTATCTGCGCCCCAAGATATTTTTCTTTGTAATTCTATTGTTGAAAGAAATTGACGACGATTCTCATGAACCGCGTGCTTTACGATTACTTTGTGTCTGCAAGCCCTATGAATTTATTTGCTAATCAGCAATAAAATTACTGAGATAATAATCTATCCCAACCAAAATTAAGTGCCTAACTCTTCTAGCTTTCAAGTTTCTTGTTTGCGACAAAAACGGGGGTCTTTATTTGAAGTAGTACAAAGATATGGTTCTAATTGTTATGTCAATACAAAAAACAACAGAATGTCGAGGATAATGCCGAGGAGGTGCGTTGTGAACACCGAAGTACAAGCTGCAGGCGCACGTGGCATTGGGCCTTTCCGCTCTTTAACAGGTAAACATTTTTTACAACCAAATTACAATTTTGGGAATATTCCAGACGGGTATTGATCGAGTTGTGGATTTCCATTCAAGTGTAGCGGATTCCCACATTTTGTGAGAATTTGAATCGCCTTGTTACATTGAGGAGCTGGTTTTGTGTCGCGCGCGCTTCTTTCCCACACGATGGAGATCACGTTCATATTTTGCTGGATAGGATTTTACTTTGTTGTCCTTTTATTGCTCACTTTCTTTATCTGCAACGTGCCAGAGATAGCCCGGGATCTAATTGCAGCTTTGCAACAAAAATAAATGTTATTTTGCAAAGTCTCCCAAAATCGACTACTCCAACACACGTTGCTTATCAAGAAACAACGTCATCACATAATAAACCAGTCATACTTGTACATCAATTACGAAAACAAGGCGCCATCGGCACGGTGTAAATAACCGTAACATAATAGTATCCGATGTTTTTTGCATGATAAAGTTCCATCAATCTAACTTGAGGCAAGGACAAAAGGGATGCGCCATGCTTCGAGGCTATAATTTCAACGATTTATAATAAATGCCCATTCTGAAGTTACGGGTGCAACATTCCGATGTCGATTCCTTAATTTGAGGTCCTTTCTTTCTGTTTTATGTTTTTTGTGGGCAAGGGTGGCGGTGTGGCTCCAAAAGGCTTTTTTGCTCGTGTCGACAATAGGCCGCCCTAACGGTATGTTGCCTGCGCCTGAGCATTATTTCTGCCGATGGTCCGTCAGCAAGGCTGTTAGAAATATGTATGTGGAATGGTTGCTGTGTAAACACAAATAAATCAAGTTATTGAACTGCATTTGCTAGCCAACATTGTAATTTGTTCCTTGTTTAGTGTAACTTGTTAGCTATGTCATTCGAGTTTTTACTGTCTTATAATAAATGAATGTTTGCTTTACTATTTTAGAAAATATTACAATTCAAAACAACTTGTTCAAATAATATCGAAATAAGACGTTAAACGTGGGCGGCTCACAATTGGCAATGCCATCCCGTTATTAGATTTTTATAAATATTTTACCTCAAAGGTTAAGTCTTTTATGTTGTATTTATTTATAAATATAAAAATAGGCATCGTTATTCAGCAATGTATAAAAATAAACCAGTTTGAGATTAATTTATTTACCGTGGGGAAATCGGATCGGTTCGGAAGCGTTCCCGGTGGAATTCAATCGAGTCTAGACGTGAAGGGATGTTTGATTTTCAGGACTGACTTCATGCCACCTACATGTTTGGCTAAACGTGGGTTTAGGGTTGTGCTGAGATTTTTCAGAAAATGATCTTTTATGAGTACCTATTATTTCTATTATATTTTCATTGAAAATGCGTAGGTGTTTCGCCGTTACGATGTTTAGCGAATCATTTATTAATAAAAAGTGAGTTCATACGGCAGCTGTTTTCTAACTTAACTATTGAATTGGTCAAATGTCTTCAATGTTACAATTAAATTGTTTATTTTAATAAAAGCAATAAACAGAAACCAAATTGATTTTTATCTGATTACTTTATACATTGAAATTCAAACATCATTAATTTTTATTCTACACTCCTTGTCCATAAACTTTTAACCGTTTCATACATAAACTAACTCAATGGAATGTTATCGGATGCATGTTGTTAAGAAAATCATTGGCTTTCTCTGTGGTTTCTCCTGCACCCGGTATATGGGAAGGACTGAAATAACTTTATTAGTACACAAATAGAGCCGGAGTGATCGCCCTCTTATTACTATTTTCAGTTTTACTCTAAAATAACCACGCACTGTTAAACGTAGACAAAACTGTAAAGTACCCGGTTACTGTGTGTAACTGTGTACTAATCGGGTATTGTGGGAAGTAGTAATATGGGGGGAAATTAAGAATTTAATTATAGCCCTCTTGGTTGTTCATTCACGACTTTGTTACTTCGGATTTAGTAAGTACTCCTGTTACTAGTTGACTAGCAGTGTTATGCTGTTACTCGCTGTCATCGCCCTAGTCGACACGTCGTCGAAAATAATGACGACTATCAATGCAAGACTAATAAAGTATAAGTTAAAAGAGATTGCAGTCATGTGCAAGTAGTGAATGAAAAGTGAGCGTCGTCGTAAGAATTTGTTGTGTGAAGTATAGGTATGATAATACAAGTTGTTGTAGTTGAAAGCGAAAGGGCAGTAATTAATGCAGCTGTTATATATAATATCCACAATTTTCTCTACAAAGAAAAAAAATGAGAACGAAAAGAAAACTGATCCAGCAAGTTTGTATTGACAATAGTGTTATGAAGTATAAATTGTCTCAGCATGTGCTAAAGGCGGCTGTAAAAGAAGTTAGGTAAGTAAAGGCATCCGCGTGAATAAGCGACACAAAAACAGACGCCACGGGTGTTGCCAGAAATTCACTGGATGCTTGCGGCAACAGTGGTGCAAGTTATAAGCGACAGCGTTTTTGATTTTTCGGTCATTTGCGAACTTGATTTATCGTATTCAGTTGAAGACAGATTGTCAGTTGTTATATGGTAAAATACTGATGGTTACACAAAAAGAAATAAAATTGGCTAAAAGATCATCATTATCAGCCGAAAGACATCCTTTGCTGAACAAAGATCACAATCTCATACCACCTTGCCAAACAACAACAGGCCACTTGCATCCAACGGTTGCCTGTGTCTATCACGATGTCTTCGGAAAACCAAGCGCGAGACCTGTTTCTTTTTTTTTTCGGTTCCAGAAAAACGTGATGCATTTAACAATTATGGCAGAACTGTTATAAAATAAGGATATTGAATGATTTAGAAGAAACCTGAGGAGAGTTGCTTTTCCTGGTTTTCCATTTTGTTAGAATTCAGTCGCGCGTTGTATCAAATGTTATGATTAAAATGAAGTTTTCTAATAGAATGTTTTTACGATAAATAAAAACTTTTTAAGTAACGTGATCTGTTCATCACTCACACCACTCAAGTAATAGGCGAAAATGTCGAACATCCACTGTTTTAAAACAAGTTAATTAGTAGGCCGATATTGTCAAAATAAGCGATCAGTGACGGACACCCCGTGGTCAAGGGTCGTGTCGTTTGTGTTGTTCCCAAACAATTGCTCTTTCACGTCAGCTTCGTTGTTTTGCCCGACAACCGGGTATTTAGTAGCGATTTCACTGTCCCATTGAGTGGCATTCATTATTTGTATGAGCATTCACTTTCGATAACAAAAGTTAAGTGGTATTCCAACGATTTTCATTTGTTACAGCGAGAAATGTAATGGTCTTGGTCCACCCTAAACAAAGGATTTAGTGAAATGTCCTCATTGAAATCTGGAGCACGCAGATTGCTTTAAGGGTTAATTTAAGACGTTACTTTATAAAAAAAAACCAAAGATTTAGGGCGCAGTAATTTGATAAATAAATTTTAATTACGAACTGCGACCGCGGCGGTGTCTACCGGAAAAACGAGAGCTAAATAGGGCAGAGAAATGGGAAGCTACCTAATTGTAAATTAAAAAGTTCGCGGAGTTACGACACCACAGTCCACAATGACACCCCACTGGTTGAACGGGGGTGGGCGCCCCTCCTACACCCTCTGTTCACCCCCCGTCGGGGGTGGGAGCAGACACCCGTGGAAAGCGTGTGACATTTTGTTTTAAAATATTGTCCGCGCGAATACATTCACGTGGATCATTTTTAATCGTCTCTTTGCTTTTTCTTTTTCGTCCGTTTCGCAAAACAAAAAACAATACACGGCAAAAATGACACATTTCAGCGTTTCCATTTTTTTGTTGACTGCGATATGGCTCAGCATTTTGCATTGTTGTGAAAATATACTGTGCACTTTAAGGGATGCTTTCTAAATGCTATAAAAGGAATACGGTATCAACTGAACTCGACAAAGGTTAGTATAACACGCGCGACCACAGGTTCTTAATTACCGTAGAGCGATAAGAAGCGCCGGCGCATTGGTCGTGAAAGCTCAATAACTGTATTCGTCACCCGTATTTCAACGTTCACAGAGTGGGAAATACATCTGTAGAGAAGTTGAACCACTGTCACTTTGGCTTTGATTCTGGGTGTACTTCTGTTGTCTGTGTATATTTAGGAAGGCGCACCAAATATTGTCGTGTCAAGGCCGTCGGCTTTCCTCCGGCATTCCGTTCCCGCCGCCCACAGGGATATCTCACGCTCATGTTATGTAACACCTCACCAAGATTCGGTTACAATTGGTAAACCAACTAAATGTTGGTTCTACGGTCACTGTAGGTATGGTATTGCTCGCACCTGTACAGACCTACTATTTAAAGTATATTTCGGAATACAAAAATATAGATGGCTTTTTTTATGAGCAATTAAATTCGCAGGTCATACGGAGACGTGTTTGTCAAGGTCGAATAAAAACTGACTTTTAGCTAAACAACTGACTGGCGACTAAACTTTGGACTGCGTAAAAACGTTTCTGATGGAGAAACAAAAGAACATCGAATAGAAAAGTGTATAAGATTGCTCCTGTGCGGTGTTAGAGCGATGCTGTAAATAAAAGAGACACAATTATCCCTAACGGTATTTGAGTCGGTGCGCCTGTTCACACCCTTCGACCCGTAGAGAATCTCATCTCCTCGGAGCGACGGTGTGGCCACATGGTATGCCGAGCTGCCCCACACTGTATTGAGGTCGAAATTTTTTAATAAACTGCGTTGACTCTCAAAAGACTTTTTTAAGATTGTTAACAAATAGATCGGGCAAACGGCATGTTAGTGACAAAAAAGTAAAATATTGATTTAGTAATTTACAAAGTAGAAAACTGGCAAATAATGAAAATTCGCAAAGAGAAACTTCTGCCACTTTCCTTCTGACTGAACTTTCGCTGCCAAATAAAGATTTCATTTAATAAATATTTTAAGTTGAATCTCATTAATAATAAATATCTTCCGTTACAACAATCTGGTAAAGTAATACCAAATTGTCGTCATTTTACCCCCATTCGCGGGAGAATTTCTCCCCGTCCTTCTTGGTCCAGTGTTACGTCGAGTAGGCAACTTGGGGCGGCCAATGCACCTTATTGACTGAGACCGACCGCAGCCGACCTCTCCCGACTCATCCCGACCGTTTACGACGATAAGGTTGTCACTACAAGAGTTTAAAGTTATTTGAAAACTTTGTTGTGTTGTCCCTGCGCCCGCCGAATTACTAATTAACTTGAATAGTTCGTCAACTTAGATTAATTGGTTGATTAAAGATACATTGTCGAGGTGTTGCAAAAAATGGCTTAATACTGTGAGATGATACTGATATTTTGAAGTGTTATTTAGTCTGTGACCTAAGAGATAATTATGAAAAAATAATTACAGAAAATGATATTAATGTCTTTCAAGAACAGTATAGCGCCCACACCACTCAATTCGCTTATAATTCGAGATTCATAGCGGCGGCTTATTCTCATAAAAAGTTGTTCCCTTCAAAATGTAGTAATTTCACAGAGGGTGGGCCACCCCTTGCCTCCACCTCCCGTCTACTCGGGCTGGCCTTTTAACGTCGGAGATATTGTCTCTTTAGTTAGATCTGTATTTACTGTAGTATAAGCAAGATTCGCAGAGAAAATCGCGCGTGTAATGTAACACGTAACGTATGTACGCTATGGAATGTAAATGTGGTGAATATATGATAATATTGGTTACATATACCTGCTTTTAACACTGGTTTATTTGTATAGTTTTGTCTTGATGGTTATCTTTATTTATTATTGTTGGCAAGGGCCACTGAGAAACTTTATTATATTGGCTTTTATTCACTTTCAGAAGCTGTTTTACCTGCTTTCAAATATAAATTCGAGATGAAACTTCAAGTAATTACCATATCGTATTGTCACTTCATTATTTGTTCAAGAAAGTAGGTACCAATTATCAAACAACTAAACACGTGAGTCTCTATAGTTAAAACTTTTGAAAGTAAGAAGTAGTTTTATTAATGAAATCCTATTAAACGTTAATTGATTTTCACTGACACATTACTGAAGTGTGTTTAACGAGTGTTTAACCTTATATTGAAAATTAAATTATCTTCATAAGATATAAAACAATATTAACTGGTTATGAACCTGTAGCGCCACGACTCATGAATTCAAAACAGCAGTAGTAGAAAGTCAAATGGTACACACAGACGAAAAGCTTACACAACCTGCAATAAAGTTTACATTGCTTCAGATGCATGGTATGTTGTCCGGAAAGAAAAAAAAGATAAGAATGGTTCAGCCGTAGTCTCATATTGTGTGACTCCATGCACACTTTTCTAATACTGTTAAAAGCGAAAATTATCAATAATCATCATGAAATAAGATTGAAAAGTGAATGAATTAGAAAAGTGGAAACGAATAAATAAATACTGTAAAAACAAAATCATAACGTTAACATGTTTTCGCAGGTATTTTTACGTGAATTTCCGTCATTTGGGTTTTTTCCTTTTTTATGTTATAATAATCTTCCCTCACGACAATGAGCCCAATAATTATTATTTTTATCCCAACATTTGAATGAGTCAATCCTACAAGCTCCACATCTGTAACCTCAGTATGTAGTCAGCCTTCACAAAGGACGAGTCTGGTCGAATTTTATTGACCTCAAAGTTCATGACTTTATACCCGTTAGAAAAAGGTTGCGTTCTAGTAGTGGGGGGGAGGGGAGGTGTCTACAGAGGAGACGCATAAGTTACTTTTATATAAGTGCAACTTGCACGCCCTTTCACCTTGAGTATCTTCGTGGAGGAATCGGGATCGTTTTGAGGATCGATTAAGGTCATATTGGCCTAGTGTTGAAGTTTTGTTCTAAAGTAACTGAATGTTACCTATAATACTTAGTTGGCATTGACTTGACCTAGGTCATTAATTTAGGGAATGAAGCTTGTATTTTGAGAATTAAATAGATAGATTCATCTACAAGATTCTGAAAGTTTTTGACTAATTACTGCTTTGAGGCATTGTTTTTGTCACCCATCCAGGCAACGTCCATGACAGTGGTAAATGCTTAAAAAATCATTTGATAAATTATTTATTGATGGTGCCCAAGCAAGAATGTATCCTTCTTATTGTTTTCTAATTCACAGTCACCTAACCTGAGCCTGCTAGAGTTCAAAATAAGGTCCCACAGAAAGTTCGTTCAGTTCCCACGGGAAGTCGTGGTTTATTCGCAGCCAGGGACCACACGACGGTATCCCAGATCTGTTGCACAATTATATGCGAAATATAGTAGACACTTTGAAGAAAAGCTTGAACAAGCATGGTTTATATGAAGCTGAAGATACCCTTCTAAGGTCACAAAGCTGAGAACAAGTGAGACTCTTACAAAATTTAATTAAATAGCCCAATTTATAATCAAATTGAGGCGCGTTTCAAAGTGAAATATTTCTAAAACTTCAACAAGTTTATATCTCGGCTCAGTGGAACAGTTTGGCTAATTTTAATCTTTACTAATCATGGATCGTTTGAAGTGTTAAGTTTACTTTTAGAAGGGGAACGGTTGTCTATCAACAGGCTTATCGTTGAAAATTAAATTAAAACATGTAATTGTGAACAAGCCACGGTGGCCTACCTATTAAAATATGACAAGATTAGGTATCAAATGTCACGCTACGCTACAACACTACAAAACTTATTTAAATAAAATCAAACTGACATGTCATTTAACAGAAGCCTATTCAAATTAACACCAAATAAAGTCATTTAAACGTTTAAAAATCACGTTGGTTAACTTTTAAATCTGTCCCGAAGCTGGTAATACGTTATTGATATTTGTGAAAAGGCTGGATAATAATATTTGTATATTACTTCCCAGCGTAAATTGAGCCGATTACCTTCCCGTGTAAACTTTAAAGGGGAAGAGAGAGGGGGATGATTGTGTTTCGGCGGGGGTCAGGATATTTTGGACACGTTATAGTGGTGTCCACAATGGATGGAGTGGTAGGGTCGTGCCACAATGAGCCCTGCCGCGTAATTGTTAAACTGAACGGGGGTTGAGCGCCCTGTCAACTGTTCCGTCACAGAATAAGTAATTGAGAATGTTTGGGAGATTTTGTGCCTACAACCTGGTTGATTAACACGCTTTTGTACGTTAGTTAATGTTTGATGTAAAATATTTAGGTCATCAGTAACTAACATTTACTTTTTGATTTAAAAAAAATGTTTTAGATGGAGAAGTCAATTTAAAAATTTAATGTTGGTGGTCTAAAAATAAGCGTTGTCGATATTATCGATAGGCGAGCTTTGACATCACTAATAACGACATCAGTGTGCCGTTTCATTCATGGAGCCGGTTTAGTTAGCAAGTAGAACTCTGAACTGCGTAAAATTATGATCGCGTGAATAAAAATATTAGATATTGCTAGTTTTACAAATAATTATCTATTATTAGGTGTGCTGTTATAGTTTCAATTAGAGTATGTACATTGCGATAAAATGGAAACTGCTATTTAAGTATTATGTGTTGTAGGCAATTAACCATAGTTTATTTTCAAAACTTTACTGATATAATTTACGGTGTTAGTATTAATAATTTTCAATGAATCATTATTCAACAACACGCAATTTGTGAGCCTTGCCATAAACTAAACAATTTTCATCGGCACAATAGATGTTAAACAATAAACGAAATACCTAAGTGCTAATATTTTAATTAAACAATGCCGCCGCCATTACCCGTGAAGATGGTAATAAACTTTATCGTTACCTTTTTAAATCTCGCAAGAGCCGAGTGGCCCGATACCGATCACAAACTCCCGCTCAACAATACACTTCATCCCTTATTAATTATTTTATTGTAAGCATAAAGGATGTCGTAATCGTCAGAATAATAATATCATCGTGCCGCATAAAGAACCCCAAGTAGCGACAACACAAGCGTAAAAATGACACGCCGTGCCACCAATATGTTTGTGTGTAATATTAGATTTATTCGACTGGGTCACGCATACAAGCGTAGGCAGGCTACCCCGAGCGGGGTGCGCTCGGTGCCGTGTGGGGGCACAACACTAGCGCAGCGCAGGGCTGCCGCCCGCCAGATGGTCACGCACACAGACGCGCCGCGAAAGGGAAAGCTACACTGTGTAAACAAATCGCGGGAGCGAGTGCCGTCCCTCTCGGTTACAAAGCCCGTGTGTGTCACATCATTGTGTGCTGTTGACGCGATCCGACGTAGATCGTTCTGTGAAATTGCCAGGTAATAGGCCGAGGGACTATAGCATTACACTTACTTATCGGTGGGTTTAGACGCTCAACGACCTAATCGAATTGAATATAGGCAACGTATTGACTTTTTGAATATTTAAAGGATTGAGATCCAGTTGGTTCATAATAATTTGCAATTTGTGTTGTATTTCATTTTATTATAGGTATTTATTTACAATTAATCAAAAATATCGCCAGCAAAAGCAAAGCATGTTCATGTTATTCTAAAGTACAACTTTACTTTTTTTAACTTTACAACCAGAAAACCGACAAAAAGAAACTGTAATAACTAAATAAGAAACTTCCAAAACATCCGTAATTTGAGAAGAAAGAAGCTCAGTTATGATTAGGTGACGTAAATATTGATACAGTGGATGTTTGGTCGAAGTGTCATGAGTTCACGACGAAGCCGCTCCGGGCGTGACGACAGAGATTAGAATTGATCCGAGTAAGACGCCCGCCAGTGTAGCCCGACTCGACACCTAGTCGTGTATACGTTATTGCCGTCTGAGCAATGCCACCCCTGAATTAAGTGGCGTACGCTCCGTCATTCGGGTAGTGATGTGCCGTAGGGAGGACTGGGTTTATCGATAGTTTTAGTTGGATTAAGTTTTTGAAATTTAAGGATACATTTGTATAATATTCCTTCATATTATATTAAAAAAGGATTAAAAAAGTTTTTAAAAAGTTAGTAGTTAGATTATTATTCAATGATTTGGGAAATCCTATTAAATTCTATTGGCTTTTGAAATTGATCGATTCTCTTTGATAATTTAATTCTGATACCACAAAACAAATTCATGAAAGTGTATCATATTTATTACGTTTGAGTTAATCAATTGTAAACTACACCTAATGGTTAAAGTGCCATCAAATATTAAAACAATCGTCAAACATCCCGACGAGAGCGCCGCAACAGGCTCGCGAATTATGACTATGGTACCTATTGTTAATTCAGAATCGTCCCGAAATTTATTATAGGTCGACGGAGCGAGACAAAACATACCATCGATACGCACTAATGAGGGAGACAGAAGACGGTTAAATGAGGGGGTGTCGTAAATAAATTTTTGCGCTTACGTTTCAAAGATCTTTAATCAAGAGCTGTGTTGTGGTAAATCCAACTTTGTTTTGTTTGTGGAAGAG
>JAQSVV010000310.1:1200000-1558103 GCA_036375495.1 Agrotis segetum | reverse complement strand
GACCTCCGGATGCGGCGACTGTAGAGGCGGAGCTGCATGAGGGCTACAGGGCAGCGAAGACCGCCCTCCGCGACGCGATCTGGCGGGCCAAGGAATTGGCCCGCGAGGAGATGCTGGGGACTCTGGACGGGGACCCATGGGGCCGCCCCTACAAGTGGGTGCGAGAAAAGCTCCGCCCCTGGGCTCCCCCGTTGACGCAGAGTCTCCGGCCTCAGTTCGTGGAGGACGTGGTGAGCGCCCTGTTCCCTTCGCGAGGGGAGGAGTATGCTCCCCCGCCCATGGCTCCGTCTCCGACGGAATCTGAGGAGGAAGCTGACGCAAACGCGGACCACAGCGACGACGACGTCTACGACGCTCCAGAGGTGACCGAGGTAGACCTGAGAGTGGCGGTACAACGGCTCAAAGCCAAAAATACCGCCCCAGGACCCGACGGCCTGCCAGGAAAAGCCTGGGTCCTGGCCTTCGGGACTCTCGGGCCTCGACTGGGGGGGCTCTTAAGCGCGTGCCTGGAGAGGGGCCGGTTCCCGCTTCGTTGGAAGACGGGGAAACTGGTCCTGATCCAGAAGTCCGGGCGCCCTGCGGACTCTCCGTCCGCATTCCGGCCCATCGTGCTGCTCGACGAGGTGGGCAAGCTCTTTGAGAGAGTAATTGCAGACCGCCTCGCCGGGCACCTGAATCGAGTGGGTCCGAACCTGTCGGAGAGCCAGTTCGGCTTCCGCAGGGGGCGCTCGACGGTGGACGCAATCATGCGCGTTGAGAGCCCTCACGACGGGGGATGCAGTAGCCCGGGGCAGGGTCGTCTTGGCGGTGTCTTTGGACATCACCAATGCCTTCAACACCCTGCCCTGGAGTTGCATCAGGGAGGCACTCCGGTATCACCGGGTGCCGACCTACCTCCGCCGAATAGTCGAGGACTACCTGACGGACAGAGCCGTCATCTACCCCGGTCACCGGGGAGAGTGGAACCGGCGAGAGATGTCGTGCGGTGTTCCACAGGGTTCGGTCCTGGGACCGCCCTTGTGGAACATCGGATACGACTGGGTGCTGCGCAGCGACCTCCCTGACGGCGTCAGCGTAATTTGTTACGCTGACGACACGCTCGTCCTTGCACAGGGAGAGTCGCACCAGGCGGCGGCCGACGTGGCGACGGAAGCGGTCGCGACAGTCGTCGAGAGGATCCGGCGGTTGGGACTCGAGGTGGCGCTGCACAAGACGGAGGCCATGTGTTTTCATGGCCGCCGTAACGCGCCACAGTCGAGTTACAGCATTACGGTGGAAGGAGTTCCAATCGGCGTACAGGGGACGATGAAGTACCTGGGACTCGTCCTCGACAGCCGGTGGAACTTCAGGGAGCATTTCCTGAGTTTGGCCCCAAGGCTGAACCGTGCAGCAGCCGCCCTCAGGCGACTGCTGCCCAATCTCAGCGGGCCAAACGCTTCCTGCCGTAGGCTGTACGCTGGCGTCGTGCGGTCCATGGCCCTCTACGGGGCCCCTGTGTGGGCCCTGAGCATCCGGACGCGACCACAGAAGCTGGTCGCATGCCAGAGGGTCATGGCTATCCGAATGATCCGGGGATACCGCACGATTGCCGGCGAATCGGCCAACCTGCTTGCCGGATTGCTGCCTTGGGATCTGGAGGCGACTGCCCTCCAGCGCGTCTATGAGTGGCGCGTGGAGGCGCAGCGCCGGGGCGTGAGCCCGCTGCCTCGCGAAGTCGAGGCGCGGCGCGAAGACCTCCGGCGCGATCTCAGGGCAGTATGGAAGGAACGACTGTCGCGACCGACGGCCGGGCACGCCGCAATTGCGGCGGTAAGACCCCTCTTTGAGGAGTGGCTGGAGAGAAGTCATGGCGTCCTTACCTACCGCCTGACGCAGGTCCTCACCGGGCACGGGTGCTTCGGGAGGTACCTGTGTCTAATGCGGAAGGAGGATACGTCTGGGTGTCACCACTGCGAAGATCGCCCGGAGGACACGGTGGAGCATACGGTGCAGGACTGCCCAGCTTGGGCGGAGCACCGACGTGTCCTCACGGCTGCGATAGGCGGAGACCTCTCGCGCCCGGCATTGGTTGCGGCCATGCTGCGGGGCGAGACGGAGTGGGAAGCGGTCGCCTCCTTCTGCGAAGCAGTAATGCTCGCGAAGGAGGAGGCGCGCCGCGAGCGAGAGAGGACAGAGTCCTCCCTCCGCCCCAACCGCAGTGGTAGGACGCCCACGGCGACGGACGTCGCGCGACGATCTCCGGCCACCGTAGGCGCGGGCATGCGGGCAGCGAGTAAAGGGCAACTCGCTGCCCGACCAAGGACCATGCCCGGGTCGACGGCGCGTTGTGTCCCACGCGCGCCTCAAAGAGCGTCAGCATAATGACGGGGCCCCCCTCTCAGAGGGCCAAAGCCTGCCGGGGTCGCGGGATTATTCCCTAACCGTAACCCCGGAACGTAACAGGCTATGAAGGACACCGTGGATTTTAGTCAGTAGAAGTCTGACAGTCCCTCCCGCCCTGCCCGGGGTTGGAGGACTCATTTGATGATTTTACCACGCTAAAAAAAAAAAAAAAAAAAAAAATGTCCAAAAATTGATATACTGGATAAGGTTTTTTAGAAAAGTATCGATATCTTTGTAACTATAAGTGCGATTTTGAAGCTGTTTTCAGCTCAATAGACCTAAAAAGGCGGACGCCTATCATTTGACACTAATCGCAACCCCTAAATTTCAACCCTTACCCGTATTCTGCATTTTAGCCATTTTTTTCAAAATTTCAGCACATTTAATTCTATAACTTCGCCAGTTTTTAATCTAAATTCACCGTTTAAATTTAAAATAGTCTCAGCCACCGCCCTCAATTATTCCAGTGACCAGGACCGCTTTCCGTGGCCGTAGTTCCGGAGTGGGGGTGGAAATCACTAAATTTCACTTAAAAAACTGGTTTTTCGGCCATAACTCAAAATTTTGTCTCTTGTCATAAAAAATTTTATTGCATATTCGTCTAGCCCGCGCCGAGCCCGATCTATCGATACCTCGCACGACCGGCTAGCTCGCAAAAAATTTTCCTCAATTTTTTCAAAATTCCGTCTATGTCCAAAAATTGATATACTGGATAAGGTTTTTTAGAAAAGTATCGATATCTTTGTAACTATAAGTGCGATTTTGAAGCTGTTTTCAGCTCAATAGACCTAAAAAGGCGGACGCCTATCATTTGACACTAATCGCAACCCCTAAATTTCAACCCTTACCCGTATTCTGCATTTTAGCCATTTTTTTCAAAATTTCAGCACATTTAATTCTATAACTTCGCCAGTTTTTAATCTAAATTCACCGTTTAAAATTTAAAATAGTCTCAGCCACCGCCCTCAATTATTCCAGTGACCAGGACCGCTTTCCGTGGCCGTAGTTCCGGAGTGGGGGTGGAAATCACTAAATTTCACTTAAAAAACTGGTTTTTCGGCCATAACTCAAAATTTTGTCTCTTGTCATAAAAAATTTTATTGCATATTCGTCTAGCCCGCGCCGAGCCCGATCTATCGATACCTCGCACGACCGGCTAGCTCGCAAAAAATTTTCCTCAATTTTTTCAAAATTCCGTCTATGTCCAAAAATTGATATACTGGATAAGGTTTTTTAGAAAAGTATCGATATCTTTGTAACTATAAGTGCGATTTTGAAGCTGTTTTCAGCTCAATAGACCTAAAAAGGCGGACGCCTACCATTTGACACTAATCGCAACCCCTAAAGTTCAACCCTTACCCGTATTCTGCATTTTAGCCATTTTTTTCAAAATTTCAGCACATTTAATTCGATAACTTCGCCAGTTTTTAATCTAAATTCACCGTTTAAAATTTAAAATAGTCTCAGCCACCGCCCTCAATTATTCCAGTGACCAGGACCGCTTTCCGTGGCCGTAGTTCCGGAGTGGGGGTGGAAATCACTAAATTTCACTTAAAAAACTGGTTTTTCGGCCATAACTCAAAATTTTGTCTCTTGTCATAAAAAATTTTATTGCATATTCGTCTAGCCCGCGCCGAGCCCGATCTATCGATACCTCGCACGACCGGCTAGCTCGCAAAAAATTTTCTTCAATTTTTTCAAAATTCCGTCTATGTCCAAAAATTGATATACTGGATAAGGTTTTTTAGAAAAGTATCGATATCTTTGTAACTATAAGTGCGATTTTGAAGCTGTTTTCAGCTCAATAGACCTAAAAAGGCGGACGCCTACCATTTGACACTAATCGCAACCCCTAAATTCAACCCTTACCCGTATTCTGCATTTTAGCCATTTTTTTCAAAATTTCAGCACATTTAATTCGATAACTTCGCCAGTTTTTAATCTAAATTCACCGTTTAAAATTTAAAATAGTCTCAGCCACCGCCCTCAATTATTCCAGTGACCAGGACCGCTTTCCGTGGCCGTAGTTCCGGAGTGGGGGTGGAAATCACTAAATTTCACTTAAAAAACTGGTTTTTCGGCCATAACTCAAAATTTTGTCTCTTGTCATAAAAAATTTTATTGCATATTCGTCTAGCCCGCGCCGAGCCCGATCTATCGATACCTCGCACGACCGGCTAGCTCGCAAAAAATTTTCTTCAATTTTTTCAAAATTCCGTCTATGTCCAAAAATTGATATACTGGATAAGGTTTTTTAGAAAAGTATCGATATCTTTGTAACTATAAGTGCGATTTTGAAGCTGTTTTCAGCTCAATAGACCTAAAAAGGCGGACGCCTACCATTTGACACTAATCGCAACCCCTAAAGTTCAACCCTTACCCGTATTCTGCATTTTAGCCATTTTTTTCAAAATTTCAGCACATTTAATTCGATAACTTCGCCAGTTTTTAATCTAAATTCACCGTTTAAAATTTAAAATAGTCTCAGCCACCGCCCTCAATTATTCCAGTGACCAGGACCGCTTTCCGTGGCCGTAGTTCCGGAGTGGGGGTGGAAATCACTAAATTTCACTTAAAAAACTGGTTTTTCGGCCATAACTCAAAATTTTGTCTCTTGTCATAAAAAATTTTATTGCATATTCGTCTAGCCCGCGCCGAGCCCGATCTATCGATACCTCGCACGACCGGCTAGCTCGCAAAAAATTTTCTTCAATTTTTTCAAAATTCCGTCTATGTCCAAAAATTGATATACTGGATAAGGTTTTTTAGAAAAGTATCGATATCTTTGTAACTATAAGTGCGATTTTGAAGCTGTTTTCAGCTCAATAGACCTAAAAAGGCGGACGCCTACCATTTGACACTAATCGCAACCCCTAAAGTTCAACCCTTACCCGTATTCTGCATTTTGGCCATTTTTTTCAAAATTTCAGCACATTTAATTCGATAACTTCGCCAGTTTTTAATCTAAATTCACCGTTTAAAATTTAAAATAGTCTCAGCCACCGCCCTCAATTATTCCAGTGACCAGGACCGCTTTCCGTGGCCGTAGTTCCGGAGTGGGGGTGGAAATCACTAAATTTCACTTAAAAAACTGGTTTTTCGGCCATAACTCAAAATTTTGTCTCTTGTCATAAAAAATTTTATTGCATATTCGTCTAGCCCGCGCCGAGCCCGATCTATCGATACCTCGCACGACCGGCTAGCTCGCAAAAAATTTTCTTCAATTTTTTCAAAATTCCGTCTATGTCCAAAAATTGATATACTGGATAAGGTTTTTTAGAAAAGTATCGATATCTTTGTAACTATAAGTGCGATTTTGAAGCTGTTTTCAGCTCAATAGACCTAAAAAGGCGGACGCCTACCATTTGACACTAATCGCAACCCCTAAAGTTCAACCCTTACCCGTATTCTGCATTTTGGCCATTTTTTTCAAAATTTCAGCACATTTAATTCGATAACTTCGCCAGTTTTTAATCTAAATTCACCGTTTAAAATTTAAAATAGTCTCAGCCACCGCCCTCAATTATTCCAGTGACCAGGACCGCTTTCCGTGGCCGTAGTTCCGGAGTGGGGGTGGAAATCACTAAATTTCACTTAAAAAACTGGTTTTTCGGCCATAACTCAAAATTTTGTCTCTTGTCATAAAAAATTTTATTGCATATTCGTCTAGCCCGCGCCGAGCCCGATCTATCGATACCTCGCACGACCGGCTAGCTCGCAAAAAATTTTCTTCAATTTTTTCAAAATTCCGTCTATGTCCAAAAATTGATATACTGGATAAGGTTTTTTAGAAAAGTATCGATATCTTTGTAACTATAAGTGCGATTTTGAAGCTGTTTTCAGCTCAATAGACCTAAAAAGGCGGACGCCTACCATTTGACACTAATCGCAACCCCTAAAGTTCAACCCTTACCCGTATTCTGCATTTTGGCCATTTTTTTCAAAATTTCAGCACATTTAATTCGATAACTTCGCCAGTTTTTAATCTAAATTCACCGTTTAAAATTTAAAATAGTCTCAGCCACCGCCCTCAATTATTCCAGTGACCAGGACCGCTTTCCGTGGCCGTAGTTCCGGAGTGGGGGTGGAAATCACTAAATTTCACTTAAAAAACTGGTTTTTCGGCCATAACTCAAAATTTTGTCTCTTGTCATAAAAAATTTTATTGCATATTCGTCTAGCCCGCGCCGAGCCCGATCTATCGATACCTCGCACGACCGGCTAGCTCGCAAAAAATTTTCTTCAATTTTTTCAAAATTCCGTCTATGTCCAAAAATTGATATACTGGATAAGGTTTTTTAGAAAAGTATCGATATCTTTGTAACTATAAGTGCGATTTTGAAGCTGTTTTCAGCTCAATAGACCTAAAAAGGCGGACGCCTACCATTTGACACTAATCGCAACCCCTAAAGTTCAACCCTTACCCGTATTCTGCATTTTGGCCATTTTTTTCAAAATTTCAGCACATTTAATTCGATAACTTCGCCAGTTTTTAATCTAAATTCACCGTTTAAAATTTAAAATAGTCTCAGCCACCGCCCTCAATTATTCCAGTGACCAGGACCGCTTTCCGTGGCCGTAGTTCCGGAGTGGGGGTGGAAATCACTAAATTTCACTTAAAAAACTGGTTTTTCGGCCATAACTCAAAATTTTGTCTCTTGTCATAAAAAATTTTATTGCATATTCGTCTAGCCCGCGCCGAGCCCGATCTATCGATACCTCGCACGACCGGCTAGCTCGCAAAAAATTTTCTTCAATTTTTTCAAAATTCCGTCTATGTCCAAAAATTGATATACTGGATAAGGTTTTTTAGAAAAGTATCGATATCTTTGTAACTATAAGTGCGATTTTGAAGCTGTTTTCAGCTCAATAGACCTAAAAAGGCGGACGCCTACCATTTGACACTAATCGCAACCCCTAAAGTTCAACCCTTACCCGTATTCTGCATTTTGGCCATTTTTTTCAAAATTTCAGCACATTTAATTCGATAACTTCGCCAGTTTTTAATCTAAATTCACCGTTTAAAATTTAAAATAGTCTCAGCCACCGCCCTCAATTATTCCAGTGACCAGGACCGCTTTCCGTGGCCGTAGTTCCGGAGTGGGGGTGGAAATCACTAAATTTCACTTAAAAAACTGGTTTTTCGGCCATAACTCAAAATTTTGTCTCTTGTCATAAAAAATTTTATTGCATATTCGTCTAGCCCGCGCCGAGCCCGATCTATCGATACCTCGCACGACCGGCTAGCTCGCAAAAAATTTTCTTCAATTTTTTCAAAATTCCGTCTATGTCCAAAAATTGATATACTGGATAAGGTTTTTTAGAAAAGTATCGATATCTTTGTAACTATAAGTGCGATTTTGAAGCTGTTTTCAGCTCAATAGACCTAAAAAGGCGGACGCCTACCATTTGACACTAATCGCAACCCCTAAAGTTCAACCCTTACCCGTATTCTGCATTTTGGCCATTTTTTTCAAAATTTCAGCACATTTAATTCGATAACTTCGCCAGTTTTTAATCTAAATTCACCGTTTAAAATTTAAAATAGTCTCAGCCACCGCCCTCAATTATTCCAGTGACCAGGACCGCTTTCCGTGGCCGTAGTTCCGGAGTGGGGGTGGAAATCACTAAATTTCACTTAAAAAACTGGTTTTTCGGCCATAACTCAAAATTTTGTCTCTTGTCATAAAAAATTTTATTGCATATTCGTCTAGCCCGCGCCGAGCCCGATCTATCGATACCTCGCACGACCGGCTAGCTCGCAAAAAATTTTCTTCAATTTTTTCAAAATTCCGTCTATGTCCAAAAATTGATATACTGGATAAGGTTTTTTAGAAAAGTATCGATATCTTTGTAACTATAAGTGCGATTTTGAAGCTGTTTTCAGCTCAATAGACCTAAAAAGGCGGACGCCTACCATTTGACACTAATCGCAACCCCTAAAGTTCAACCCTTACCCGTATTCTGCATTTTGGCCATTTTTTTCAAAATTTCAGCACATTTAATTCGATAACTTCGCCAGTTTTTAATCTAAATTCACCGTTTAAAATTTAAAATAGTCTCAGCCACCGCCCTCAATTATTCCAGTGACCAGGACCGCTTTCCGTGGCCGTAGTTCCGGAGTGGGGGTGGAAATCACTAAATTTCACTTAAAAAACTGGTTTTTCGGCCATAACTCAAAATTTTGTCTCTTGTCATAAAAAATTTTATTGCATATTCGTCTAGCCCGCGCCGAGCCCGATCTATCGATACCTCGCACGACCGGCTAGCTCGCAAAAAATTTTCTTCAATTTTTTCAAAATTCCGTCTATGTCCAAAAATTGATATACTGGATAAGGTTTTTTAGAAAAGTATCGATATCTTTGTAACTATAAGTGCGATTTTGAAGCTGTTTTCAGCTCAATAGACCTAAAAAGGCGGACGCCTACCATTTGACACTAATCGCAACCCCTAAAGTTCAACCCTTACCCGTATTCTGCATTTTAGCCATTTTTTTCAAAATTTCAGCACATTTAATTCGATAACTTCGCCAGTTTTTAATCTAAATTCACCGTTTAAAATTTAAAATAGTCTCAGCCACCGCCCTCAATTATTCCAGTGACCAGGACCGCTTTCCGTGGCCGTAGTTCCGGAGTGGGGGTGGAAATCACTAAATTTCACTTAAAAAACTGGTTTTTCGGCCATAACTCAAAATTTTGTCTCTTGTCATAAAAAATTTTATTGCATATTCGTCTAGCCCGCGCCGAGCCCGATCTATCGATACCTCGCACGACCGGCTAGCTCGCAAAAAATTTTCTTCAATTTTTTCAAAATTCCGTCTATGTCCAAAAATTGATATACTGGATAAGGTTTTTTAGAAAAGTATCGATATCTTTGTAACTATAAGTGCGATTTTGAAGCTGTTTTCAGCTCAATAGACCTAAAAAGGCGGACGCCTACCATTTGACACTAATCGCAACCCCTAAAGTTCAACCCTTACCCGTATTCTGCATTTTAGCCATTTTTTTCAAAATTTCAGCACATTTAATTCGATAACTTCGCCAGTTTTTAATCTAAATTCACCGTTTAAAATTTAAAATAGTCTCAGCCACCGCCCTCAATTATTCCAGTGACCAGGACCGCTTTCCGTGGCCGTAGTTCCGGAGTGGGGGTGGAAATCACTAAATTTCACTTAAAAAACTGGTTTTTCGGCCATAACTCAAAATTTTGTCTCTTGTCATAAAAAATTTTATTGCATATTCGTCTAGCCCGCGCCGAGCCCGATCTATCGATACCTCGCACGACCGGCTAGCTCGCAAAAAATTTTCTTCAATTTTTTCAAAATTCCGTCTATGTCCAAAAATTGATATACTGGATAAGGTTTTTTAGAAAAGTATCGATATCTTTGTAACTATAAGTGCGATTTTGAAGCTGTTTTCAGCTCAATAGACCTAAAAAGGCGGACGCCTACCATTTGACACTAATCGCAACCCCTAAAGTTCAACCCTTACCCGTATTCTGCATTTTAGCCATTTTTTTCAAAATTTCAGCACATTTAATTCGATAACTTCGCCAGTTTTTAATCTAAATTCACCGTTTAAAATTTAAAATAGTCTCAGCCACCGCCCTCAATTATTCCAGTGACCAGGACCGCTTTCCGTGGCCGTAGTTCCGGAGTGGGGGTGGAAATCACTAAATTTCACTTAAAAAACTGGTTTTTCGGCCATAACTCAAAATTTTGTCTCTTGTCATAAAAAATTTTATTGCATATTCGTCTAGCCCGCGCCGAGCCCGATCTATCGATACCTCGCACGACCGGCTAGCTCGCAAAAAATTTTCCTCAATTTTTTCAAAATTCCGTCTATGTCCAAAAATTGATATACTGGATAAGGTTTTTTAGAAAAGTATCGATATCTTTGTAACTATAAGTGCGATTTTGAAGCTGTTTTCAGCTCAATAGACCTAAAAAGGCGGACGCCTATCATTTGACACTAATCGCAACCCCTAAATTTCAACCCTTACCCGTATTCTGCATTTTAGCCATTTTTTTCAAAATTTCAGCACATTTAATTCGATAACTTCGCCAGTTTTTAATCTAAATTCACCGTTTAAAATTTAAAATAGTCTCAGCCACCGCCCTCAATTATTCCAGTGACCAGGACCGCTTTCCGTGGCCGTAGTTCCGGAGTGGGGGTGGAAATCACTAAATTTCACTTAAAAAACTGGTTTTTCGGCCATAACTCAAAATTTTGTCTCTTGTCATAAAAAATTTTATTGCATATTCGTCTAGCCCGCGCCGAGCCCGATCTATCGATACCTCGCACGACCGGCTAGCTCGCAAAAAATTTTCCTCAATTTTTTCAAAATTCCGTCTATGTCCAAAAATTGATATACTGGATAAGGTTTTTTAGAAAAGTATCGATATCTTTGTAACTATAAGTGCGATTTTGAAGCTGTTTTCAGCTCAATAGACCTAAAAAGGCGGACGCCTATCATTTGACACTAATCGCAACCCCTAAATTTCAACCCTTACCCGTATTCTGCATTTTAGCCATTTTTTTCAAAATTTTAGCACATTTAATTCTATAACTTCGCCAGTTTTTAATCTAAATTCACCGTTTAAAATTTAAAATAGTCTCAGCCACCGCCCTCAATTATTCCAGTGACCAGGACCGCTTTCCGTGGCCGTAGTTCCGGAGTGGGGGTGGAAATCACTAAATTTCACTTAAAAAACTGGTTTTTCGGCCATAACTCAAAATTTTGTCTCTTGTCATAAAAAATTTTATTGCATATTCGTCTAGCCCGCGCCGAGCCCGATCTATCGATACCTCGCACGACCGGCTAGCTCGCAAAAAATTTTCCTCAATTTTTTCAAAATTCCGTCTATGTCCAAAAATTGATATACTGGATAAGGTTTTTTAGAAAAGTATCGATATCTTTGTAACTATAAGTGCGATTTTGAAGCTGTTTTCAGCTCAATAGACCTAAAAAGGCGGACGCCTATCATTTGACACAAATCGCAACCCCTAAATTTCAACCCTTACCCGTATTCTGCATTTTAGCCATTTTTTTCAAAATTTTAGCACATTTAATTCTATAACTTCGCCAGTTTTTAATCTAAATTCACCGTTTAAAATTTAAAATAGTCTCAGCCACCGCCCTCAATTATTCCAGTGACCAGGACCGCTTTCCGTGGCCGTAGTTCCGGAGTGGGGGTGGAAATCACTAAATTTCACTGAAAAAACTGGTTTTTCGGCCATAACTCAAAATTTTGTCTCTTGTCATAAAAAATTTTATTGCATATTCGTCTAGCCCGCGCCGAGCCCGATCTATCGATACCTCGCACGACCGGCTAGCTCGCAAAAAATTTTCCTCAATTTTTTCAAAATTCCGTCTATGTCCAAAAATTGATATACTGGATAAGGTTTTTTAGAAAAGTATCGATATCTTTGTAACTATAAGTGCGATTTTGAAGCTGTTTTCAGCTCAATAGACCTAAAAAGGCGGACGCCTATCATTTGACACAAATCGCAACCCCTAAATTTCAACCCTTACCCGTATTCTGCATTTTAGCCATTTTTTTCAAAATTTTAGCACATTTAATTCTATAACTTCGCCAGTTTTTAATCTAAATTCACCGTTTAAAATTTAAAATAGTCTCAGCCACCGCCCTCAATTATTCCAGTGACCAGGACCGCTTTCCGTGGCCGTAGTTCCGGAGTGGGGGTGGAAATCACTAAATTTCACTGAAAAAACTGGTTTTTCGGCCATAACTCAAAATTTTGTCTCTTGTCATAAAAAATTTTATTGCATATTCGTCTAGCCCGCGCCGAGCCCGATCTATCGATACCTCGCACGACCGGCTAGCTCGCAAAAAATTTTCCTCAATTTTTTCAAAATTCCGTCTATGTCCAAAAATTGATATACTGGATAAGGTTTTTTAGAAAAGTATCGATATCTTTGTAACTATAAGTGCGATTTTGAAGCTGTTTTCAGCTCAATAGACCTAAAAAGGCGGACGCCTATCATTTGACACAAATCGCAACCCCTAAATTTCAACCCTTACCCGTATTCTGCATTTTAGCCATTTTTTTCAAAATTTTAGCACATTTAATTCTATAACTTCGCCAGTTTTTAATCTAAATTCACCGTTTAAAATTTAAAATAGTCTCAGCCACCGCCCTCAATTATTCCAGTGACCAGGACCGCTTTCCGTGGCCGTAGTTCCGGAGTGGGGGTGGAAATCACTAAATTTCACTGAAAAAACTGGTTTTTCGGCCATAACTCAAAATTTTGTCTCTTGTCATAAAAAATTTTATTGCATATTCGTCTAGCCCGCGCCGAGCCCGATCTATCGATACCTCGCACGACCGGCTAGCTCGCAAAAAATTTTCCTCAATTTTTTCAAAATTCCGTCTATGTCCAAAAATTGATATACTGGATAAGGTTTTTTAGAAAAGTATCGATATCTTTGTAACTATAAGTGCGATTTTGAAGCTGTTTTCAGCTCAATAGACCTAAAAAGGCGGACGCCTATCATTTGACACAAATCGCAACCCCTAAATTTCAACCCTTACCCGTATTCTGCATTTTAGCCATTTTTTTCAAAATTTTAGCACATTTAATTCTATAACTTCGCCAGTTTTTAATCTAAATTCACCGTTTAAAATTTAAAATAGTCTCAGCCACCGCCCTCAATTATTCCAGTGACCAGGACCGCTTTCCGTGGCCGTAGTTCCGGAGTGGGGGTGGAAATCACTAAATTTCACTGAAAAAACTGGTTTTTCGGCCATAACTCAAAATTTTGTCTCTTGTCATAAAAAATTTTATTGCATATTCGTCTAGCCCGCGCCGAGCCCGATCTATCGATACCTCGCACGACCGGCTAGCTCGCAAAAAATTTTCCTCAATTTTTTCAAAATTCCGTCTATGTCCAAAAATTGATATACTGGATAAGGTTTTTTAGAAAAGTATCGATATCTTTGTAACTATAAGTGCGATTTTGAAGCTGTTTTCAGCTCAATAGACCTAAAAAGGCGGACGCCTATCATTTGACACAAATCGCAACCCCTAAATTTCAACCCTTACCCGTATTCTGCATTTTAGCCATTTTTTTCAAAATTTTAGCACATTTAATTCTATAACTTCGCCAGTTTTTAATCTAAATTCACCGTTTAAAATTTAAAATAGTCTCAGCCACCGCCCTCAATTATTCCAGTGACCAGGACCGCTTTCCGTGGCCGTAGTTCCGGAGTGGGGGTGGAAATCACTAAATTTCACTGAAAAAACTGGTTTTTCGGCCATAACTCAAAATTTTGTCTCTTGTCATAAAAAATTTTATTGCATATTCGTCTAGCCCGCGCCGAGCCCGATCTATCGATACCTCGCACGACCGGCTAGCTCGCAAAAAATTTTCCTCAATTTTTTCAAAATTCCGTCTATGTCCAAAAATTGATATACTGGATAAGGTTTTTTAGAAAAGTATCGATATCTTTGTAACTATAAGTGCGATTTTGAAGCTGTTTTCAGCTCAATAGACCTAAAAAGGCGGACGCCTATCATTTGACACAAATCGCAACCCCTAAATTTCAACCCTTACCCGTATTCTGCATTTTAGCCATTTTTTTCAAAATTTTAGCACATTTAATTCTATAACTTCGCCAGTTTTTAATCTAAATTCACCGTTTAAAATTTAAAATAGTCTCAGCCACCGCCCTCAATTATTCCAGTGACCAGGACCGCTTTCCGTGGCCGTAGTTCCGGAGTGGGGGTGGAAATCACTAAATTTCACTGAAAAAACTGGTTTTTCGGCCATAACTCAAAATTTTGTCTCTTGTCATAAAAAATTTTATTGCATATTCGTCTAGCCCGCGCCGAGCCCGATCTATCGATACCTCGCACGACCGGCTAGCTCGCAAAAAATTTTCCTCAATTTTTTCAAAATTCCGTCTATGTCCAAAAATTGATATACTGGATAAGGTTTTTTAGAAAAGTATCGATATCTTTGTAACTATAAGTGCGATTTTGAAGCTGTTTTCAGCTCAATAGACCTAAAAAGGCGGACGCCTATCATTTGACACAAATCGCAACCCCTAAATTTCAACCCTTACCCGTATTCTGCATTTTAGCCATTTTTTTCAAAATTTTAGCACATTTAATTCTATAACTTCGCCAGTTTTTAATCTAAATTCACCGTTTAAAATTTAAAATAGTCTCAGCCACCGCCCTCAATTATTCCAGTGACCAGGACCGCTTTCCGTGGCCGTAGTTCCGGAGTGGGGGTGGAAATCACTAAATTTCACTGAAAAAACTGGTTTTTCGGCCATAACTCAAAATTTTGTCTCTTGTCATAAAAAATTTTATTGCATATTCGTCTAGCCCGCGCCGAGCCCGATCTATCGATACCTCGCACGACCGGCTAGCTCGCAAAAAAATTTCCCCACCCACCCGCCCATTGGCCTATAGGTAGGAGGGAAAACTTTATTTTGACGAAAAATTTTTTCTTTTTAATTTAATTTCCTCATCCCTTAAGGAGGTTGACCGTCGCTGTTAGCGCAGACAGGGTTGTTTTTTAAGGAACCTACACTAGTCTTAAGTATTTTAAATTCAATTTGACTCTTAGATCGTGTTCCCTTCTTTACAGGGACACATTTTAACTCTTTCGTGACCTAATTTGTAAATTTTATATTTAATTGCATTTATTTATTCTGACTGTATCCCCTCTTTACAGGGATTCAGTCTTATTGATTTATTATACCTTCCCCCTTTACAGGAAATCTGAAAGGTCCAGTGTCCTACTCTCTCCCAGCAGATATCTCGCCACCAATAACCCCCTTTTTACAGGGTTCCTACATATCATCTGCTCCACAACGCCAAAAAATGTACCGCACCCCAGTCGTTCCTACTAAGACTCAGAGCTCCGGGGGCTCGCCGCGATCGGTGGAGTGTGTGGGGCCGCCACCCACGGAGGCCAGGAGGAGAATCTCGTTCGGAGAAAACAGTCCTCCGCCCCCCCAGACCGGCCTTCACACTCCGGCGACGCGGCGAGTAACCGTAGAAGCTCCCAAAACGCTCAAAAAGTCTGGGGTTGGGCACCGCAGCCGTGTTGAGGAGGCGAGAGCTTGCCTGAGTAAGGCAAAAGTCAACTTGGGCAACTCTCGCAATCTTAGGACCGACATTAAGGCTGCGGTGCTCGAAGCCATAAACAGGCTCTTTGAGCTGGTAAAAGAGTCGGAGCTTGACCGGGCTCCCTCCACCCCTACCATTATACCGGTACCTGCCTCCACTGCCAACCATAGTCCGGACCCCGTTTCGGGCGACGTTCGCGCTGGTCAGACTGAACTCCTAAACGCCATCAAGGAGCATATCTCGGAGCTGAGAGACAACTCCAAGAAAATGGACGCGCTCCGAGACAGTCTGACCAGCAAGATGAATGTGGGGGAGACAACCTACGCGAGTGTAGCAGCAAACACGAAGAGCCATACTGGGACACTCGTCCCGGAGCGAACGACGCTACACTCGGTGATTGTCTCCTCGACAGTCGAGATGGAAACGGGGGACGACATCCTCGAGAAGGTCAGGAAAGCAGTGGACGCAAAGGAAGGCTGGGTACGGGTGGATAGAGTCCGGAAAGCCAAAGACAGAAAAATCATACTGGGATGCGAAACAATAGAGGAGAGGGCAAAACTCCGTAAGCGACTCAGTGAGGCCGGAGGGAACCTCGTCGTCGAGGAGGTGAAAAACCGTAACCCGCTTCTGGTTCTTAGGGACGTACTTTCAGTCCATAGTGATGAGGAAGTCCTTACAGCCCTTAGGAACCAGAACCGGGAGGTATTCCACGGCCTCGGGGACGAGGAGCAGAAAATGTGTGTTCGGTTCAGGAAGAAGTCCCGTAATCCCCATGTAACTAGCATTGTGCTGAGTGTTTCCCCCGCAGTCTGGGGACGGGCACTCGAAGGAGGCAAGCTTAGGATTGACCTCCAGAGAGTGCGAGTCGAAGACCAGACACCCCTGGTGCAGTGCACGCGCTGCTTAGCATACGGTCACGGCAAGCGTCTTTGCACAGAGCCGATTGACCTATGCAGCCACTGCGGCGGTCCACATCTTAGTGTGGACTGTCCTAAAAAGCAGAGCGGCCAACCAGCAGTGTGCGTGAACTGCACCAGGGCAAAGCGGGAGGAGCACTCACACAATGCTTTTAGTAGTGAGTGCCCAGTGCGTGGGAAGTGGGACGCGTTTGCGAGAGCTGCGATATCATACTGCTAAAGGCGTCGATGCGCCCACTCCCACGTACAGAGAGAAGACCAACTCGACACAGCCTAAAAGCAGACGCACAGAGCGAACCATAGGGGTTGGCTCATTAATACGTATTAATTGGGGTCACTTTCGTGAGAAATTGGCAAAAATTGTGCTGCGTTGTGGGTCAATCCTGGTGAAAGCGCTGAGTTGTGTCGAGTTGGAAAAAGCTCTATTTGACTGGCGGTTGTTTTGTGCCTGTCCCAAAAGTAGTACAAATTTGACTAATATAATGAAGTATATTTTGCAAATATTGACAACAGGAGGGACGACACTATTAGCAGCAGTCAGTCAAATGGATGCGAAGAAAAACGGGCAAAAATGAAAAAAGTCAAGAAGAATAAGTAAAAAGATAATTGGGTAAAAAATAGTCTAAGAAATGAAACAGCTGTACTCTCTAGGAAAACAAATATTAAACTGAAACAAAAAGAGGAAGCAATTAAAATAAAGTAACCAAAAATTGGAATTAAACATTTAGAAAATCAAAGAAAAACGAAGAAATAGATAATAACCAAAAAGTAGAAAAACTGAACAAAACACAAAATGCTACTTGAACCGACACCAAACATTGTGTAACGAAACTGCCAAACTCGGAAACTAAGGACTCTGCAAAATTTCAGCAGAGGGACACTGGCAGGGCAGGAGTGGGTTTTAGTGGGTTCGAGTCCCACACTACCTCGACTGTCTCATGGTCTCAGGGAGACGGTGAGACAGCCGGGGTGTCCGTGGGGATTTCCCACTCCTGCCTCAACAAAAAAAAAAAAAAAAAAAAAAAAAAAAACAATACAGACACAATCTTAGCAGTAATCAACTAACTAGCTCCCACACTGTATCCATAATCTTTCCATCAACCACACTGGCGTTGAAACCACATGCCGCACATACAACTAAACGGTAACAAATATTCAGAAAATGGCGTGAATTTTTTGCACTCCAGTGTATCAACATCGTTAAGGACCACACACATAGTTTGAAAACTTCGATTTCCTTTGGGAATATTACAACTGAAACTGTACTTTGTTTAAAGAATCTTTAAGGCTGATTATCCTTTGTAAGAGGTTGTGAAATTAGTATTCTTTCATCTTAGTAGGAATAACTCCCGATCTACGATATGAGAGGCTTTGTGTACTAAATGTGACGGAAATAATGTTACTGTCCGATAAATAGGCCAGCCCTTATACATAATACTTACTTACTTATACATAATGGATTGGTAATTTATAACTAATCTGATTAATCCTACTTCCTACTGTTCTACTAATAGATTAAATGCGAAAGTTTGTGAGGATTGATGTTTGCTACACTTTTACGAAAAAACTACTGAACGGATTTATATCAAATTTTGTAGACGGATAGTTTAAAATTTGGATTAAATAAGATGGTTAAATTTTATCTCGATTTTCTCGTGAGATAGTTTTCGAGCAGCTGGCAACAACTAGTATTATAAATGGAGAATTTGTTTGAGGATAGATGGATGGATGTTTGTTACTCTTTTCAGTAAAAACTTCTGAGCGGATTTGAATGAAAAATATTTGGCCTGCCTAGATTATAGTTGTTATCCCAATTTTCGACTTGTAGAGGGCGATTCAGCTGGCAACAGCTATTATCTTTAACCGATTTCAAAAAGGAGGAGGTTCTCAATTCGGATGTTTATTATAACGATAAGATCTTTTTTACCCGACTGCGCGACGCAAAGGAGGGTAATGTGTTTATCAGTCTATGTATGTATGTATGTATGTATGTTTGTTTCTATGTGGCGTTCTAGAGACCAAATGCGTAGGCCGATTTTGATAATTTTTACGTCAATCGATTCGTCTTAACCTTGCGAGTGTCACTAAAGACATGACAGTAATCAAAATTCACCACAGCGACAACCCGACGCCATATTGTCAAAATGAAAAAAAAAAATTTCGATGAACTATGTCATGTGGGGTATCGTTGAATAGGTATTTTAAAATCATCTTTAGGTTCCCTTTATGATTTTTCATTTTAAATAATAGTTTAGGATATATAACGATTTAAAGTTGTTTAGCAAAACAATAATTCTCTGAATAGTAACTAAAAAGTATGAAATAAAAAAAATATTTAACGAAAAACAAAATACCCGACTGCGTTAAAAAAAAACTAAAAAGAAAGAAACAAGCCCAGTAGTTAAGAAGTCACTCATTCACACTCACAGTCGGGGCCCGTTGGGAAGATTTGATTGGTATAATTTAAATGGGCCCCGACTGTGAGTGTGAATGAGTGACTTCTTAACTACTGGGCTTGTTTCTTTCTTTTTAGTTTTTTTTTAACGCAGTCGGGTATTTTGTTTTTCGTTAAATATTTTTTTTATTATATGTATAATGGATTTTAGTCTAGGTCAGGAGTGACTAAGAGAAGGTCGACGATGGAGCGAGCTTATCGAGAAGAAGCCTGTTCACTCTAACTTTGAATAGATTTAGGGTTGTATGCGTTCGGAAACACAGACGCAGGCAGAGAGTTCCACTCCTTCGCTGTCCGCATTACAAAAGACGTTTGGAAACGCTTAGTGTGAATTGGTCGAAAAGCAATAAGGTAAGGATGGTCTCCAGTTCCGATTATAAAATTCCAAAAACAAAGACACACAAACAACCATTCCTAAATATAAACAACAATCAATCTCGAACAGAACTAATAAAAACAATAAATTAAATTCAAAAGTCACCGCTTTAACGACTGAAGAGTTTTTACAAAGGAACTGATTCGTTAATAATTTACTTTCAATGGCTGTGCCTTCGTTAATTTTGGACCAATTTGGTGGAGATAAAAAATGGCAGCTGCGATTTTATTTTAGACTAGCTGTACCCGCGACTTCGTTCGCATGGATATCGGAACTTATAGTAGCCTAAATTAATTCTTATTACATCAGCAACCTGCCAATAAGTCCCCCTTCAAAATCGGTTTAGTCATTTCAGAGATTAGCCATTACAAACAGACAGACAGACCGACAAAAATGGTAAAAAAATATTATTTTTTTCGGTGTAAATACCGTATATGTTCATAAACATGAAAACGGTTATTCTAACATTACAAACAGACACTCCAATTTTATTTATATGTATAGACTAGTTTTTCCCCGTGGTTTCATCTCTGCTGCTCGACTTCTGTTAATCGTACCTTGTATATTCTCTATGCTTAAGTAGCCTCTTTAGCGACTGCTTATCGGACCTCCACAACGGGTTATACGATACCCCGTGGTAAGACTGGTAGTCAACAGCTTTACGTGCTTTCCAAGGCAAAAAGGGCAGATGGTCATCTATCCACAAACCAACCTCGACAAGCGCGGCTGTAAGCTAGAAGGTAGTTCCCACCCCTATATCGATAATTTGATATTCCTTTCTTCTAAAAGCCATCTAAATATTTTGAACACCAAGAACTAGCCTAATAAACATGAAACTACCCACTAAAAGTTTCACTAACAGTTCATCCTAACGCCAAAATATATTAGGTGGCTCAATCCGGATCGCTATTAGTCAACGCACAAACCACATTTTTCTATTCAAATAAATTCTAGGCCGCGACCCGACTCGTTAACTTAGGTATACATATATCAATGGCGACTTACTACTCAATATACAGGGTGGAGGTTAAACTGAGGCTAAGGGTAGAGAAGAATGGGTGAAGAAGAATTATTGTAAATTTGTTATGAGAGTTGTTTAATTGTAATTGTGTTTTTGAGGAGTACGTAAAGCTGTGATAGAATTTTTCACGATCCAAATGTGATAACTTGGGCTGATTTCAGACTACGCTATACTATTGTGCTACAAAGTATAGCAAAGAAGGACCCAATGCTAGCAAGTCAATACTATATAGTACATTACAGTGTGAACGTGTGACCCATAACAATGTGTTTTGCATGGAGCGCGATATTGTTGTGCTATGAGCTATGTCTATGTGCTATTATGTTAAAGCGTAGTTCGAAATCAGAAAAATGCAGCCGATGGATGCAAGTGGCGAATTGTCGTTCGGCGTGGCGGTCTAAGGGGGAGGCCTATGTTCAGCAGTGGACGTTTTCCAGCTGATGATGATGATGATGATGTAGTCCGAAATCAGCTTACATAAATCCGATAGGCGGCGGGCGGCGACTTGGGGTAGAACAATGTGAGCACGAAACCTGGCCAAAGTTTCGGCTGATTCATAATCTTTATCACTTATGGACAAAGGTAGGTGTTACGAATTAACAATTGGTGACAACATGACTGGTCAGTTGTCAGAACTTATGACTTCAAAACTAATAGGGAGTGGGGTTCACTCAAAAGTTTTGAGGTGCTTTCGTGATCAACGAAAATAGCATCGTTGATGGATGATGAGAGTATACTCCTGGTTGACGCAGGCCTTGCCATGACCGTATTCTCCACCATTTTTTTAAGTGTATCATCATCAATGAGTGGTCCTCCCGGCCCAATGGGGAGCAGAAAGGACTCTCAGTCTCTTATTGACTACAATCCACCCTATTTCGTTGACGAAGATAAACCCGCGACCCTGATTTCTACACCCACAATTAAAATCACCCACCCTCCAAAAAACATCCTGTATATCAAAGTTGATTTACCACTGCCCCGTTTATTACTAAAGGTGTGTAAAAGTCATTCATTCCGAGATTTACTTTACTCCACTCTCTTATAACGGCCGAACATCCATTTTATATTAGTTTCTTTTTCCTTTACCATTGACCGACTTTGCTTTTCTATATTTCCATATTTGAATACGTAAAAGGTTCGAATTTATATTGAGAGTAATGCTTATTAAGTTTTGTAGGGAGAATTCTGTGGCGTTTCTGCGATTTCCTTTTATTGATCTTTGCTTATTTTGTGAGCTTTTGAAGTTTATTCAATGGTTTGTTTTTTTGGAGCTGCTTATCTCAAGGGGGCTTTTATTATGCCCTCCAACACCCGTCTTTAATATCATCATCATCATCTATCTAGCATTTTTTTTCAGACTGTTGGACACACGTGTTCTGAGCGCTCTATCTGCCTATTTCTTTAATCTGAGATTTTACGCATGTTTCTTGTAACTACTTGGCAAAGGCCTTCGTTGTGCCTTCGTCTTTATCTAGGGTTCTAATGCCACTAGAGACAAGTCTAAGACCAAGCCGCCACTTGAAGTAACTAAAATATTAGGTAAAGTACTTATTATGTCTACGGGCAACTGTAAGTACTCTTCAGGTTTTCTCCTTAAAGGTTAACAATTTTGCGATATTTTTCTTGCTATCTTTGGCTCGCTTGTATTTATATTAAACTAGCACTATCCCTAGGCTTTTTTCGTGTTAAATTAGAATTTGACACTCCTTTTATCCAGTGGTGGCTCTGTGGTATCTGCCCTGACTTACGAGTTGTAGGTCGTGGGTTCAAACCCAACCTGGCGCATTACTTTGTATAATTTATTTCATCACCACTGCTCTCAAAACGGTGAAGGAAAACATCGTGAGGAAACCGGCATGCCCTAGAACCATCAAATTCAAAGACATGTGTAATCTACCAACCCGCACTGGGCCCGCGTGGCGGATCATGGCCCACTCCCTCTCACAAAGAGGAGGCCTGTGTCCCAGCAGTGGGAACATTATAGGCTGATGATGATGACTCCTTCTTAGGCGCTTCGGCCACAACGCGACTCAGGTGTCCGAAGCGCCAACCATGATGACATGGTTGGCGCAATGGCCGGGCGATCGTCTGCTGCATAGGGTGTCGCGGGTTCAATCCACGCACAGAACAAATATAAATTGCATGATCCGCAAGTAGTACGATGTAAGTTTTTATGTTTGATAACGCACCCAAGAAATAGGCTAGTTGCCTAAAAAAATGTAATTAGTCCGTCTTTTAGATTATTCAAAAATAAGGGACACGTATTTTTTTATTTGTAAATTAGACCAAAAATGACAAAGATAATAGCCTATTAAAGTTACGTGTGACGTCACAATGCGTGGCATTTTTCGCGCAGAGTGACGTCACAGGTAACTTAAATAGGCTATTATCTTTGTTCTTTTTTGTTTAATCGAAAAAAGAAAAAATACGTGTCCATTATTTTTTTATAATCTGAAAATACGGACTAAACAGAATGTAATTATTTTGACCCTGGAAACTTTAAAGTTGCCCCATGTAATAGGGTTATTATATGGGGCAACTTTAAAAAAAAAAAGAAAATGAAAAATAAATCGTAAGAACCTTTAGGATTTGTATTGCAAAGTCGTAAGATATCATTGTAGACGCAGGCAGAAAGTTCCACTCCTTCGCAGACCGCATTATAAAAGACGTTTGGAAACGCTTAGTGCGAATTGGTGGTATAGCAATAAGGTAAGGATGGTAATTTGCCGTGCGTCTAGATGTGCGATGATAGAAGGGGGCCTGGTGGGATGTTTATTAATAAGTTTGAATTACAACATAATCATCATTCATCATCATCCTTTATGACGTCAATTGTTGTATGTAGGCCTTCCCTTTATATTTCCAGTTCGACTGGTTGGAAGCTTGTATCTAGTGCGAACTAAGCCCCGATACTCATGTCACGTTTGTTATATGAGACCCCTTATTTTTTTTTAATGTCAGTGCAAAATATTCGTAATAAAATTTTTTGACAACAAGTAGTTATCCTACAGACAAAACTACTTTTTTTTAGCATGTTAAAATCATCAGATGATACCTCCCATCCCGGGCAGCGCGGGAGGGACTGTCAAACTCGTACTGACTAAAATCCACGGTCTACTTTAATAGCCCTTTACGTTCCGGAGTCACGGAAATGAGATAAGTCCCGCGACCCGGGCAGACTTCTGGCCCTCTAGAGGGGGGCCTCGTCATCATGCTAACGCTCTTTGAGGCGTGCGTGGAACACAAAGCGCCGTCGCCGTCGACCCCGGGCATGGTCCATGGTCGTACTACGGGTTGCCCTTTACTCTTCGCCTTCATGCCCGCGCCTACTGTGGTCAGTCCTAGTCGTCCACCACTGCGGCTGGGGCGTAGGGGGGACGCTGTCCTCTCCCTGACGCGGCCCGCCTCCTCCTTCACGAGCATGACTGCTTCGCAGAAGGAATTTCAAAATCTCCTGTTACTACCAATATTAATTACTTACTACTGCAAAGGACATTCATAAAACAAGATTTGAAACATACATGACGCAATAAATTTAATCTACATAGGTACGTCGGGTGCGGGGCAGTGGTCCAACTGCTCTGTCCAACTCGTTGGACCATGACCCCTCACTAGAGGCAGTTGTCCAACTTTAAAAATAGTTAGACCACAGCACCTTTTGAGAGTTCCGTGGTCCAATTCATTTAAAAATAAGTTGCACACCCTAATGGTACCTACTGGTTTGCGGTTAAATTCATTTCACACTGCAATAGTAGAAAAACTGAGCACATTGAAATAATTCTTTTGACTCTTTTTATTAATTTAGTTTTTGATATACCATTTTTTTTTTGCTTTTCTCCAAATACATTATGACCAATGATATTAACAACCTACAATTTTAACTGTCGGACAAAATTTTATACCTATTCATAATTATACAGTTGAGGCTTTTAGGGTCGGCAAATTACTTTTAAATGAATTGGACCACGGAACTCTTAACAGGTGCTGTGGTCCAACTATTTTTAAAGTTGGATAACTGCCCATAGTGAGGGGTCATGGTCCAACTAGTTGGATAAAGCAGTTGGACCACTGCCCCGCACCCCATACGTCATCGTTATAAATACGTCTCAATTAATCGTTAATCGGATCGGTAAATTAATCGATACAAATACGAGCTCATGGTTAGAAAGCTGATGTAATAGCAAGAATTTTATTTGAATATAATAAAATATTGATTAGACAACAGTTTTATTGTTGTGAGATTCAGGCGTTGGCGTCGACTTCACTTCTTGCTCAGTAGTGGATATAACACCTGTAAACGTATAAAACACAATTAATACAACTAGTAGTAGTAGATTAGTCAGAGCGCGTAACCAGAAAGTTGGCAACATCGCAAATAACTGTCAAATTTATTTAGAAGTTTAAATTAATTTGGTAAATTTACTGCATGAAAATAAGAAATTTGGCTCTGTAGTGCCCTACTAAATTTATTTAATAATGCAATTAAAACAATGAATTTGAAATTGTAACCGTTTCAGATGTAAAAAATGTTTTGGCAAGTTTCCAAAAATACTTTTTTTTAAGTACATCTAAAACTCTATATTATTATATTCGGTGTTACTTTATTAATTATTGCATTCCCCTATATTTTTTTAGTGCACTACAGACACTAAATTATTAAACTAAATTGCTAAATTAATTAAAACTTATTAATATTTGACAACTATTTGCGAAGTTGCCAATACTATCAGAATAAAATGTTATCTATATGAATGGCACTTCGATATTTTTTAAAAGACTTGAAAAGATTTTTACCTGAGTTACGGATACATGTTTGGATACAATTGACCAGAGACGTGGTTACATCACATCTGCTACCCCCATAACCTGCTGTACATTGACACACTGGCTCTCTGTCCTCGTTCAGGGAACAAACTCCGTCATTCAGACAGTATCCCTGGCATGTGTTGACTTCACACCTTGCTCCTGAGTAATAACCTGCTGTACATTGACACACTGGCTCACTGTCCTCGTTCAGGGTACAGACACCGTCGTTCTGACAGTATCCCTGGCACACGTTGACTTCACACCTTGCTCCTGAGTAATAACCTGCTGTACATTGACACACTGGCTCACTGTCCTCGTTCAGGGAACAAACTCCGTCATTCAGACAGTATCCCTGGCACACGTTGACTTCACACCTTGCTCCTGAGTAATAACCTGCTGTACATTGACACACTGGCTCACTGTCCTCGTTCAGGGCACAAACTCCGCCGTTCAGACAGTATCCCAGGCACACGTTGACTTCACACCTTGCTCCTGAATAATAACCTGCTGTACATTGACACACTGGCTCACTGTTCTCGTTCAGGGTACAGACACCGCCATTCAGACAGTATCCCTGGCACGTGTTGACTTCACATCTTGCTCCTGAGTAATAACCTGCTGTACATTGACACACTGGCTCTCTGTCCTCGTTCAGGGAACAAACTCCGTCATTCAGACAGTATCCCTGACACGTCACGTTGACTTCACACCTTGCTCCTGAGTAATAACCTGCTGTACATTGACACACTGGCTCACTGTTCTCGTTCAGGGAACAAACTCCGTCATTCAGACAGTATCCCTGGCACACGTTGACTTCACACCTTGCTCCTGAGTAACCGGCTTTACATCTGAAAATAAAAGGGTAACTAAAGTCTGGTCCAAAAGCAGGAGGAATTTCGTACATTGACATAATTATTACCGTCTTTGTCACTCCCGCGTAAATATAGTAAGTCTCGCTTGCACAGATTGGCAATGGCATCTGTGCAAGCGACTTCATCTAAGGAAATTATAATATCTTTGTGTTAAATTATGGAATCAGGCGTTACTTTGCGGAAATCCATGACATTAAATGTTATGAAAAATATTTAGTTTTAATTCCGCGACAACATGCCATGCAATCATTTTTTTTTTGTTTGTTGCATGTGTGCATATGCATGAGGGCGGGAGGGTGGGTCGGATATCTTTAATTTAAATTATAGATAGAATAATTCAAGTTTTAGAACAAACATTGTTCAGTAACATGGGCTGAGTTCCCCCACGAGAGGTTTTGCGCTATTAACGTTACACGTTGTATACAATTAAACATCTATTTGCCCTAACATGATGTGACCCATATGATAGACGACTAAATTTTTTTTTCCACAATCAAGCGCAGCATAGGTTGAGAATCTTTCAACGTTTTGTCTATTCTTCAAAGAATGTAACTAAAAATAGAAAAAAAGTAGACAACAGAATCTAGTTTTCAGCACAGCAGCACAAATTCAGTGATTTTACCTATTATATTGGAAATTAAAATTAATATTCAGTGTTTTTACAGTAATTTGGTATAGCAATATTGTATACTGTGGTCCAGTGGGTCCGATAACACAGGTAGTGGAATTATTAATTCACAAAATAATTTAATATGTTTTTACTTCGCTTCCGTGTCCGGTATACAGATTATACCCGTACCCGCAAAATGTTGTAAATTATATATTTTTGGTTTGTGGTTAGTGTGGGCAACCGAGATAATACACGGGTAGGTAGGTAATTTTTGTTTGTGCTAAATGGATTTTTTTTCACGTAAAACATTACATGTAGTCTGTAATACCCGAAGAGTTAGGCAGAGGGTCGCTGGACTGTTTTAAAAAGGGCACCGAGGTGCTGGAACGCCAAGAGTTCCTCTTTGCATTCGAAAGGAAGTAAACATGTTAGTTTTTAGTCAGTTAAGTCTGACAGTCCTTTGATTTGATGCAACGACTATTTGATTTGATGATTCCGTTTGACATTTGATAGATGGATGTAATTTACATTTTCGTTAATATCGTAGTTGCACGGTAGTGACTTTTATCTAAACTATTTATGCAACTGTTTTGATAAACACAAACAGTTACAGTAACTAAACTATAGTTAACGACCACCACCAGTTAGGGTCTCCGCACACGAGCTACAAGGCACAACCACAAAAAGTCGGCGCCGGCATATTTCATGTGCTTACCTAGTTTTCAGCGGGCGCCGGTGGTGTCCACCATATGCTACAAATCGTCGCTGCTCGCTTGTTGCGACCCGCACTGGCCACTAAACGCTGTCACATGCCACTTGCGCGATTCCTTACCCCACCACGCAGTAGCACGTTTAAACCTTCTTCGTCAGAATCCACTATGATACTGTGCATGGGTGTAATTAACCTTTTATGTGCCCAGGGATCTTTATAATGCCAGTATGGACATTTCTGCGCTCCTCCAACCCTGCGCGCTTGGGCATCCCGTTAGCACACTTCTATCTTTGATACTGGCCACTGACCATCAATGTCAACCACCGGCCACAAGTGACAGTCGCGCGCGACAGCTACATTTATGACCGGTTTTAGCTTCTCGTGGCAACTTTTGTTGCTCGTGTGGCCCGTGTGCGGCAACCCTTAGTTTTTACAGCGTCATAACATGAAAACTTGTTAAAATTAATGGCCGATGCAAATGAAAGTTGGTCACGTAATTCAGTAGAAACAGTATTTACATTAAAACTGTTTGTTCGTCTATTTATATGATGTTTTATGTAACTGCTGGCCACGTGGTACTGTCGGGTGTGATGTTAATGATTTCTTCTTTTCTAGTACTAGCTGTTGCCAACTTCTCCCGCTATAAATAGAAAATTATAATATTGTACAGGAAGATAAAATCGGGATAGAAACTATCCTATGTAATAATCCAGGTTTTAAACTATCTGTGTGCTAAATGTGATCCAAATCCGTTCAGTATGTTTGGCGTGAAAGAGTAACAAACATTCATCTTACATCCTCAAAAACTTTCACGTTTAAGGTCTCAGCACACATATGGGATCGGAAAGGGATCGTAACCGTAACGCCTTTCGCCTCGCTGTCAACCAGGCGTCAACCTACCGTATGCACGTAACGAAAGCGTATCAGCAGCGCCTGTACGTCAACTCGGCTACGGCTAGGCGACACCGCGCTTACGCCTCGCCGCCCCCTGGCTGACCTGGTTAGTCAAGTCGGGGGAGGGGAAAGGGGAAAGGGTGGACGAAGAGATGTGAGCTCGGGTACGGAGAGACGTAAGCGCAGGGACGGAGAAACGTAAGCGCGGGGACGATGAGCCGTAAGCGCGGGAATTCAAGTTCGGAGCCTGTTCCGAGGCGAGGCGATTACGTTATTATTCCGATTAGTGTGCGTTGCAGTAGGGAGTTTAATACAAACCATTCTGAACGGCTCGAGGCGATACGGTGACGATCCCTTTCCGATCCCATATGTGTGCTGAGACCCTTAAAATGTCAGTAGGACTAGCTTTTTCAGCGGTTTTGTTCGTTCGTGAAGTTCAGTTTTTATTCTACGAGAAAAAGTTTGAAAGTTACAGGCGCCTAAGAGTTACTTTTGAAAAAAAGAAAACCTATAAACCTTGTTTTATAATGTGTCAGAAGCATTCTAAAAAATCATTGAGATATGATAACATTTAGGGGTAGGAAAACGGTTTCTCTTTTAGTATGAACGAGCGCTCGGTAGACGATTGTGTTAAGGATCCATACATTTGAGACGCCGACACAGGTACCTTTGAAGTTAAAGCTTTTATTATAAAATTCAAGGAAAAATTAAAGACATATTTAAATTGAAAGAAATCGAATTAAAAGGTAAAGAAATATTTTAACAGGATTAACAAAAAAGTCAATGTATAAAAACGTGGTAAAAAATCGAGTAAGGGTGCTCCCATATCTAACGACGCGGAATCGGCTTTTTCCGTCGCCCTTTCTCTTTCTGTCGCTTAGAACTGCCATTTGCTAGACCGAGACAGAAAGCATAATGCGATCGCACGCGGCGGAATCTTCAAGGCGGCCGCGTGCTATCGCATTGTCTCGGTCTAGCAAATGGCAGTTCAAAGCGACAGAAAGAGAAAGGGCGACGGAAAAAGCCGATTCCGCGTCGTTAGATGTGGGAGCACCCTAAGACCGAGTCTTCATACGTTTTTCGTTAATAAAAGTTAATGCGTCCTGACTTGTTACGAATTAATTGATACCGAAGAGCTGATTATAACCAACATGATTAATGGGGCATAATAAGGCCTATTTTTAACATTCATTCATGTTATTTTCTGTCGTAACAGTGTTTTTCATTAATTTCATAAAATAGAGTGAGGTTGTTTTTGTGTTTTCAATACAATTTTATTAGGGTTATGTTATAAAATTTGAATGAAAAATAATATTATGATGACATTGGTGCCTTGAAACCATGGATAGACTTTTGAAGTGGGATGATACGCCAAGCCTAAATATTTGGTTTGGATCGGTGAGCCCGTTCTAGAGTTATAAAATTATAACGAAAAGTGGCATTATATATAGAATATATATAATTATAATAAGTACTTATAACATCCTTCTTCGTACCAGAAAAGGTATTTTGACCGCAACGGAACAGTTAAATATTTTAACAATTTTACTGCACCCGTTTGTAATAATTCACGTCATCGTATATATCCGTAATGAGCAGAAATACTCGCTTAATCAAGGACTTTTTAATACACCTATTACTTGAACCGAGTTTAATTATCAAAAACCCGTATTTTTCACTAAGTGTCTCAGTCTGGCTCCGCAGTTTTGTCGAGTTGTCGAAATATTGAAAGTTCTTCAAATTATATAAGTATTTTTTTAATTGCTCCAATATTGGAAATTTCAACAGAAACACCCAGACTCAGTTATTTATAGGCCATGTAAATATTTGGTCCGTGTGGGAATAAAACCCGCGATATGCAACGCAACAGTTGATAGGCCAACCGCTGCATCAACCGTGCCGTTTAACCGACATATCAGAATCTAAACATTCTTTCGATATTTTTTTATTATTATTAAACGTGTATGAAACTAACTGCTTATTTATTTATCAAAGTTTTATTTAAACAAAACAACAGCAATAAATAAAACAAATACGTTAGCATTTGCATCAGAATCTATTCAGCAGTTCACAAGAGATGCTAACAAATACAGACAAAGATCAAATGTAACTTCAACTTAAAAATAATGTATATCTAGAGATACATAGGTACATGTGAATGTATATCCAGTTATACATACGTAGATATTATACAGGTAAACCAACATTCCCGATAAAAAAATAACCTACACGTTCTCTTTCACACGATCCAACGTAATTATATGTTTAAAATTCGAACAGAAGCCATCATTATTATCATACAGGAGTCCAATGATTTTTAATTCAATCTTTGTTAAAACGGTAACACCCACTTATAAATAAAAGAGACGTAAGCAACAATAAAAAGTTACAAGCGAAACCCACCCTTCCTGTTAATAAAATATTAAAAAAAGGAGCGAGAATTGAATGGTTTGTTTTGTAAGTACAAGAATTCTTGACATTTTGCGTCGGTACAGCCTTATTTTTAGTTTTGCCTTAAGCGACAACATTATTTTGCTCTATTGTAGACCTTAAGCCTTGAACACTGAATACAATTTTCTTTATTTTAAGGTCATTCATTTATTGTTTCTTTGGGTCATAATACCACCCATTTTCTCGTCAATGAACAGGCGCCAGTTACCAGTTTGACCGGTTGTGAGCATAGTTACTTAGATTTCGAAATGATGGATAAGTAACATAATATTAGTTAATGGAATAAGTGAATACAAGGTACCTGCTTCCATTTGTATGTGTAAAATAAGAATTTTCAATTTTAATTGTCGATATTTGTTTAACACACTAGTGTTAAACAAATATCGACACACAAACTATTTTTTTTTTAACTTTAGTTTTTTTTTAAAGGGATCTTAAACAGGGACCAAACTTTGATTCCTGGCTAAGATTATAAATTTTTCTTAAATGTAATGACGCAGTTTTAGTTTTCGTCAAAATCGGCCTCGAGACTCCTTTTAACGTTTTTCGATATTCCTCATAGTTTCGGAGATAGCGATCGCTATTTCCCAGTTGAAAAATTCACCCTGTATATTAAAACCTTTCTCGGAATGTAACGCACACTTTTCTGAAAACGGAATCAAAATCGGTTCAGCCAAACGCGACATAATTTTAACATTACAGGAGAAAGTTTATGTTTCCTCAAAAAGTGTGCACTTTTCAATTCGCCTGTCACATACTTGTGCACCTTGTAATCGCCTGTCATTTTTTTTCCAAGATTCACAATAATTAAACTACATGCTGTTAAATTTTTAAGCTACAGGAACAAGTTTACACTTTGAAAATTAAATGGTCTGATGATGTGCTCGGCTGACGCCTGCCAGGTCGTCGCTATTGCTCTATAAATATTATGTGTACAAATTTCTAATCTTACAGGAAGACCGTTAGTCGCAGGGTTCAGTAGCTCTCCAGCTAATACCCATTTGAGCAGCACCAATACTGTTATGAATGGAGTCTTAGATTAGCCTAACGAAATCAAGTTTTCAATCATTGTTTGAAGAGATTTTTAACAAAAATAACGAGAAATTCACGAAATAAAACTTTTTTCTTTTATCTCTTATAAAATGTTGTTATACGAGTACATAAAATATTATCTTTTGCTTTAATTTTCACTTCTTATCCAACTTAAAATAATCCAAGTCATTTCTTTCCTCGGCTTACTTGATCTCCCGCGTTAACGATATCAGTTGATCTCATCAAAACATCTGCCTCACCTCAGTAATTAACGTATTAATAAAGAGACCCGACCGATAAAAAAATAAGACCATTTCGGTAACGGAAGATTTATTACGTCTCGGCGATCGTTTATGTAGCTTTGAAGTGGTAGTTGGGGAGATTTAAAAATTTAGTACAACAGTTGAAAATATGACTAATTTTTTTTTTACGCCAAATCTTTTTCTTAATATCTGAAATAAGTTAAATATATTCTCTAGTTATTAGAAATCAATTTATATTTTACGTACGAACAGTATTTATTTTTCTAAATATTAAAATGTGAGGGCTAAGTATGAATTTACGTCTGTTTTGTTACTAGATTCGGAGTCGAATAATAAAAAAACTATTAGGGATTCTACCCCTTTATTTTGATTATTTGAAAAAATATGTCTTGCTTTTGAAATTAACAAGTCCACAAGTTTGAGAAACATTTCAGAAATAGTTTAAATACAATTATCAGTCGAGTTTGTTACCACAGTCTCCATATCAAACATGTTTTTTCATGCCTGTGATGAAAAATGAACAATATCAAATTATGAGTTTGTCCAAAAGTTGTTAAATAACTTATATTAATAACTGAAATCAAGTATATTCTTAAATATCAAGGATTTTTCGAAAAATCATATAAAATCTTTGAAAACAAAAGAGGGACAAAATTCTTAGGCTCAGTTTACATTGCTTCAACACAACACTTAAAACATATGTTCATTAAATATTTAGCTTAAATCCACTGTTTTCTTTTTGATTCTGCTTCAGCTTTGTCGAATTATACCTACTCATCTTTTATTTTATTGTTAATAGCATATTCTGAAAAATAAAACAATAAAAAATATCGATTAAATTACACACCATTATCATCCTTCCTAAAATAAAACAACCAAATAGTCACACATAAAACTATGCAAGATTTTTAATGATTTTAAGGTATTAGGCCATACGAACCCTCTTATATTAATCCTCAGTTTAAACCGCCAAGTAAACATAGCTTTATGCTGTCGGTTTTGTTACTTCTTCGGTCCAACTATATGTTACTATACCTGCAGTAACAAAACCGAAGTAACATAATGTCATATGCTGACCTTAAAAATAAAATATTAGCGGTCCAGTATCTCGGAAAGTTATACCACATACAACAAGTTGTTCAGAATAAAACGATACAAATCTCAATTTTTTTATATGAGGAACGTGCGAAAAAGTAATTAATTGTGTTGGTACAAACCTGACGACGAATTTCTTCTCAGCCCAATCGGTAACAAAACAAACTCTCACCAAGGACGTCGAAACACTGACATTCAATTTTTAAGATGGTCATTTGGTAGACTATAGTATTGCCATAGTTATAAAACCGAAATGAAAAGAATTTGGTAGGATTTTTTAAAAGAAATTGAGGTAACAAACCAGACATGTCCGGAAGTAACAAATTTCGGGGACACTACTCATTTCTAAGTTTAAAATATATTAAATGAATTAACGAGTTATTATTATTAGTATTATACTAAATCGGAGTTTATTTATATAAAAAACACCAAAACTTGTCCAAGCGAACCAGAAAATATTGATAAAATTGAACTCAAAGTTTCAAATTTTGCCTGGGACATGCTAAAATTAAGGGTATTAGTTGATTAAAATAATTTACAAAATTAGAGTTTTAGCATGATTACATTACTAATTACATAAAAGCGTAGTACAGGTATGTAAATTTCAATTGAGAAACGATTTGAACCTGAATAAGTTTAGAAATTCGTACAAAAATAAAAAGAATTCGAGGGACATGCCCAAATATGCGTTGTACTAAATTTTTGAATCTCCTCAGTTACGTTAATGAAGATTATTTATTCTATTATTACTAACTATATTATTATAAGTTTGAATGGATAGATGGATGTTTTTTAAGACGTCATGGTCTCCTCTCTGTGAGAGGGATTGGGCCATAAACCACCACGCGGGCCCAGAGCGGGTTGGTAGATGTCTCATGTCTTCGAATTTTTGGTTCTAGGACATGCCGGTTTCCTCACGATGTTTTCCTTCACCGTTTTGAGAGCAGTGGTGATGAAATAAATTACAAAAAGTAATGCGCCGGGCGGGGTTCGAACCCATGACCTACAACTCGTAAGTCCCGACTGCTCTTACATGTCGGGGTTCTTTACACTCTGGAAAAATAACACAAACACCGAACACATAATTATATAGTTTATCCCGTTATAATCCGTTCATCTTAACTATCGCATTTAAAATAAGTTAAATTAATTAATAAGTTAAATTAGTAAGATTAAGTTACTTACAAACTATTAATTACTATTATTAATAGTTGCAAATTAAAAGCAATTATAAAGTATGTAACTAATTATAATAATATGAAGTTTTATGAAATGAAATGCAAATAACTTTTAAGCCTAAAACACAGAATAATATGAATAATAATATAATTTTGGCGATCTAAAAAGAGTGTCCATGGAGTTTCTTGCCCGTTCTTCTCCATAGAGATCTACTTCTTGGGACGGGCATCTACGGTACTTTCACACTAGTACAGTCAGCATCAAAAGTTGCTGAACTCATTCAGATTTTCAAAATCGCTGTACACCGTATTATTACGTATTATTAGGGTGTAGAGCGATTTTGGAAATCTGTATGTGGTCAGCAACTTTCGATGCTGACTGTACATGACTGGTACTGTAGCACCATAACTATTTCTGAACTGTTTTTATTTTTTGTCTTTTATCAATTCAAAAGTGCCTGTAGTTGGCTTATATGAAATAAATTCTTTTTGATTTGATTTATTAAAACGAGAACCCCTACAAAGTCTTAATTTTGCCTGTCTGTAAAAACTTTTAAAAAAAGATGAATTTTTCTTTATTACAGTCTCATTTTAGCGACGCGGGAAAGACGACAATGAAATTATTTACTGAGTGACTCTTTGCAGCTGTAACTGTGTTCACTGAGCTCATTTTGCAGATCCTTTTTCAGATCTTTATTTTTTTTTCACAACGCCATCTAGTCCCAAGCTAAGCAGAGCTTGTGTTATGGGTACTAGATAACTGATAAACATACTTAAATATTTCTAAATACAAACATATTATAGATCAATAACACCCAGACACAGAACAAATGATCGTGCTCATCACACAAACATTTGTCCTGGGTGGGAATCGAACCCACGACCTCCGGCATAGCAGTCAGGGTAACTAACCACTAGACCAACAGGCCAGTCTTTGGGTCAGGAAAATTTCTCTAAATTTATTTCTTATCTATAGTTTTATGAACATAATAGCATAATAATCTGTAATATTACCACTGCTGGGATTTTGCTTCCTATCTATTAGCCATAATCCACCATGTCGTCGTCCTAGTGTGGGTTGGAAGAAGTTCACATATCTTCGAATTTTAGGTTCTAGGATATGCTGGTTTCCGGACGATGTTTTCCTTCAAAGTTTTTAGACCAGTGGCTTTTTTTTTCGGGGTAAAATCATCAAATGAGTCCTCACCCCGGGCAGGGCGGAAGGGACTGTCAGACTCGTACTGACTAAAATCAACGGTGTCCTTCTGCCCTTCTGCCCTTTATGTTTCTGGGTCACGGTGATGGAATAAGTCGCGCGATCGCGGGAGAGCAGTGGCTTTAAAATAAATTACCTACACAAAGTAATACCACAGGGCTACCATTGCTTTAAAAAATTAATATATAAACTAACACATACAAAAAAAAATTGAAACCCCACCACACAACCCAATTTGAATAGAACAAAGGGATTCAAATTTTCAACATTCCCTACAATGTTTGATTAGTGACTCTGACTGCCCAATTCATGGCCCGCCGGCCAATTCAAATAATAGCCAAGCCCGCATTGTAGGCCTGAACAAAGGGAATCAATTAAAATAGACCTTTAAGGATTATTGTAATTGTGACAGACTTTCTAAATGCCTAATAAGTAGGAAGTTTTGAACTAGATAATGTATTATTCCTGTTTAAGTTCGTGTAGTTCATACTCGTACATTCATTTACAATGAGCAATCTTTGTGAATGTTACATTACAGAAAACCAAACGAGAGCGTTTTACCGAGTATTCTAACGAACGTTCTGAGAGACTACTGACAATTCTGCTATGACATCTTCTTTTAGGAAGAAAAAATTGGATCATGAATAATTATGTTTGGCTCTATGTTCAGCTTCTCCAATCTCTTAGCACGATACTCGTGGGCCCGTGGTTTCGGTCGGTATACTCCCAACGGCCACCACCAAAACAGGCACCAGTGGTGGCCGTTAGATTAGTGCATTATTTTTTGTCCCAACGGCCATCAGTGGCGGACTTTGGAACATTCCAAATAATATTTATTTTCAGTGTTTTGTCAATGTAATCTAACTATAGTAAACGTATCTACATCATGGTTCGTGCAGTGGCTAAGCGATTGGACTGCTGCGCTGCGTGTCGTGGGTTCGATTCTCGCACGGGCGAAGCTAATATTTGTACGATCTACGAGTAGTTGTTCCTGGTTTGGGTGTTTGTCAAGGGCGTAACCAGCCATGTGCACAGGGTGGGGCAAAATTCTATTTTTTTTTTTTCATATCGTCTGACGATTGTCGAGTATGTACAATCGAAAAAGTTGAATCATGTCCCACCATAAGCTTATTTTCCTACAGACATTCAAATACAATTAGGTCCACATTCGCGTAAACATACATATCCATGATAACGACTTTGATCTTTGTCAATTTGACGGATTCAAACGATTTATTGTCAAAATGGGTCATGATTCAACTTTGTCGATTGTACATTATTTAATTTTGGTTATGAGACACCTAATGAGTCGGAGTCAGGGTGGGGTAAGTACCCCACCCTGCACCACCGTGGCAGGTGGCTACGCCAGGGTTGGCATGATTAAAACAAGTTGTTTTAAAACACATGTTTAAAACAGTTTGAAATTAAACAGTGTTTTTTTTACATGTTTAAAAACAAAGATTTACTTTTACCCTTACCCTACCCTTTTAGTCGCCCTTAAACATTGTATAAAACAATGCGAAAAAAAAACATGTATTAAAACTACTTTTCATGGCGCTTAACTGACTAAGGGCGACTTTCACCAACGGTTAAACATGTTTAATATTTTATTTAAGCACAAAATTCAATAGAATTTTGAAATAAAATAAAATTTTAAACATGTTTAATGAAAATAAAATAATATTTGAGTCTGAATAGTTCAACCATGGACCTAAAAAAAAAGCCGGACGGAACTTCATTAAGAAACAAGTGAAGCACCAAAATGGCCGCTGCTTTACTATGTGTGGGTTTCTAAAGGGTTGCCAGATGAAGGAAAAAATTACCCATTTTCAAACAATATTTTAATAAGATCTCCCCTCGAACTTAGTTTTAATCATGGACCTAAAAAAAAAGGTCCATGGGTTTAATTACAAGTTTTTGTGACGTATACCTATTGTTAAAATAAAGGTAAAATAATTAAAACATGATTAAAATAATAGTAGATTGTATGACAAAGTAATATTTTTACGGCGAGGGCGCTATTTTGTATCCAGAGCGAAGTGAGGGATTCTACAGTAGAATCCTGAGCGTAGCGCTCTTATAAAGAAGATTAAAAACTCATTAGTGCCCGCTAAAAGCTTCCTATCAAAAGTGCGCGGCAAAGTTATTTGCGGCGCAATTATAAAGAGGATTAAAAACTCATTACTGCCCGCTAAAAGTTCCCTATAGAAAACACCAGTTTTGGGCGCACTTAAAGGCGAACCAAGTCGTCCTTTTCGAATAGGTGGAATGAAATAGTAGATTATTAACCAAGGGGATAAAGCAGTGTCTTCTGTCGCGGGTGACGATTAAATCGCGAGCATAACGAAGGACTCGAGGCTTACTCCCGAGCGTAGCGAGGGTGTCAGAAACTTAAATCACGAGCGAAGCGAGGGATTTAACACGCGTCCTGAGTGTAGCGAGGGATTTAAGTTCACCCAAGACTAAGACAGCTTTATCACTGAGGAAAATACTCTACTTTTCGTACCACTTGCGAAAAAATTAACATAATAATAATATGAGATAAGCATTATTTAACCATTTAAATTTAACAATAACTTATTTAAAAAAATAAATTAAAACAAACTAAACGTTTATGTATTTGAAGAAAACAAAACGCGGCAAATTCGTAGTCGGAAAAGCAAAGGCATCAAGATCATACGGCCTCTTCGGTTTTAAAGTTTATAACTAAGAGGTTAGGTTGTAAGAAGAGGACCTTAAATTAATTGAAATTTTAATTACCTTTGTTGGTACGGCGTAAGCAACAACGCGAAGAAGTCCGCCTTTAGTTGAGTACAAACAATGCTTCTCAAAATGTATACTGCAGATTACACTAGATTTTGATGGATTCCAATTATTTTCACGTCTACACTCCCTTATTATTTTAATCCAATCATTTTTCCAATCATCATTTGAGGGAAATCTGTAAAAATATAGAAGAATACAATAGGTAGCGATAAATAGTAACATAAAATATAAATCTCCCCATTTTAAAATAATTTGAACCTTGAAATAGTTGCAACACTGATTGATTTCGAGATGTTTATTAAATTTATTGACGTAAAATCGAGAAATAAGCTTCAAATTGACATGCTTACCTATGAAAAGTGATCCCCTGGCTTTTTTTGATTGAACCACTGTGGTTTCGGCAACTTTTCACAACACATGACGGCATAGTTTGATTTTTATTAGACAAAATAACACCGTATAAAACCGCGAGTGTCGTTCGAAGCGTAATGGCCGACGGCTGACTTACTATGGTATGAATGTGTGTGTTCTGGCGTGTACATATAAGCGCACTGACTTACTATGGGTGCTTCACTTGTTTCTTCGTGAAACTCCGTCCGACTTTTTTTTTAGGTCCATGAGTTCAACATAAAACCAATCGAGTCTCGAGAGATTGCTGTTATATTTTCGAACTTTCATTGGAATTGTAGTTAACTTTTTTTTTTTTTAATAAAACGTTGCCCCTCACTAGGAATTTCTACTGTGTCGTGGTTGTGTTTACAAACATAAAAACTCACACGCAAAAACGGCCAGCCCCGACAATCATTTCATTCAATCAAACAAATAAGTATGACGTAAGTACCTACCAAGATTTGTATGGGACAAGATAGCACCTATTTTTGAAACATTATCATAATTCATAATAATTTGAAAACAAATAGAATTGTAACAATTTTAACTAAAAAACAACATTACTTAGTCATAAAAAAAAACGTAAACTTCGATCCCTAATGTCGGCTGACGAAAGAAAGTAATTTAAAGGATTGTTGGTTATTCCCCTATTTTTTAGAGTAGGTCGGTGTTTCTTCGGTGGTTTATTGTAGATAAGGTGATTCCCGCGCGCGGGGAATCACCTCACTTTATACTTTAACCCGTGTCTGGGTTTTTTGCGCTTTACAGTAAGTAAACAAGATAGGTGATAAAAATTCGAGGATCAAGGGTGAAATAATTAATGATTATATTTTAAATCGGTCAGTCAATCTCATATCACTGTAATTATTTATTTTAACTTCTTTAAACATGTAAACTTAATTCAACATGGAACTTGGGATATAGCGAGGGACTGATTTTAGGGGCGCTAACTGTATGTTTGCTATTGCATAGCGACCGAATGAAGAAGCTCCGTAACGAAAATAAACCTAACACCCCGCATCGTCTAACGTTTCAGTTCGGCAGACTTCGGCACGGTGTTTGTTTTTCTTGACGTTAAACTTGATTGACGTGGCTGACCATAGTCTGAAAAACAAAAAAATATATCCTAATTTGATAAAAATGCTATGCAACAGCTTTACCGCGGCAGTCCCCGCTTGCCACACGTATACATCTTTTGGAACGAAGTTCCTTATCGCGCGTTGTGAAAGGGGGCTAGACGGAAAAAATTCTTACGAAAAGTTGTCACGACACTTTTTGGAACGAAGTTCCTTATCGCGCGTTGCGAAAGGGGTGCTAGAGCTTAAAGAGTGGAGTGGAGTCGCGACGATTATTTTTGTTGAGTGTATACAGTAACTTCGTTAAAGTAAACATTTAGTTAAACATATAGCACCTCTCGCATAGCCCTGTTCAATTTGATCTGTACCAGTACCCTTAGCACGAGTTTTCACTCTTACTTTACAGCGTCTTTCCAGTATTTTTTCCTCAAAAAATTGATATTTTGAAATTATTGAACGTATGCACCCCGAGAGGTGGGCAAGGATCATCAATCACTGGACGCCTGAGGGAGGACAACGCCGTCGAGATCGACCGCGGCGGAGGTGGTGTGACGATCTGATCATGTTCGCAGGGCAGACATGGCCAGAAATTGCCCAAAGTAGAGAGGTTTGGAAGGAGAAAGGGGAGGCCTTTGCCCAGCAGTGGGACGCTGAATAGGCTATTAAAAAAAAAATTCAAAGTTCCAGTTTACTTTACGTCTTAAATACTGAAAACTCGTGCTTAGGTACTGGATAATTTTCCAACTGGCGTGGAAAAATATTGAAAGGAGTTTAGAAGCTGATTTTGCAAAAACAAAAATCTAGACACTTTATTATTAAACTCTCTGACAGTGTCACTGTTGTAAGATATCATTTTTTTTTAATTCGCAGGTCTCTATTTACGCAATGCCAACAACAAAAAGATATCATCTTAAGACTCATATTTTAAAACAACATATTGGTAAAACCCAAGCACTATCTTTTCTTTATCTTCTTTATCTTCTTTACATATAATAAAATCGTAGAGATGTCATTCCTGTACATTGAATATTTTTTTCTTTTTGTATTTTTTTCGAGATTAGGGATCGATTCTGATGCCAGATCAACTTTTATTTTTTTTCGAAATTTTTTATGTTTTTTTGATTTGATCTATCTCCGAAACTACTGTAAAGTTGTCGATCAAATTTTCCTCAAATATTCCTATTAATATGCTTCTGTTAATATGCTATGTATTATTACGCTATGTTTCCTGGGAGATAAGCAACTTTGAATTTTGTTGTTTTTAGATGTTTGTTGATAGTTGGAAGCTAAACCACTGGATATTATTTAGTCAATTTTTCCTCAAATATTCCTTAAACTGCTGTTCTATTAATAGGATATGTATAATTACGCTATTCCCCTTGGGGGATTAGCAATTTTATAATATGTTGATTTTCAGTCATTGTTGACATTTGTACAAGAACCGCTATTTGAAAATCACTGTCAACGTACTAGCCAGTCCGGTCGGTAACCTGCTTGACTTTCGTGCAAGGGGTCTCTGGATCAAATCTCGCAGTTTTTTTTTTTCTCTTTTTGAGTTTTTTTTTATTTGTCCTGAGAGTTTTAAATAATTAAAAAAATGTGCATACTTTTGTTTCAATATTATTCGCGATTTTAAATAATTACTATTTTTTTTTTCAATACTTCTCTAGGATATAAATCTACACCGATTTAAATTGTAGGTAGTAAGTTGGATATTTTTTTAAATTGTAATTGTTTCGAGGTGTGGAATTTTTAAAGATTAGAAAAAAAAACAGGGTTTCTATAATTTGTGTTTATTTATGTTTTGAATTGGTGCTCAAACCAGTGCATAGATTCTGTTTTAAAAGACGACAAGTTGTACTCATCGAGTCAGATAATTAGTTAATTTTTAGGTATCACGCGATGCTAAAGGGAGAAGAGCAATGCTATCGTACATTCAATTTGCAGCGATACTGTAAATCGACCCAAGAATGATAGTTTAATGTTTAAATAAACACGGTTCTTTGAAATTAATGTCGCTCAAATAAGGACGTTTCCTATGCAAACTATGTACCTAGATATAACATTATTGATCTAAACTAATAATAAAAATGCAATTATGTTTGTTTTTTACTTTTTCACGCATTACTACCTACTGAATCGATCGTCCCAAAATTTAGCATATACGTTGTCAGGAGTATAGACACGGATATAAGGTACCTTACATCCCGAATAACAGAAGAGAGCTGTTTCCGAGAAAACAATTACGTTCATATTCCAGATGGCGCCACACGATCCGTATTGTTTCTCAAATTCTAAAAAACGCAAGCGAAGCCGCGGGCAAACACTAGTATAGAATAAAGTCGCATTTAGTGTCTGTATGTTTGAGCTAATAATATAATATTTGCTATTTTTGCCAGTATACAAAGTGTAACGTTAATAGCGCAAAACGTCTCGTGGTTACCCCAAGAGAGGTTTTGCACTATTAATTACCACTACCACCCTCTCAGCCCATGTTACTGAACAATTTTGATCAAAAACTTTTGGAAAAAAATAAAAGAAAAAATATTTTTCATACAAAATGAGAAATTGATCGAGCCCACCAGTATGAAAAATCTTTTTTTAATTTTTTTTCAGATGTTTTTATGTAATGTTTTTATCAGACATTGTTCAGTAACATGAACTGAGTTACCCCACGAGAGGTTTTGCGCTATTAACGTTACACGTTGTATAATTTGAATCACCAATTAATAGGCATGTTGACTGCAAGTTTGAAAAATAATGGATACAGGTACTTATTATTTAATTTAAAAATACAATTTATTAAAATTATTATAGGTCGTACACCCTAATAATTAAATTAAATTTTATTTCGGAAATTGTTTTTTGGAATTATTAGTCAATATCACACCTTAATTACAAATGTTGCGTTTTCGAAAAGCACTTAAAAATAAAAAGCAAGTGACGCACACTCGTCTCGTAGTTGCGATATTAACTGCTCCTTATCACTATTCAGCCTCCTATCAGAACGCCTCTCGGGTTATCAGTATGCCTATACTTAATTAAGACACGTATAAATAAGATCGGCAGTTTTAAAAACCTATTGTGTTGCTACTACATCCCACGAGTGGTGACCAAGTGTGGACACAACGTTACAATCTGTTGAAGAAACGTTGTGTGTACAAAATGTTTAGAACACAATGTGTGTTGTCGTTGTTGCTGCTGTGCGCGGGGTTGGCGCACACCTTCGATTGGGGTAAGTTCGGGAGACTTCGGCAATCATAAAAACATCAGTCATAAAGACCATTTATTTTCTCTTACTGATTCTAACGGCCAGCTACAAGAGGAGGTTTTCACAATGAAACCTACTTATAAAATTCTTCTGCAACAAAGCAGAGTGGCGCAGTGGAAGCGTGTTGGGCTCATAACCTGTTGAAAATTTTGACCCGGTTTGGAAGTGAGACCTGGGTATCCTGCCTGGTATATAAAAGACCATTTACATCTTCATAATACATTTTTCTTTATTACAGTAGAGCACCACAAACATTTTAAATAAATGATATTCTCGTTTTATATTCGCGGTAGGGGATAATTTCTTTTTCCTAATGGCCGCGCGGTCGAGCGGCGCTTTCATCGCCACCGCCCCTCCGCGCTGCCGGCCGCGCGGTGAGGCGGCGCCTCGCACACGGGGCGCCGTATAACCTCGCGGTTCATTATGGGTTGAGGACGTGTTGAATATCCCATTTAGAGTTCCGCTTCTTAAAAATGGATGAACCCAATATCTTTTTATGTTTTTCTTTCTACGTCATTAAAGCCAGATTGCTGCCACCATTTCAGCGGCAATTCTTCCTAGTGTCTCAATACAACCGCGCGGTCAGGCGCGTGAACCGCCTTACCGTGCGGGCCACCGCTATGAAATCCGCTTTACCGCCACCGCCCGCCGCGGCGGTGCGCGGTGTCGCGTGTGAATCGCCTTACCGCGGCAGTCTCCGAGACGTTCTTTATTGTGTGATCTAACCTTTTTATACATAATCTAATAATAATAACTTGCCCGAACTTAATACCACATAATTTCAAATGCCATAACACTGAAATTCCTAAATACTGTATGTCCTAAATTTGTTTGTCATAAATATAACAATCTGTAATATACAAAATACATAAAACCGATTGCCATAAAATACATAAGTCCTAAAGTTTGTTTTGTTACTGATTACCACCTAATAATGAATATCGACGGAGCCCCACTTCGCGGGGCTCCTATTTCTGCGTGCAAGGTTTAAAGTAGTGACCGACCGAAATTTCAGTTTCGGTTTCGGTTTCGGCTAAAATGTAGCCGAAACTTTCGGCCCCGCCGAAAGTCAAGTGTTCGTTCATTTTCGTGGGTCGTTCGGTAAAATTCGCAGCTAACTCATGCCTGCTCTCCGGTGGGGCCCCGGCTCAGTTCGCCACTGTTCATTTAACCGTGAGTTGAGGTTATGTTCTTTTGAGTTTACTGCCAAGATTAAGTCTTGCATATTCATGTCATAATAAAATATATTTGTTACGTACGTTAATGATTAAAAATGTAACAATCTTCAAGGCAGTGACTGTTTTCGAAACGTAATTAAGTTAACGGTTCCTTTGAAAGAATGTTTTTTTTTTAAAGTCAGTAACTTTGTATTACTAAATATAGTGCGATTATTGAGACTTCAAATCCAGCGAAACATTGAAAACACAGAATTTTTATAATTTCGAATAGATTATGGCTCGGAACAAGTTAAATAACATAGAAGAACAGCAATTTCTTAAAAATCGGCTATTTTATCTATAAGTTTACCATGTTTCATTACTTCCCAGAATTTGATCCTTATTACTAACACTATCGAATGCTGTATAATACAGAGTATATGATTTTTGTCCAAAATTAGCCGTTTTGGTTTCTGGACAGGATTATTGTATTTTCTAAAATCCAATGATGAAGCTTTAGTTTTCGTCAAAATTGGTCTCGAGACTCTATTCAACTTTTTTCGATATTCCTCATAGTTAAAGATATAGCCATCCATATCTTTATCTAAAATTTAAATTAAAAAAAGAATTTTCTTACTGATGGGCTCGATCAATTTTATTTCTCATCTTGTATGAAAAATCTTTTTTTTTTCCCAAGTTTTAGAACAAACATTGATCAGTAACGTCATGTGCTGAGTTACCCCACGAGAGGTTTTGCGCTATTAACGTTACACGAGACTTATCTATCCTTAGTATAAAAGAAAAACAATTGTTGATGCTACGGGTGCTGATGTTATGTTAAATCATATTTCTTTATACTTATAGTTAATTTTTAATACGTGACCACACATTTAACTTGCCAGTTTTCAACAAACCCTAGCTTCACTCAAAAATATTCTCGATAACCCTTCGGGCTGTCACGACGATATCGGTTAAAATTATAAAAGTGTAAAATTATTTATGCACCACCATCCACCGTCTCGACCAACTTCTTCTTTCAAGATAAGATGTGCGGACAATTATGTAAATCAACTGTTTAATAATCTAGTTTTTTATCTGTTTTGCAACGGGTACATTACAAAGACGTAAGCATAAAAGGGTTAACATGTTAAGGATATGTACACACTGTGAAACAAAAACTTGAGAGGTGTCAAGAGACACCCGGATGGAACGAAGTTAACAAAAATAATCATCGCAACACCACACTGTTCAATGCGAAATAGAAAGACGAAACGAAAGTATCTGGCTTGCTTTCTATTAGAGAGAGAGAGACAGAGAAACATGCGCACGCCGCAATGCGACAAGAGTCACGAGGAACGGGGGTTGAGTGAGGGGTACGGGGCGCGGGGTGCAGGCGCGAGGTGCGGGGCGAGGCAAAAAAGTATCGTGACAACTTTTCGTAAGAATTTTTCCGTCTAGCCCCCCCTTTCACAACGCGCGATAAGGAACTTCGTTCCAATAACTGGCACTTGAACCATTTTGTCGTTGGCGTTGATGCATATGTAAAAAAGGAAATGACGTACTTTAACTTATAATATAGCATTAAAATACTGAAAAATGTCACACAGACTGGATACCATGTTAAAAACCTACTATAAGTTATAACCTCCATTAATCAATGATGAATTTAAAACTTTAAAAAATAATTTTAAACTTGCACCTCACACATTTTAAGATCTTGCGCTGTGTGTACTACTCCTTAAAACTCGACGCCTCGAGGACCGAATTCATTCATTCGAAGAACATTTGTTCCACATTAAAAAAACATGATACACGGCTAATCGATAACCGATTATCGATTTCAGCAACCTGATTGTAATCATATCGATTTAAAAGCCCCTGTCCCACCGCCGGCGATTAGCGAGGAGAGAGTTAGAGGTTAGCAAATACAAAACGAGTGGGCAGTGAGCGAGGCACGACGACTGGCGATTACCCGCTAATATTTTGTTTATAGCAGAGAAGTATAGATTAAGGCCCGACGCTGCGTTAAACGGGTCCCCGCGACGGGCAACCGTCGCGGGTCCACGTCCGTGGTCCCGCGCGTGGCCCCGTGCGTGGCTCCGCGCGTGGCCCCGCGCGTGGTCCCGTCCGGGTTGCCGCGCGGAGACACGCGCGTGGACCCGCGCGGGGACCCGGACGTGGCCACGCGCGTGGACACGCGACCGATTTACACAGTGTCGCTAGTTCATTTGAACGGTGTGCTTGTATAGTCTTTGTTGACTGATTTGACATCAAATAATGTTGTATAAAAAGGAAAAAGTTTCTGATTACGTAACAAACCTATGTGTTTAAGGATAAGAAATCACATAAAAAAAAAATCGGCAGAGCAATTTTTCACTAGATTCTCACTAGAAGATAAAGCGCGATATGTAAAAAGTTGATTTGGAGTGACACTGAAGTCGAGTTGGATGTTTATAATTTCCTATTCTAACTTTTTTTCTTCCTATTATTTCATTTAAACCTACAAAACCTTTAACTACAAAAAAATTTGAGACTGAGGGATTTTTCGCAGAGAGTTAAATAAATAAGCAATTTTCATGTTTTGGTAAAAAAACCGAACTTCTCGGCAAAAAAAAAATTGCATTATTGTGCATGTATAATCTGTATCACCTACTCTCACCATATTCCAAATTTCAGCACCGGAGGAATTTTTCGTTTGCTCCAGTTACATGCACCGTGTATAAGCACCCTTATTGACTGAACCGCGCGTAGCCCCGCGCGTGGCTCCGCACGTGGCCCCGCGCGTGGTCCCGCGCGTGGCCCCGCGCGTGGCCCCGTGCGTGGCACCGCGCGTGCCCCCGCGACGGACGTCCGCGCGGGTCTCCGCACGTGGCTCCGCGCGGGTCCCCGCACGGGTCCCCGCGACGGAGCACTTTTGTATAGAACCGCGCGTGCATCCGCGTAACGCAGCGTCGGGCCTAAGAGTAGGCACCAACCCAAAGTAAATTCGTGTGAAAGCTGAAAAACAACAATCTTTATGTGAACGAAAATATGCCAAAAAAGAGGCACTAACATAGTGAGTTTTCTGACCAACAAGAAAATAATCACTAAATAGGCTACGACTTATGTAGCTTCAGGTTTCAACTATGCTATTCCTTTATAGAGAAATTTACGCTACAACGAGCTTGCCGTCGAAACAAAGCCTTGAATAAATTCGCGTCGCGTCGCTGTAAGCGTTTTAAGGAGCAGCATCTAAGGCTAATCTTCAGAGATCATCACCTTTCCTCACGGTATTTTTTTTTTTTTTTTTTTTTTTTTAGCGTGGTAAAATCATCAAATGAGTCCTCCAACCCCGGGCAGGGCGGGAGGGACTGTCAGACTTCTACTGACTAAAATCCACGGTGTCCTTCATAGCCTGTTACGTTCCGGGGTTACGGTTAGGGAATAATCCCGCGACCCCGGCAGGCTTTGGCCCTCTGAGAGGGGGGCCCCGTCATTATGCTGACGCTCTTTGAGGCGCGCGTGGGACACAACGCGCCGTCGACCCGGGCATGGTCCTTGGTCGGGCAGCGAGTTGCCCTTTACTCGCTGCCCGCATGCCCGCGCCTACGGTGGCCGGAGATCATCTTGCGACGTCCGTCGCCGTGGGCGCCTACCACTGCGGCTGGGGCGGAGGGAGGAAGCTGTCCTCTCTCGCTCGCGGCCTGCCTCCTCCTTGACGAGCATTACTGCCTCGCAGAAGGAGCTGACCGCTTCCCACTCCGTCTCGCCCCGCAGCATGGCCGCAACCAATGCCGGGCGCGAGAGGTCTCCGCCTATCGCAGCCGTGAGGACACGTCGGTGCTCCGCCCAAGCTGGGCAGTCTTGCACCGTATGCTCCACCGTGTCCTCCGGGCGATCTTCGCTTCCTCACGGTATAGTCAGATTAAAACAATACTGCTGCATAATGCCATGATAGGCCATTTGGTTGGTGGTGTAAACAATTAGCAACTACACAAATACACTTAGGGACTTTACTCATTGCGCGATGCAATCGAATTCCAACTACAAAGTAAAAAACAACCTTACCACTATGACATAAGACATAAAACACGTTGTTATGTATGAATAGATGAAAAATAAAACACGATGGCCATGACAACGTCAAGTCGATCGAATTGCATCTTTATTTATCAGTGGCAAGGTTGATCTTCACTTCATGGCGTCCTGACCTACCGCTTGACGCAGGTCCTCACCGGACACGGAAGTTTCGGGAGGTACCTGTGTCTGATGCGAAAGGAGGAGACGCCTGGGTGTCACCACTGCGAAGATCGCCCGGAGGACACGGTGGAGCATACGGTGCAAGACTGCCCAGCTTGGGCGGAGCACCGACGTGTCCTCACGGCTGCGATAGGCGGAGACCTCTCGCGCCCGGCATTGGTTGCGGCCATGCTGCGGGGCGAGACGGAGTGGGAAGCGGTCAGCTCCTTCTGCGAGGCAGTAATGCTCGTAAAGGAGGAGGCAGGCCGCGAGCGAGAGAGGACAGCGTCCTCCCTCCACCCCAGCCGCAGTGGTAGGCGCCCACGGCGACGGACGTCGCTCGATGATCTCCGGCCACCGTAGGCGAGGGCATGCGGGCAGCGAGTAAAGGGCAACTCGCTGCCCGACCAAGGACCATGCCCGGGTCGACGGCGCGTTGTGTCCCACGCGCGCCTCAAAGAGCGTCAGCATAATGCGGGGGCCCCCCTCTCAGAGGGCCAAAGCCTGCCGGGGTCGCGGGATTATTCCCTTACCGTAACCCCGGAACTTAACAGGCTATGAAGGACACCGTGGATTTTAGTCAGTAGAAGTCTGACAGTCCCTCCCGCTCTGCCCGGGGTCGGAGGACTCATTTGATGACTTTACCACGCTAAAAAAAAAAAGGTTGATTTTCACTTGTAGTTGGAATTCGTTCGAATCGCGTCGCATTGTGTTGCATCACGCCATGAGTAAAGTCCCTCAGTTGGCAAAATCGTTAGCTCGCTGTCAGTGGGACAGATGCCTTATAGTCACAGGGCTGTCATTTAAAACATTGAATTCCAATCGATCAAATTTTTAATCTGAATCGCTGTCATTTATTGATTTATTCAGCAGCATTGAGAATTTATTGGTTTATTAGAGACAATTTGTTATTTTAGTACTGGATATTTGGATCGGCTTTATCTCATGTGCGATTTATCATATTTATATCAAATTTTTAATATTAAAGGCGCTTGCTGATTTGATACTAACTCGATTTGACGTCCCTAAAGTTGCGATAAAATCAATTTAATGCTCAAGATTGGATGGTAAATTGGATAAGTTTTTTTTCAAAATTATAATAAATGTTTTTTTTTTTACACAAAGTAGATTTTACTAACACAAATTATTACTATAATAAATGGATTTTATAATCCTAACTTTGAGCGAGAAGCAGAACGGACTGTCAGACTCGAACTGGCTAAAATCCACGGTGTTCCTTCAATAGCCCTTTACGCTTCAGGGCCACGGTTATCTGTTCAGACAGTCCCGCAACCCCATCGTTTACAAACAGTAAATTCATATACCTACATGTAACTTAAAAACTTTGAAAACCTGTTCTAAATACAATAGGTATTCGTCAATGTCAAAAATTTACAATGGGTACAGTTAGTCGATACAAAAATCTCGACAGTACTTAAAGAAAAATGGCGAATGCTGACTATGCTGAGTAGCAAAGGCTAAGACGGCTGTCAAAATGCTTCGCTCTCGTCTGAAATTAGCATGGTTTCCGTCGATAATTTAGTCAGCATAGCCGACTGTTCAGCATAACAGTCCAGATTTTGTATCGGCTAACCGTACCCAATATTTGGTTAATTTTTTAACAAATACAAATTCCAAATTAAATTTACTTCAAGTCAATATCCTCATTGCTTTTTATTTATCTAATACCTTGACATTTAACTTAGCTAAGTAACCCAGGTAGTTTGGCTTGCATGAGAATTGCTTCAGTTTTCAAATTATGAGCGATTTTCATGCAATTCTATGTAAAGCGAGTTTAAAAATTATTACGAACGTATTAAAATGGTAATTGTACTATCGTCTTGTAATTCTATGGGATTTACAATGAAGTTAACGCTTTATTACTTTAAGCCAGTCTGCACCAAGCCTTAAGCCCCCAGGGTTGTCAGTAATGGCATTTTAATAAAGTCCGCCATAAGACATTCAATTAATATAACTACCCAAAGGTGCTTATAAATTATCATCTTGTACTTTTAAAACGCAATTATTTTCATATCTTTCATGTTTTATATTTCTGTTTTGAACTTTATTATGACATTATTTATCGATAGCAATAAATTTTATTGGCAATAAACTGGTTTGTTGTTGCAATGTTAAAATGTGTGTTAAAACCCTGTTTATGGGCAGGGCTTGAAGTATCCATTTATAGAAGAAAATTGAGAGCTTCTATGAACATTGAGAGTGATCTGTATTTACTATTTTCTAATGAACAAATTAGCAAATATCTGGTTGACCGAGCTTCGCTCGGTTTTTAAAATGTCGATATCTTGGGAACCGAGCTTTTCTCGACCCTGGGACCTTGATAAATCGATTCCTTGAGCCGAAAACTTTCATGAAAATCCTTAGAGCCGTTTTCGGGATCCTTATTACATATATATAAATATACAAGAATTGCTCTAATCGTTAATATTAGATAATCTTATTGCTGGAAAATGCTTTGAAAACAGATAAAACTATTTCCCTAAAAAAATGAACTTAAGTAGTTGTAAAGTTTATTTGGTTTTAATTGGTGTTAATTAATTTATCTCAATACCCACCTCGTAACAATATTAAAACCTGCTAGCGGTGCTATGCGATCTTCAAACCTAAGTATATAGAGTCTAAAAGAAATCATAAATCTTATTTACGTTTATACAAAAAATAATAAAAATTTCTAAATACAGAGTATATTTCATGCAGTGCGAATGTTTTCTTTCTTTGAATCTATTTTAGTATTGGAACTTGCCATAGTTTTTCTTATTTTATATATGTCTTAAACTGTATCCTCACTGGATTGAACAAAAGAATAATTATTAAAAAAAAACAATTTTTTTTTTCAGATGTAATTAATTTGCGTAAGAGATAAAATTTATGTTTCTTACGTTAATCATTATCCTATTAAAATTTCCGAACTACAAAAAAATACCCTGAATATGTTTAGTCTAACTTACTCATATAGCCTTATCAAAAGCAAGTTTAAAATAGACATACTCGCCAACATCAATAATGAAATTGAATAACGCCACCATTTTCGCATTAAATTTACGAAATAACAACATAATATTAGTATAACCTCAAAATGTACTCGTTAATGTATTAATTTATTCGCTTTTCTAGTGCGTGCAGTTTCTAAACAAAATTGTAATGACAGCTTTCATAGTTTACGATGCAAAGTGCCATTAGAAATTAATTTTGTTGCAACACTAGGTTTTACTTTGACTGGCCTGTAGGTATAGTGGTTAGTGACTCTGACTGCTATGCCGGGGGTCGTGGGTTTGATTCCCACCCAAGACAAATGTTTGTGTGATGAGCATGATCATGTGTTCTGTGTCTGGGTGTAATTTGTAATCTATAATGTGTATGTATTTAGAAAAATATAAGTACGTTTATCAGTTGTCTAGTACCCATAACACAAGCTCTGCTTAGCTTGGGACTAGATGGCGTTGTGTGATAGTTGTGGAATATTATTATTATAATATTATTATACTATTCCTTCTGCCGCTATTGGTTTAGTGGTTGCAAGTACAAATCCTGGACATGAGGTCCTGGGTTCATTATCTTCCACGGTTACCTGATAAGTCAGTCCCGCGACCCCGGCAGGCAATTAGTAATAACGATACTCCTTTTGAATCTCGTGGACAAACTCTCGAACCACTCTACCTGTAATGCGGGGGCCACACTGACGGGAAATAACGTTAATTGTCGCGATAATGATCATCATCATCATCTTCATCATCTCAGCCATAGGACGTCCACTGCTGAACATAGGCCTCCCCTTTTGATCTCCACAGATACCGATTGGAAGCGACCTGCATCCAGGGTCTTCCGGCGACCTTTATAAGATCGTCTGTCCATCTTGATGGTGGACGTCCTACGCTGGGCTTGCTAGTCCGTGGTCTCCACTCTAGTACTTTTCGACTCCATCGACCATCTGCTCGATCGTGATAATAGAATTAAAATATTCGTTTAAACATCCATCACTGCGATATCAAACGACATTTCCCGTTAATTTGACCTAAGCATAATGGCATGGGGTGCTAAGACAGGAAACCTCCATATGTGCCCGTGGACTGGAGTTCCCTCTCGGATACGTCCGGGGGGAAGACCAGTTTTTCGGGCCGGTGCACCCTGGGATGCGGGCAGAAACTCTTCCTTAGGCACACAGTGCCTACGGGGTCTCTTTGCCCGTATGCGAATAGCCAGTCGTGTGGACGCTCCAACGCGTATCCCTCTGATTAGCAGAGGGCACAGCGGCGGAGCGGGCTTGCGGACGGTGAGTGATGGGTAGCTCGCCGTCCCACCAGGGACCAAACCCGGGTGGCGCGTCGTGTTTCATTAATAGATGGTCACTCGACCCATCTAAAGACCAGACTTGGCAAGTGCGACTTAACCTTGAAATTCTACACGTGTAGCCGATATTTATCCTTAAGGTCTCAAAGCTAGGACTAAATAAAGATCTGAAAATATCCTCGTGGACATATTCCCGAGATATTTCGTATAAAAATGTGGCCGTGTCAATAACAGGCACAAATTGAGTGTCAGAGCGGCAAACATTTGCGATGGGAAATATTCTGCTGGCTGTGAACTAAAACTGGCGTATCTGAGAAAACTAGGTTTTGCAGATCTGTGCAAAACGGATCATGGCGGTATTCTTTTTTTGAGATTTTTTATTTGAATTAACTTAATAACAGCACACCTACAGGACACGCAGGCAGAGATTTACTTATGAAAATCCACAATCCATAAAAACACTTTTATGACAACCACAGCTTTCGTAAGTTTCAAAGCATGCCTGTTTTTTTTCCCCACACTAGGAATTTCTTCCTGTATTGTGCGTTTACAAACATGGAAACTCACATAGACAAACATCCAGACCCGGAACAACTACCTACTCGTAGATCACACAAATATTTGTTCCGTGTGGCAAAAATCAAACCCGCGACTCACGGCGCAGCAGTTCATTGCGCGGCCACTGCGCCAAACATGACGTCGTTAAAGTTGTTTTACATGGGCTAGTCCATGACATTGAGCAGTGGTGGCCCAGTGGTATCGGCCCCGACTTACGAGTTGTAGGTCGTGGGTTCGAATCCCAGCAGGCGCATTACATTGTGTAATTTATTTCATCACCACTGCTCCCAAAACGGTGAAGGAAAACATCGTGAGGAAACCGGCATGTCCTAGAACCAAAAATTCGAAGACATGTGACATCCACCAATCCGCACTGGGCCCGCGTGGTGGATTATGGCCCACCCCCTCTCACAGAGAGGAGGCCTGTGTCCCAGCAGTGGGAACATTAATAGGCTGATGATGATGATGATGATGATGAGTCCATGACATTTCTAAATCAGAGCTGTCTTTCCCAAGGGGAACACAAGATAATTTTTCAGGGTGCCAATATCCTTGGCACCAATATCGAATTCCTGTGAACATCATTATAGGGCCCATTCCAAATATTTATTCAATTTTCAAGCTTGCTATGCTTGATTTTCTATCCTACATTTTATGTGTTTGACATTTTTTCTACGTAGGTTTACGTGGCATTATTTTTGTGTATGATGTATTAAAACTTTGTGCAGGCCATGCGGGGCGTTGTCCTAAAATGCCGACGTCTTTCAATATTAGTAATACAAGACATGAATCAGTTTTGCCAATTTGGAACAAACTGGTGAAGAAAAAGCAAACACGGTAAAAGATTTAAAAGTGTGTTAAATTAACGAACACACTTTTTAGTATTTAAATAAATAATCATTATGTTTAAAAAGTGTGTTAGACATACGAACCTTGATGCATCGTGAGACGCGGACTAGCGATGATGAGTGAATCGACTCATAATACTCAAAATAATCAAAACAATACTTAGCCCTCTTTCATTTCGAGCTAAATATTTCGTTTTCGTCACACATATTCGTTTTACAGGGGTTTCACGTAAACGGTTCTGTCATATGTCTGAGGGATTTTAGCTCAGAATTTCTAGATGAGAAAATAGACATTCCGGTGAAGATTTTTAAAGACGAGCGTTTCAAATGGGCGAATAAAAGGTAAGGGAAAAATTGGATTGTTTTAGTATTGGGTTCAAATTGAAAAAATAATTTTGTGATAGATATCGAGAATGGCTATAGGCTACAACCAACAACAAACATCAAGCTACGACCAGAAGGTGCAGAGCAACGGAGGAAAGTTTTGTTGATAAAATCATCAAATGAGTCCTCCCACCCAGGGCAGGGCTGGAGGGACTGTCAGACTCGTACTGACTAAAATCCACGGTGTCCTTCAATAGCCCTTTATGTTCCAGAGTCACGGTAATTTGAAAAGTCCCGCGACCCCGGCAGGCTTTGGCCCGGGCTCATCATGCTGACACTCTTTGAGGCGCGAGTGGAACACAACGCACCGTCTACCCTACCCAGGCATGGTCCATGGTCGGACATCGAGTCGCCCATTACTCGCCGCCCGCCCGCCCGAGAGGAAAAGCTAAGTTAAATATATCGTAAAAAACGCAACAAAAAATGTCTTCTAATAAAGTTGAATTTTCTAAGCGCTGTGATTTTAATTTATTTATTTTTAATCGCCGTAAAAGAAAGGAATTATAGCATAATGAAGATAAAAAAGATATTGAGCTTAAATCTATCGTCTGCCCTCAGCCTTAATCTTGATTTAGAACAAAAAAAATAAAGTTAAGTCATGTCATGACATTGATAGTTCATAGTTAAAAAACTACATTTTAATATCGAAAGGTGCCAGTGGTTCTCAATTGTTATTTTAATTGGTATCTTTTTTTTAACTAAGTATACTTGGTTTATGAAAATTAAAACGTAGAAAAGGGTAGTTCACAGCTTTAATTTACATATTGAAAATCTGTTCAGTGAGTACCCTTATCACGAGTTTTCACTATTTTACTTTACAGCGTTTCTTGTTTGGAGAAATGGAACATCGCCCCTGGTGTGTGAAGATGGAACTAATTTTTGCCTTGTTTGTCAATTTGAAAATGTGAAAGTTCCAGTTTACGTCAGAATATCTACTCATGATAAGGCCTCAGTCTGTCACTTAGAGCATTGAAAAATAATCAACAAGTATTTTTTTTTAAATAAAATAACGGATTATTGACAAAGAAAAAGCGCTTCAAAATTCGGGAGTGCAGTGTTTGTGACGTCATTAATTATTTTTTTGAATAAAAAACTTAGTATAACTCCATTCGTAGGTCCATTGTCTTGAAGCACTTATTTTTCCACATAATTTGCAATAAGGAATATTGCAATTTCTTGAAAATAAAAAAGGAACAAATCCTACTCATAAATACTTTGAACACCACTACCCAACCACAACCCAAGACTAATAAGGCATCTCTTAATAAAAGTCATAAAATACCCTCCAATATTTGGCCTCGAAACCTTAAAAAGTAATTTAATAAGAGCCATGATTTATTTTCGTTCAGAATCTCAGGATGTTAGCCAATTAGAAACATCTGAAGTACTTTACTTCGGCTTTTCATTATTAAGTTGAATTTATTTATTCAGAATTACCGAACTGGTGAAAACGTGAGGGCTTGGAAAGTTTTTTGGTATTATTATGTTCAAGTTTTTTGACAAATAGTCCGGTCAATTTAGACAAAAAAATGTGAGTGAAATTACATAAAGTCCCAGCAAGCTGAATTTTTGTGAAGTTGTTCAAAACATAATTATAAACAATGTCTAGAAGTTCCCCATCATTCCCCTGTTAGGAAAAAAAAATATTCAAGGTCAAAGGTAAAAAAAATGAGCTTTTCGCGATTTTTAGCAAAACGGTAAGTTTCATCATACAAGTACCTCAGACAAAAATTGTAGATCATAAAATTATCTATAAAAATGTTTTAATACGAGCCACCGTTTCAGAGATATAACGATTCAAAAAGTTATAAAAGTTGTTATCGTCATATGCATCTAATGAGGTAGTGTACTTAGCGCGTTTTTTTTTAACGTGGTTTCCCCAGTAGGCCTACTCCACGGGTCAGTTGTGATCCTGTTTATTGTAAAACTATTGCAAAATAACGGAAATTTTCAAAGATTGGGAAAGATAAAAGCGATGTACAGACAGGGCGGGACTTACCGAATTACCGTGACCCTGGAACGTAAATGGCTATTGAAGCACACCGTGGATTTTAGTCAGTACCAGTCTGACAGTATGTCACACCCTGCCCTGGGTGGGAGGGATCATTGGATGATATCGCCACGCAAAAAAAAAATGTGTTAATCCAGGTTATAAACTGTTTATGTACCAAATTTTATCCAAATCCGTTCAGTGGGTTTGCGTGAAAGAGCAGATGTTTAACTCTTAAGTATTTTTAAAGATTTTGCCTCAACTGTCGTAAATCTTTAAACACAGAGTTTTTAATTAATTGAAAAATAATAGGCAAATGATTTAAAATTGAAATTTCTAAAACTTAAATTAGCTTTTAATGAAACTATCAAGACTTTTATTAAAGTAGTTTTTATTTTACTAGCATTTTTTATAAGCTTACTAGCTGACTCGGCCACGCGTTGCTGTGGAAGTTTTTGTTATATTACATTATAGTAAACAATATTGCGACTATAATTTGAGATTTAAACTATCCTATCTCTCAAGTTGGATCAAACTGCACATTGTGTGCGAATTTTATTATAATCGGTTAAGTGGTTTAGGAGTCCATTGAGGACAAACATTGTGACACGAGATTTATATATATTAAGATTGTGTACTTGGACAATATTAGTACTATGCATTACAAAATTTTAGGGGACGACGTGTTCGGAAATTAGGTATTAAATAAGAATTAAAGTTTAATAAGTATTTAAACGGGTCATCATCATCGGACAGAAGACGTCTACTGCTGAACATAGGCCTCCCCCTTAGACCGCCACGCCGAACGACAATTCGCCACTTGCATCCATCGGCTGCCCGCGACCCTCACGATGTCATCGGTCCACCTAGTGGGAGGCCTGCCTACGCTGCGTCGTCCGGTCCGTGGTCGCCACTCAAGAACTTTTCTTCCCCATCGGTTGTCAGTTCTACGAGCGATGTGACCTGCCCATTGCCACTTCAACTTGCACATTTTATGAGATAATGTCGCTGACTCTAGTTCTTTGCCGAAAATCCATGTTCCGGATTTTATCCCGCAAAGAAACTCCGAGCATAGCTCTTTCCATTGCTCGTTTAGTGACTCTTAGGCTCTATAAAAGGCCAGCAGTCAAGGACCACGTTTCGGAGCCATAAACGGCTTAAAACAGGTAAAATATCTTATTGACGTGATAACGTCTTATAATTCGATGGCCATATAAAAGATGATGACATGCGGCGTTACCTCGCTCTGTAGCGTTCCATAGCAACGGCGTCAATTGTTTGTATATAGTAACATATAGTATATATATAGTAACATATAGTATATATATAGTATATAGTAACAACGTAAGTGTAGTATTTACTTATGACGTTGTCACGTTCAACTATCGTCAGTAAACCGACTTTACAGACAACCGATTTTTTTTTTAATGATCCGACTTTGTTTTGAAAGTACCCTAAGTCCTCTTTGTACTGACAACGTTTACGGATATTGAATGAAATCCAATATTTTGACAAAAGCTAACTTCCCTATTAAATTCTAACTTGTGAAAAAAATCTAAACAAATCGGTCTAGTATATGCTACCAAGATTATACGCCCTCATCGGAATGGCCTATTAGAGGCTATATCTTTAGCTATAAACTTTACATTCTACCAGGAAATAGCCAAATTCGATGCTCTATGAAAATCATTCCCTATGGTAATGGTTAGGGCTGTGTGCTATAAAAAGCTATGCGATACTTCGTTCTAGCTTATAGCATGCCAAGAGTTACAATGTAGCTACGTCATGATGATGATCTTTTCAAAAGTTCGATCCCTAATACTCCTAACATTTTATCACTTCATGTTCCCACTGTTGGTATACAGACCTCCCCTCTCTGAATGTTAGTAGTTGATTGTTATATGTTTTCTTTTAGGACCACTGAAAGTGACTATCCTAGTAAGTCCTGGGCACTCCACATCCATCCGCTGTCAAACACATTCTTAAAATCATCGACCCATTTTGCCGTATGGTGTCCTCCACCACGTTTGCCCATTCGCAGTCTCTACTCTAGCACAAGTCTGCTCCATCTCCCTACAGCAATAGCCGGCCCACTTCCACTTCATCAAAAAAGTTCAGTTCATCAAAATCAAATCATTGATTCCAAGTAGGCCAGTTACAAGCAAAGCACTTTTGAATTGTCAAAAGTTAAAACTAAAGTATATAGTTTTAAAATAGTTTTGGTGCTACAGTCCCATTTACAAGACATAAAAACTGTGAAAGTACCGCAGGTGCCCATTCCAAGAAGTAGATCTCTATGGAGAAGAACGGGCAAGAAACTCCATGGACACTCTTTTTCAATCGCCAAAATTACAACGGAACCTTTTTTACAGCATTCAACTTGATAACTAGATTATTCTCCTGTTACTATTGAAATTACCGTGACACCGGAACATAAAGGGCTATTGCAGTGGCTTTTAGTCATGAGAATCTGACAGTCCCTCCCCCCTGCCCTTGGTGGGAGGACTCATTAAAATTTGATGATTTTACTAAGCTAAAAAAAGAAAAACTCCTCATTATAGCTCTTTATAGCTACGCTTACATTACACTGTTAACCTAACAAAATACATCGATGTATCGAAATCCACCGTTTCTCTAATCTCTCGATGTATTCAATGCTACTGTTAGCAGTAAGCTTGATACACAACTCCAAATCTTCCCATCTAAGCTTAATCCCAGCCTAGGATGCATTTGCTGCCCGAAATTTTGCCATACTACCTACTTAGTAAAGTGGTTTTAAGCGATATTGCCGGTTATGTGGTCCTGGGTTTGTTTTCCTTGTCTAGTACCTAGTGTTGTATTAGGTTTTTCTTTAATTTTTCTATCATTTCTTGCTCGGACACTGTAGTTGCCCGGAGACTGGTTTTTTTGGCCGGTTTACGGCCATAAGATCGTGCTAATAGAGACTTGAAAAAGAGGCAAAATTAATGTGTTAGCGCCTTAATACAGATATAATTCTGTTGACCCGGTACATCATCATCATCAGCCTATAATGTTCCCACTGCTGGGACCAATGATATTATAAATAAAAAGAGGTAGATATCGCACTAGCACGCACAAATTGTTGAGGACAAAGTAAGACAATTGTTGCTCTTTGCTATCTGCTATCTCTTTCTATCTTATGCGTTCCGCATTATCTATCGCTGTCGTAGATAAATTACTTTAATAACAACGCAACGATATCCGAACGCCGTTCAGTATGAACATGGCGTATCTTTCTTTATAATATCATTGGCTGGGACACAGGCCTCCTCTCAGTGAGAGGGAAACCCGGTAACCCGGTACATAACTAGTTTTAATTTTAGGTAATAATATTAAGTATAAATTAAGTCTCTTGTTGTTTCCGTACAACACAGCCTTTACATTCTGAAATAACCCGCTTGGAATTAAACCCCACCCTATCGAAAACACTAACCATATTTATCCCAGTTATACCAATTCCACTTAACCAAGCCAACTTTGGTCATAATTAGGTAACTATTGAAGAATACCTCTAATATTTTATTGTACATCCTTAGATGGAGCTGATGAACGAGCGAGAGGTAAATATATTAGTCTATATGCTAGAACGGGACAGATTTATTGGGTAAATTGAACTTTGAGTCATTTCCAAAGAAGTACAGAAATATGTGGTATTGTCGAGTGAGTGAGATAGATTTAGACATTGTTTAGTGGTAGACAAAGATAGAAATAGGAAATTAAATGGGGTATTAGATTGCATTTTGTACTCTAATAGCAAAATATGTTTAGAGTAGTCAAATTATGTATTATGTAGGTAAAGATTATTATGTAAATACGCCAGTTAGTCAAAAATCATAAACTGTTTATGAAATTCACACATTACACCAATTTGTCAACTTTGCCACCGTCTCCAATGCTATTTACTTGTAACTCACCGTCCGATCACGCCCAGGTTTACGATGAGTCGTGTTTTACCCACGTCTTAACATTTCAGCATACTGACGGAGACAAACGCTTGCCAGGGTCGCGGGGCTCTCTTAGCAGGACACCGCGGTCCAAGAAGTATATGAGAAAATAAGGAGAAATATGGTGTTTACGACCGTGTTAAGTACCAATACTCCATAGAATCCGCAAATTAAGGGAAACTCACGCAATACCTAATCAACATTGCATCAGCCAGGCGACAGGAATGAAAACGCTGATGTCGCACAACGTGACACACGACGGCGACCGGACGATGGCACCAATTTCCACATATTTCCTCACTTTTGATTCCAACTTCGAACAATTGTCACCTCAATTTATATTTTAATGTAATACTGTAATAAGTTTAATAAATAGTTGCAATTTAATTTCGGTTTTTTTTGCAACTTGCCCGCCGGTCTGACTTAATTGGCGCAGTCGGTAGGATCCTCGTGGATTCCTACAAAACTACCATACGATTATCCTGGTAGTTCGCGGTTCGAGGATCCGAATCTACACGTCGAGACCAGCAGCAGCAAGGGTATCCGAGCATCGATACGAGCGAGAAGGCCGAAATGAAACTGTGAGTACATTAAAATCTTTTAGTGGATTGCTCATTCCTTATCTTTTAAGTTATCCTGTCTTTAAACTTTTCCAAAATTTTCCATCCGAGAGAATCGCGGAGTGTTAGGTTAGAGAGTAGGCAGAGTAATAGAAATAGTGCTTTAGACCTCAATAGACAATTAAATTCAAGTTGTAATTTAAGTGAAGATAAAATGGCCGATTTGGACCACATATTTAAGGCTCTTAGATTAGTACCCGAGTTCGACGGGAATGTTAATGTTCTAACGAGATTCATCCGGTTGTGTGACGAATTAATAGACGAATTTGTAACGAAACTTGACACCCCGAATAAACTTCATGAGATTGCTCTAATTAACGGAATACTAAATAAAGTAACGGGCCCCGCCGCACGTTTGATTAACTCTAATGGTGTCCCATCAGATTGGTCAGGCATACGTAAAGCTCTTGTCAATAATTTTTCGGACCAAAGGGATGAAACTGCGTTATATAACGATCTAGCATTATTATCTCAAGGCTCTGACAGCCCTCAGGAATATTACGAGCGTTGTCAGAACATATTCAGTACACTCATGACATATGTTACCCTGCACGAAACCATAGCTACAACCGTCGAAGCGAAGCGGGACCTTTACAAAAAGCTAACCCTTCAATCTTTTGTACGCGGTCTTAAAGATCCATTGGGCTCACGTATTCGTTGCATGAGACCTGAAAGTATCGAAAAGGCGTTGGAATATGTTCACGAGGAGCAAAATGTAGTTTATTTACAACAACGTAACAGCCAAATTCCTGATAAGAAATTAGCTCAACAAGCCACGTCACAAAAACTACCCCCTAACCAGAATTTCAATCTTCCGCCACCTAAACCGTTTATGTTTAATATGCCGGGACCTTCTAGGAGTTCTTTCGGACAGCCGATGATGTCACAGGGACCTCCACAATGGCGACCTAATTTTAACCATCAGAACCAGCCTGGTCCATCACGCACTCAACAAATATTCCGTGCTGCACCCAATAATTATAATCAGAATAATGCATTTAGATTTCCACCCCGTAACCCGGCACCGCAAGGCAACCCCCAACAGCAACGACCTATGAGTGGTGTTAGCCACTATGTGTCAAAACCGTTGCCACCCAGTAACGCTGTGAAAGGACATGACTGGTCTAGGTCGGGTAATCCCCCGCCTAGCAACTATTTTAAAACAAGAGAGATGAATTTTAATGATTTTTCCGATTATTACGACTATAACGATTATTACGGCGGTTATTCTTATTACGAACCTTATGACTATTATATTGAGAACTATTATTCTGATTATGACCAAGTGTGCTACCAACAACCGGAAATAACACACAATGCTGCCCCTACCGAGGACTCTAATAAACTCGAAAGCCCTTCAGGTACTAATAGCGAGGATTTTCAGACGTCTCGAAAGTCAGACAAACCAAAATAGAGGTCAATCTGCAAACCCAACGCACACTACCTTACTTGCAAATCAAGGACCCCCCTTTAAAGCTTTTAATTGACACAGGCGCTAACGAATCTTTTATTTGTCCTAGTGCATTAGAAACTTATTTTCCTAATGTTGAATTGAAATATGATCCGTTTGAAGTTTGTAATGTGCACGCGACGACGCGTAGTAATTACTCAGTAACTATACCTTGTTTCCCAGAAATAAATGATAAGGATGATGTCACACTATTCGTCTATAAGTTTCACGATTATTTCGATGGGTTAATCGGATCAAATTTATTAGATAAGTGGGAAGCTACCATTGATTTTAAGACTAAATCTTTAATTACTAAGAATGCATCCAACCCCATACAGGTTTACGACTCGCGTAATGCAAACTTATATGAAGAAATAATACCTGCCAATTCTTCCAAATTAGTTAGGTTACCAGTTAATTCTCAAGACGGGGAAGTTATTATTCCGGAGCAAGTTATCTCAAACTGTCATATTAGCGAATGCTTAAGAGTGCTTTCACACGGTTCGTTGTTTTTGTGCGACTTTTGTACCTGATTCTGGGTATGACATTGCCACAAATAAAAAAAGAACATATACTCGAGAAAGTTTGATTCTTTCTGCGTGGAGTGCTTTAAACACATTTTTAGATTTGTTTACATACATGAGTAAAAACCTTATCTTTGTAAAGGATGTTTCATAAAATTCTACTTTTTGTCAAACTTTGGTACCGAATTACATAGAACGTATAATAGTAAAATAATATTTGAAAATGTCCATGGTACATCTGAAAGATTATATTTGGACTGCATTAATCACTTTTTTATTTTTCATTCAGAAATAAACCAAAAATGATTTTTCAAAACAGGAAGAATTTGACATTTTTTCGTCCGAAATTATATTTTTTATCTATCAAGATTTACTGAATATTCAATCAAAAAGTATTGAATAACTAAGGTTACTATGTTAGCTTGCATTAAAAAAATAATTAGCTCATTTAAAAGTAAAATAATAGTATTAAACAATTATAATATGCAATGACAAAATTCAATATAAAACCAAGAACGGTTTGTTCTTTGATTTAGACGGCGCGGGGCGCCTTCTGAGGGAGGACGTATCGCTCGCAACCATTTTGACATTAGTCACGTAATTAATAAAATTAAAAATACACGCCACCATTCATGACCTTTACACGCGGCGCCAGTGTCTTTGTCATGACATCAAATTCCATGTGAAAAATGTAGTACCTCGAATTTTCCGCAGGTCATGAGTGGTGGCCAGTAATTTTCCCAGTCGCCAAGAATACAGTATAACCTACCTTTCTTGATACAAGCTAATATTTTGAATTAATTTGATTGAATTTTCCTACTATATTCGAATGTGGATATAATTGTAAATAAAAAATAATGTAAATAATAAAAAAAAAACAATTTAAATAATTCTGATAGCTTTTTTTCTGAATTGGTAATTATATGTAATTTCAGACTTGCTAACTTCCCAAATATTCCAGTTCGTTTGGATAATATAGCTCGCTGCGGGACCCAACATACCACCGTCATGCCCCTGGTGGTATGGCTTTTTATTACGTGGTAAAATCATCAGATCAGCCCTTCCACCCAGGGAAGGACAGGAGGGACATACAAACTTTTACTGACTAAAATATACGGTGTCCTTCAATAACCCATTGCGATCCGAGGCTATGGATTTTTTTTTCATCAATGTATTTTTATTAGGTTTGATCGAAGAGAGTTGAAGTCTTGTATCAGGTTCGGCATCCAGACAATTGCGGTATTCCGTTTTGGCAGCTGCATTGTATTTTTTTATTTATTTTTTTGGTAAAATCATCAAAATATGTGTCCTCCCGAGCGGGACGGGATTTATTACCAGACTCTAGTACTGACTAATATCCATGGTGATCCTTAAGTAGCCCTTTACGTTCCAGGGTCACCGTTACCTGATAAGACAGTCCAGTGACCAAGGCATGCTCCTACCCTCAAATATAAATCGCTTCTCGGCGTCGTAGGTCACGCGGCTGTTCTCCCTCACGTGTTCCACCTCCTACTTCGCTAGCATGACTGCTTTGCATAAGGATTCGAGGTGACTACTTCCTATTCCGTCTTGCCCCGCAGATCGTGGCCTCGATCAATGCCGGGTGCTATTAAATTGACTCAAGTGCATCGAGTTGGGATTTGGCAAACCTGTACCACTTCATGTACCTAACTTTTTTGCAGACAACTCAATAAGTGGACTAATATAGTGGGTTGATGTCAACGGCACCTCAAAAAGGTCAAGATAGCCTGTCATTTTTACGGTTACACCTCAGAAAGATAGAACCGAGTGGGATTGCCTCCTTTTTGCGGAAAAATTCACGTCTTCGCAGCATTGAAGCTAAAGCACTCAACCGGCCATGGCTCTTTTGCCTGATATTACGAAAAACAGATACTACTCAGGAACCCCGAAGACTTCCAACTTGAACTACACAATCGCTTCCAGTGCCTAAGCGAATGCGAAACTGTGGACGAGATTAACAATGGGTTGGTGGAAACTGTCCAAGCGGGACCCCAAAGGGTCCAAGTTCTTTAAGACCCCGCGCCGCAATAAGCCTCAAAAGCTCTCGAACGGAAAAATCCGGTTGATGCAGGACTGGACCGAGATGAGGCTGCAATCTTCAGCTGATATGTCGGAATATGGCAAACTCAATAGACAAATCTTTAAATCAATGCAATGTGACCTGCGCTCCTTTAGTGCGGCACGGATCAAAGAGGCAATCGAGCGGAACCGGGGCTCAAAAATGTTCGCAAAGAATTCGTCTATTGGGAAGAGCCAAATGACAAAGCTGAAGATTAACGACGGCAGCATCATTTCGATTAAACTAGAGATACTAAGGGAGCTTGAGAGGTTTTACGGACAGTTATATATACATCAACACGACAACCCAGTGTCGGTAGATCTTGAGACTCAAGAGCTAAACTGACTCGACACTACACTGAGGATATCCCGGACATCAGCCTGTATGAATGGCTCTTAAACAGCTCAAGAATAACAAGGCGCCGGGTGAGGACGGAATCACAACAGAACTTCTGAGAGCGGGTGGAAAACCGGTACTTCTAGTCCTCGAGAAGTTATTTAATTCCGTCATACTCAAAGGTTCTACGCCAGAAGCATGGCACAGGAGTGTGGTTGTTCTTTTCTTCAAAAAAGGTGACAACACCTTGTTGAAGAACTACAGGCCAATCTCACTTCTGAGCCATGTATACAAGCTGTTCTCAAGAGTCATTACGAACCGTCTCGAACGCAGGTTTGATGACTTCCAGCCTATTGGTATATCGAAGTGTTGAAGTGTTTGTATAGAAACGCCACCATGTCCATTCGACTTCAGCAGGCGAAGCATGGCGCCGCAGAAAGGGGTTTGTCGACAGAAGTATAGACAAAATGACAGAACGTAGAAATATTTTTATCGTTAGCATGTTAATGTGAAAAACATGAAAAAAAAACGTTCTTTTCTCCAATAGTGTTCAAATGGTGTCACATTTGTGCAAAAAAACAGTCGATTTGTGTAGAAATAACGATGAAATAACTTTGTCTTTTCTTCGTAGAATAGAGATAGAGTCGCCATGCTACGCGTGCAGGAAGAGAGCACGAAACCAATCCAATAAAAGGCGTAAGACAGGGAGACGTTATTTCTCCGAAACTGTTCACGAACGCGTTGGAGGACGTTTTCAAGCTCTTGGAATGGAACGGATTCGGCATCAACATCAATGGCGAATACATCACTCACCTTCGTTTTGCCGATGATATTAGTCATCATAGCAGAATCGTTGGAGCACCTCAATGCTATGCTCAGCGACCTCAGTATCGTTTCCCAACGGGTCGGCCTTAAATGAACATGGACAAGACGAAAGTCATGTCGAATGTCCATGTGGCACCCTTACCGGTTGTTGTTGGGAGCGACACTCTCGAAGTTGTAGACCATTATACTTACCTTGGACAAATTGTTCAGTTAGGTAGGTCCAACTTCGAGAAAGAGGTCGCCCGAAGAATCCAACTCGTATGGGCAGCGTTTGGGAAGCTACGTGATATTTTCTCATCGAGAATCCCACAGTGTCTCAAGAGAAGGGTGTTGACCAGTGTGTGTTGCCACTGATAATATATGGCTCCGAAACGTGGTCCTTGACTGCTGGCCTTTTAGAGAGACTAAGAGTCACTCAACAAGCAATGGCAATGCTCGGAGTTTCTTTGCGGGATAAAATCCGGAACATGGATATTCGGCAAAGAACCAGAGTCACCGACATAGCTCATAAAATTTGCAAGTTGAAGTGGCAATGGGCAGGCCACAGCACTCGTAGAACAGTAACTGACAACCGATGGGAAAGAAAAGTTCTCGAGTGGCGACCACGGACCGGAAAACGCAGCGTAGGCAGGCCTCCTAGGTGGACCGACGAGGGCAGCCGATGGATGCAAGTGGTGAATTGTCGTTCGGCGTGGCGGTCTAAGGGGGAGGCCTATATTCAGCAGTGGACGTCCTCCGGCTAGTGATGATGTTGATGATGATGAGATACTACTCAGAATAAAACATACAAAACAAATAAGTTAGCATTTGAATGAAAAGTGAGAAATTACAGGAATGTGTCAAGTTTCATTAAATAATAATGAAATCGAAAAAATAATGCTCTTTTTCTCTTAAACCCTGTGTTATTTTACTGAAGGTGAATTGTTCTCTGTTAAATAACGAACATTTTCTATACCGTTTCAATAGAAATTAGGTAAAAAGCCTGATTGACCAATTGTAGCATCGTAATTCGAGAATAAACGAATCTATGCATTGTTAGTCGCGATTGATCGAAGATGAACTCAGGTACTACTTGCTGTGCGAATGGAATAATGTGGAGTTGAACCACATTTTTTACGCAATTTTGAGCAGTTACGTAACTTCGTTAGGAAGTGAAAGCTCAGTTTTGCGGGATAGAGATTATAATTTAGAGCTCACCGAAACATTCTGTTTCAAAAGTTCTGAAACCCTGTTGTTTAGATCTTCTACACACTCTGATAGATCTGTCTTTATTAAAAAAATAACCCAGCTGTAACCCAGTATAAGAAGCACTGAAGCCCAGTCAAAACAGTTCAATAAATATTCTCCTTTGCAAATGTTTAACGAGTTGCACCATCCGCTCACAGTTAACTGCAGGGGAACCAAGATTCTTGGTTCCCCTGTAGTAGCAGAATATTTTTAATCTTCATGGTATCGATTCGAAATTGTCTTGTCAATTATAGGGGAGCTTGTGGCTGGTGACACAATGTGCGGTTTAAAGTGTAATATAATGAGTGGACTTTATTTTATTTTGATAGGTATATGTTTATCATATTATACATTCGTTTATGAAAATAAGTAGTGTCTAGAAGACCGGAATCTCACTTTGTTTATTCGAAACAAAAGTGGCAAAAGCTCACGTCGTTTTCTTGATGGTATACCAGGCATAGCTGTTTCGTTAGTGTTTTGTTTTTATGCGGGAGGCATCACGATGTCAAATTGACAGGAATTGTGTTCTTTCAGTATGTCATAGCGGCCTTAACTACTGTAAAGAACCATAGGGGCATAGTAGAGATACATAACCCCACGCGAAACGACGTTATATTTTCTATGGATCGCCCGGTGTGTGCGCAACTTTATAATCACGAGTGCAAACGTACCGAACAAGTGCCTCAGCGCGTAAAGGAAGTACTATCGCGTCTGCGCACTAGTCATTTAAATGAAGAGGAGCGCATTAACTTGGAATTATTATGTGCGCGTTATGCGGACGTATTTTATTTAGAGGGCGAGAACTTAACGTTTACTAACCAAATCAAACATTCTATTAAAACAACCGATGAGATACCGATTCACACTAAAAGCTACCGTTATCCTTTTGTGCATAGGCAAGAAGTCCAAGACCAAATTAGTAAGATGTTAGCTCAGGGAATAATCCGACCATCCGAGTCTGCGTGGAGCTCACCTATATGGGTTGTACCCAAAAAGGCTGATGCCTCGGGTAAGACTAAATGGCGAGTAGTAATAGACTTTCGGAAATTAAACGAGAAAACTTTAGATGACAAATACCCTATCCCTAACATTGCGGACATTTTGGACAAATTAGGTAATTGTCAATACTTCACAACCCTAGATTTGGCCAGTGGTTTTTATCAGGTGGAGATGGACCCCAAGGACATCCCCAAAACCGCTTTCACTGTTGAGCATGGCCACTTTGAGTTTTTAAGGATGCCAATGGGATTAAAGAACAGTCCATCCACTTTCCAAAGGGTAATGGACAATGTACTAAAAGACCTTCAAAATAACATATGCCTGGTCTATTTAGATGACGTCATCGTTTTCTCTACGTCACTACAGGAACATATGATCAACCTGGAAAAAGTATTTAACAGATTGCGACAGTCCAACTTTAAAATACAGATGGACAAGTCCGAGTTCCTCAAACTCGAGACAGCCTATCTAGATCATGTTATCAGCAGTGATGGTATAAAGCCAAACCCGGATAAAATATCGGCAATCAAAAATTACCCGCTTCCGAAAACCCCCACTGAGATTAAAAGATTCCTAGGACTTCTTGGCTATTATAGGAAATTTATACCGGATTTTGCAAAAGTCACAAAACCTTTGACTCAGTGTTTGAAGAAAGGCTCGAGAATTACTCTAGATCAAAATTATATTCAGTGTTTCGAAAAATGTAAAACTTTACTAGTTAATGATCCCATTTTAAAATACCCGGACTTTACTAAAGAATTTATTCTTTCCACTGACGCATCGAATTTAGCCATTGGAGCCGTTTTATCGCAAGGTACTATAGGTTCGGATAAGCCCATTGCTTATGCCTCCCGGACCTTGAATAGCAGTGAAATTAATTACAGCACGATCGAGAAGGAGTTACTGGCGATTGTCTGGGCCACAAAATATTTCAGGCCGTATTTGTTCGGTCGGAAATTCAAAATTGTAACGGACCATAGACCCTTGCAGTGGGTTATGAATATCAAAGAACCCAACTCGCGCCTCACACGTTGGCGACTTAAATTAAGTGAGTTCGATTTTTCAGTAGTATACAAACAAGGTCGATATAATACAAATGCGGACGCGTTATCACGAATTGAGTTACATAATGAAGAGACTAGTTCGCTTATCGCTAACCCTACCGAAAAGCCTCCTTCCTTAGATCTCTCAAGGACAGCTACGGTACATACTGACGCGGAGAACCCGATACTGGAAATACCTATAACGGATTTTCCTCTCAATAAATATCATAAGCAAATTATTTTTACAGTTGTCGATGACGTAAAGAGCCGCCCTTCCGTTTCAAAGCCCTTTGAATCGCATGTTAGGACACATATTCAAATTTCCAAAAATAATCTCGAAGAAGATATCGTAAACGCCGTTAAGGAATATGTTAACCCCAAGGTAAAGACCGGTATACTCATTAAACCCGCATTAGCTATGTATGAAATTATTCCCGTTATTCAAAATCAATTTAAAAGTTCATCCATGGATTTGGTATTAACAAAAGTCGAATTAGATAACGTAAAGGATTACCTAAAACAACAAGAGATAATTCGCAATTACCACGAAGGTAAGACGAACCATCGAGGGATTAACGAGTGTTACATGTCTTTATCTAGCAAGTATTATTGGCCTAAGATGAAGGAGCATATAATGAAATACATAAATGAGTGTAATATTTGTGGTCAGGCCAAGTACGATAGGAACCCAATAAAACAAAAGTTTCATATCGTACCACCTCCAACCAGACCCTTTGAGATAGTCCACCTTGATCTTTTAAGTGTCGAAACGCATAAGTATCTCACAATCATTGATGCTTTTTCAAAATATGCTCAGGCCTATCACTTGAAGGACGCAACAGCAGTCAGTGTCATTCAAGCCCTTTTAGTATTCAGTACCCATCACGGAATTCCCTTAACTATTGTAACAGATAGAGGCCCGGAATTTACTAATCAATTATTTTTAGAATTTATACGAATACATAAAATTCAACATCATAAAATTTTGGCATATACACCTAATGAAAATGGCATGGTAGAAAGACTACATTCCACATTATTAGAACACCTGCGCGTGTTGAAATTAGAGCACCGTGGGGAATCCGTAATTAACTTAATGCCATATGCGATCTTAGGTTACAATAGCTCTATTCATAGTTTTACGAAGTGCAAACCTTTAGATATAATCACCGGCCACTTAGATCCACGTGATCCGTTAGATATTAATGTTTCGGATAATATTCTACAATTATATTCACAGGAACACCGTAATAAAATGCAAAAAGTCTACGAAATTATCAATGAGTCATCGCTTCATGACCGTACACGTATTACCGAAAATCTTAATAAAGATAGGGAGCCCGAGCAAGAGTATAGCCCAAATCAGCAAATTTTTGTACGGAACCCTATGGCGAACCGTCACAAATTAGCCCCCAGATTTACGCGCGATACTGTTTTAGCCGACCTACCAATCCACATTTATACTAAAAAGAAACGTGGACCTGTTGCCAAGTCCCGCCTGAAAAGGGTCCCTAATAGTTCCCGATTGTTACAGGATAATTCCACTGATCCTGAGCCTGGCCCAAGCGGAAGAGATAATATTAAATAGTTTGGATAATGGACCTGGCATACTACCTTTCATGTTAGGAAAGACTAAAATCATTTCCCACTATCATTCATTCATCCAACCAGTTAATTTAGATGTCATGCGTAAGAATATAAATGTAGTTAAGAAACAACTGGATTATATTTCACCTGAATTCCATAATAAGACGCTATCATTATATGAACCACACATAGAGCATCTTAATAGTAAAATTTCATTATTATCCGAGCAACTAGAATTATTTCAGTCTAATCGCGTTAAAAGAGGCCTTATAGACGGATTAGGTTCTGTTATTAAGAGCATCTCCGGAAACTTAGACTACAGCGACGCCATTCGTTATGATAACGCTATTAAAACCTTACAGGAAAATGATAATAAAATCGTCACAGAACTGAATAATCGTGTGAGTTTAAACAAACACTGGATGTCTGAAAATTCGGATATTCTGCACAAATTAATAGAAAACCAAAATAAAATCAAGGACGCCGTAGATAGTATTTCAATAGGTAATTTACGTAGCGAACAAGACATAGTTAAATATGCCCATCTGGCTCAGTTCTTATTAATGCTAGCTGATAATATTGAAACATTATCCGACGAACTACTTAGATTAGAAAACTTACTAGCTTTTATACGTGCGAAGAGCACGCACTTCCTTATGTTTAAGTTAAATATGTTTAATAGGATGATAGAACAGTTGATTGCTCTCTATGGCAGAGAACAAGTACTGAATATTAGTTTTAGGGAATATTTTGATATCATTAAGTTGGGTTATTACTATAGCGGTCAGAACTTAATACTGGTTTTCAAACTCCCGGTTGTCTTTCCCTCTACCTATGAACTATATAAATTATCCATAATCCCTAATAAAGATAACAAAGTATTAATCCCTTCCTATCCCCTCCTAGCAATTCATGACAAGGATTTTACGTACATAGAGGCAGAATGCCCGAAGTCCAGCCAATACTATCTCTGCGAGGACAACATAAACCACCGCTACAGGAATCAAGGGGACTGCATCCACCACCTGATAACTACGCAGCAAGTTGACGAATCCTGCCAGTTCACCACTACCCAACTTAAGACGGAAGCTGTGGAAGCACTCGACGATCGTCACTACGTAGCGAGCTTTCCTACACCTACGAAGATTCGTTTATCTTGCTCTGAAACACAATATAACATCGTGCACGGAAGCTATCTAATCACCATTCCAAAGGGATGCGTTGCACAAACCCCAGCGCTCACCTTGGCAAATAAAGATGACCGTATCAAGGGACAAGTACTGAAAATTATGAACATTCCATTCCAAGACGAAGCCGTCTACAACCTAGAAGCCCGAAAGTTAACTCTCAACACTGCAGATCTCCGCAGCCTCCATGTCGCTACCCAAGAAATATCTATGGAAACACCGTTGAAAATAAATCAAGCCGATATTCATAGCGTGTATTACACCATCACACCGCTATACTTAGTACTATTAAGTGCAAGTGCACTGGGCATTGGCTACGCGATACGAAGATACATAAACCAGCGCTCGCAAAAAGCGATTACTGAACATCAAACCAGTGAGATTGAATGCGGCGAAGTTTATGCTGAGATTAACAATCATACTGCTGCACCTCAGCCGAGATTATCAGCGCTATTATCGAACCTGTCAAACAATAGTCGCTGATCTTCGGGAGGGAGATGTTAAGTACCAATACTCCATAGAATCCGCAAATTAAGGGAAACTCACGCAATACCTAATCAACATTGCATCAGCCAGGCGACAGGAATGAAAACGCTGATGTCGCACAACGTGACACACGACGGCGACCGGACGATGGCACCAATTTCCACATATTTCCTCACTTTTGATTCCAACTTCGAACAATTGTCACCTCAATTTATATTTTAATGTAATACTGTAATAAGTTTAATAAATAGTTGCAATTTAATTTCGGTTTTTTTTGCAACTTGCCCGCCGGTCTGACTTAATTACCGCATACCTCGGGGTAATCGGTGTACACAACAATTAAACAACCCCAAATGAATATAGATCCTCTCACTCTTTTACTTTACAGTATTTACAGCGGCAGCGTTTCTTGTATGAAAAAATGGAACAGCACCTCTTGAAATTTTTTTTCATTGAAAATTGTCAATTTGAAATTGTCAAAGTTCCAGTTTACTTATACGTCTCAAATACTGAAAATTCGTGCTTAGGGGACAGGTTGGCAACTAGCGTCGATATTCAAGGCTCTGTCTTTGGCACGTGTTACTGATCTATTTCCCAACTTTATCAATAATACATAACCGTCTTAAATCAGTTCCCAAATCAAATGTATTAAATAATGCAGAGCCTTATTAATAGTTCAGGCTATTGGCTGGTGAGGTTAATATGCCGTGGTATTTATTTATATTTTAATAGCTCTGCGGTTTCTTGATAATTCGAGTATCGGTTATGATCGATTTGTTACAATTTCTTAATTTCCTATTTTGTACTAACATCATAAAACACTAGAGTTATTTTGGTCGAACGCGCTAATCTCAGGAACTGTCTGATCTACATGTAGTTTTCCGGGTCTGGGTGTTTGTGTGTGTGTTTCTATGTTTGTAAACGCACCCACGACGCATGAGAAATTCCTAGTGAAGCAGCGATGAAAAAACACGGCTTATTTTTCTTTCGGAACAGCGCTCCGTTCTATTTTCTTTATATCCCCAAAGATGACAGGATCGGCAATGAGTAATTAAAGTGACACACCTTAGCACGAATTTTCAGCATTTCAGACGTAAACTTGAACTTTGACAATTTCAAATTGACAATTTTCAAGGAAAAAAATTAGTTCTTTCTTCGCCCACCAGAGGCGCTGTGCCACTTTTTCATGCAAAAACGCTGTAAATACTGGAAAGACGCTGTAAAGTAAAAGAGTGAAAACTCGTGATAAGGGTACTGGTGTTGCAGACGTCCATAAGCTTGCGCTTCACACTGCACTTTTATGGTTTAAAAGTGCAGACCATTCGTCCGCCATTTTGAATTTTCCATGACCCCAAAAGTCATCATCATCTTCCCGCCCTTATCCCATTTTACTTGGGGTCAGCGCAACACGTTTTTTTCTTCTAATCAGGCGTACAGTAAGTACCATGACCCCGAAAGTGAAAAATATTTAATGTCATGAAAAGATCATCGACATGAACGACGTGGTAAGTTTAATATCAAATCGGGAAAGGTTATATCGACTAAACATTAACTATAAAAAAACCTAATAACATAGCAGGACAGAATGCCTGAAAAGTAATAAATATTCAGCACTCACTCGTATGTCAGGGCCTGAAATCTTGAAAGGGCTCTGTCTGATATACAGGCAGACGCACAATAGTAAAAAAAAAGATAAGTGCGAGTTGTATGAACAACGGTTGGTTCCGTATAAAATACTTAGTGAACAAACTGTGAGAAAGGGTCACCGAGGACGTGATTAGACAAAAATTTTCCACATGATGCTTATTTTCAAAAATGAACAACTGCCACAACTTAAAGGCTATATAAGCTAGAGGAAAATTTTTCAATAAAACTTCAACAAGCAAGAGCCCATGTTGAGGGGGTTGAAAATGTTGCAAATTTGGTCTAGTATAATCTACTTACAAATCTACAAGGATCAGTCGTGGCCCAGTGGTATCGGTCCCGATTTACGAGTTGTAGGTCGTGTATAGGAACCCCGCCAGGCACAGCACTTTGTGTAATTTATTTCATCACCACGGTGAAGGAAAACATCGTCAGGAAACCGGCATGCCCTAGAACCAAAAATTCGAAGACATGTGACATCCACCAATCCGCACTGGGCCTACGTAGTGGATTATGGCCCACTCCCTCTAACAGAGAGTGCGTCCCAGCAGTGAGAACATTAAAGGTTGATGATGAAATCTACATATCACCCTGATAAGCACTCGACTTTATTTCACCAAGATTTATTTCTTAAAAAAATAATAGGAACATAAAACTTTACGAGAGAAGTTGGTTCATTAAAAAAACATAGTCAAGAAAATCTTGCTTGAAGTTGTCAACAATAACTTATGTTTAAAACTTTAAAACATGTGTTATTTTACAAACTTTCTGGATGCATAGTTAAAAAGTTTGACGAGAAGGCCACAACGGGCTGCGGCAACCAAAGTTATGATATACTAGCGAACACTGTTTTATTTTTGACGACTTCAAAAAAAGGAGGTTCTCAGTTAGACCAGTGTGTTTGAATGTGTATTTGACCGCAATTTTCTCGCATTTGGCATTTTATAACGTATTTCAAAGTTTTCCTTCGCCATTTTGAGAACAGTGGTGTTGAAATAAATTAAACAAAGTAATAGTAAAGCATCCTATTGGTCAGGGCTATATCATTAGGTGCGACCATACAGAGCGAACAAGGAAACTGGCTCGCGAGGCAGCTTGTTCTTTGTGGTCGTGCCTATTGTTTCTCGACCGAGGCAAGAAACAATATACTCGCGCGAGTAAAACAAAAAGCTGACACTGGATGAATCGGTCGCTCGCCCGTGGCGCCGCGCTCGCTTGCTACGGCCGAGACAAGTCCACACTAACCGAGCTGCTTCGAGCGGCAAATGCCTCGCTAGGTTGCTCGCTCTGTGTGGACGCACCTACTGACTTATATCGTAAGGACAGGCTCTATCAAACAACCAAAAGACACCAGTTATTTGGCCAGCTGTCAGTTCCGGGCCAAAGCAACTCAATCAACTCTGGTTGCGTCGATTTAAGCAACGTGGTTGAACGTAACTATGTAGTTCGTATGATTTATCTGGAATTTATTCGCTTCTTATCAGGAGGCAGCTGGAACTCACCCCGGGTATGAAGAAGGCTTCATTTTTTTTTAGGTGCTAGAATCATCAAATGAGTTCTCCCGCCCTGGGCGGGGCGGAAGGGACTGTCAGACTCATACTGACTAAAATCCACCCGTGTTCCTTCCTATAAACTTTACGTTCCGGGGCCACGGTATCCTGGGTTAAGAAAAAACCCGCGACTCCACAGGCATTTGGCGCCGCGAAACACGACGCGCCACCGACCCGGGCTTGGTACTTGGTCGGACGGCAAGCTACCCATCACTCACCGTCCGCAAGCCCGCTTCGCCGCTGTTCCCTCTGCTAATCAGAGGGACACGCGTTGGAGCGTCCATACGACAGGCTATTCGCATACGGGCAAAGAGACCATTTATGCACACAGTGCTTAAGGAAGAGTTTTTGCCCGCATCACACGATGCACCGGCCCGAAAAACTGGTCTTCCCCCCGGACGTATCCGAGAGGGAACTCCAGTCTACGGGCGCACGTGGAGGTTTCCTGTCATAGCACCCCGGGTATGAAGAAGGCTTAGGTAAAATGTTCTGATGGGCGTATCCTTGCTCTTGAAATCTTTGGGCTGTTACTGGACCACCACTACTCATACGGAACTCTAAAAACTAGTAAATTTATATTCTCCTCATAATAAAAGGATGTGTTGATATTCTTCCCAGATGTTGAGTTTCGAGATTTGTACGAGACGTGCTGGGTTTTAAAGAATACCTATGATATTCCATTTTGATAAAATGTCTCAGTAGTTTATAAATAATTCTTCGGAAGGAATGGAAAGGAATGAAAATGCTAAACAAAACTACTTAATTTCTTTTCAACTTGGTATTTTTTTTTGCGTAGCATGTCTAAAATGGCCACTTAGAAATATTCCTAATGATTCAATTCGTGAATTAATAACAATATAAGTATCCCACACAAAAATCCAAGAGTATAAACACCACACCTATGCCACAAGCATGAATCGAACTCACATCCTCTTAGCGCCATAACGGGTCTCAAACCATTGGTCTATAACGTATAACCGCTATCATTAATTAGTAAATTGCGTACTTATAAAGAGTAAGAACGTTACATTTCTATGTACTTGTGAGAATACGTAAGTAACATATTTCTATAATGACGAGAAACTTGTAGATATGTAGGTTACAACTATATAGGGATGAGGAAATGAGTATAAAGACAAGATATAGAGCGCGTGAAAGATGACAATATAGAATAGCAAAGAAAAGACGAGTGGACCAAATTCTATACCGTATGCGTGTTTTGAGCCAAAATATGAGAACAGGACTTTACTCATGGCGCGATGCGATGCAATGAAACGACGCGATTCGGACGAATTCCAACTACAAGTGAAAATCAACCTTACCACTATGACATAAGATATGTAAAACACGATCACCACGACAACGTCAAGTCAATCGACTCGCATCTTTATTTCTTAGTGGCAAGGTTGATTTTCATTTGTAATTGGAATTCGTTCGTAGGAGTAAAGTCCCTAACACTACCTAACTATTTCACACAATATGCTATTTTACAGCATCAATAAATTACAAGTCTAATTAATAGTTGTTTTTAGGTCACAAAAGAAAAATAATGAGTAAAATATTTTTTGAAAATATCCAACTGACTAGTGTAAAATAATAATAATAAAAGAAAACGTAAATCTGGGAGGATAAACAATTCGTTTGTTCAAAAGTCAAAGAAAGAGGGTAGACAGATTTGTCAAATCTTAACAACTTATTTTCATCCACCCGCATTCTCCAGTCAACCCGCGATCATGGCGCTTGCAACAGTGTCGAAATATCGGAACTCGGGCGGCGTCTCAAAATAATTCACAATCACTGACGATATTTTTTTTTATTTGAAATGTGTTTGTGTGACTGAACTGAACAAAGCCTACGATGTAGCGAGCTTACCAAGAAGAAACCTGCTGGACAATCAAAGTATGAATACCACTCGGCAAGTAAATGTTTTGCTAGTAAATTAAGACAGTACACAATAGGTATGTTGATCTCACTGGATTTGTAAATCGCCATTTGAGTCATATTATGTGCCTTAGATCATAACTAATTCAGATGCCGTGTTCAAAACAAAACGTAACGCTTGTCTTGCTTTTCTTGAAGCCACTCTTTAGGGTTGTTGTAAGTTTGCCACAAAGTAAATTCGCCACGAAAAACAGTATGTGTAAAGCCACGATTCTATTTTGTTTAGAATATTTTCAAAATAATAATTTATTTTATTGTAAATTCGCCACGATGCTTTTTTACGTACGGATAGCATAAAAATCAAACTATAAGTGGTTTATTGCCCGTCTTCCTCTCGCTTGCTACACCTAGGTGTACCACGGGAAATTATTTTTGCCCGTGGTTGACCTAAATGTCTATTATATTTTTATCGTAGTATTACAATAGAAAAATAGTGATATTAAATTTAAAGTCAGTGTGAAAATGTTGCAATCTTTTTTTTTTAAGGTAGGCTCCAGGGTACTAATGAGTCAAAAGTATTAGAAGAAACATTGTACAGTAACATGGGCTGAGTTACCCCACGAGACGTTTTGCGCTATTATGAAAGAAAGAAAGAAAAAAACTTGAGAGGTGTCAAGGGACACCCGGATAGAACGAAGTTAACCAAAATAATAGCCGCAACACCACACTGTTCAATGCGAAATACAAAGACGAAACGAAAATATCTGGCTTGCTTTCTATTAGAGAGAGAGAGACAGAGAAACATGTGCAAACCGCAATACGACAAGAGTCTTGGGGAACGGGGGTTGAGTGAGGGGTACGGGGCTCGGGGTGCGAGGTGCGGGGCGATGCAAAAAAGTGTCGTGCCAACTTTTCGTAAGAATTTTTTCCGTCTAGCCCCCTTTCACAACGCGCGATAAGGAACTTCGTTCCAAAAAACGTTTATTGCCACACGCCACAAGTGCACATTAATGTTATACGTTGTACAAATGTGTAACTCAACGCCACGCACACACTTAAACATTTTTTGTTTTGGACATGTTCACTTGTTTTACGTAGGAATTGAATGAAGGGGATAATTTTTCTTTATTTCTCAGTGGCCTACTAGGAATTTGTGCATTCTTTAATCTAAGTCTACACTCTACAGCATTATTCATACCCCGAGGTAAAGTGATTCGCCCCACATGCCATATCTAAGATCTAGGAACGTGTCAGTGCTTTCCACCAGTGGATTTATTTGTGCTGAGATAAATAACTTTCTGTTTTTATAACGCAGAAGGGAATGAGGTTGGCTTGTCACTTATGTTTAAGTTAACGTTGTGGCGTGCTTGTGGAATGTGAACAAAATACATTTCAAAACGAAAACTGAAGATAATGGTTACAATCAATAACTGTTCCTCGTGGTGGAGTTGAAATAATTTTAACCATCAAATTAATGTCAAAGTACCCGTTTACTTAAGGGTGCTCTCTCACCTCGAGCATTCACCTGTAATGTAACGTTACAAATTCGAACATTCGAAGACAATAGAGCATCAAATTGCGCACTTTTATGTTAGATTCACATTCACCTGGAATGGGGTGCTATGACAGGAAACCTCCACGTGCACCCGTGGACTGGAGTTCCCTCTCGGATACGTCCGGGGAGAAGACCAGTTTTGCGGGCCGGTGCACCCTGGGGTGCGGGCAAAAACTCTTCCTTAGGCACTGTGTGCCTAAGCTAGAGAACCCTTTGCCCGTATGCGAATAGCCTGTCGGGTGGACGCTCCAACACGTGTCCCTCTGAATAGCAGAGGGCACAGCGGCGGAGCGGGCTTGCGGACGGTGAGTAATGGGTAAGCTCGCCGTCCGACCAAGGACCAAGCCCGGGTCGGACGGGACTGGGCCCTTTATGGGGCCTAATGGCTGCTGGGGTCGTGGAATTTACTTAATTCAGGATACCGTGGTCCCGGAACGTAAAGGGCATCCGAAGGAACACGGGTGGATTTTAGCCAGTAAGAGTCTGACAGTCCCTTCCGTTCCGCCCAGGGCGGGAGGGAGGACTCATTTGATGATTTTGCCAACCAAAAAAAAAATTACAGGTGAATGCTCGCGGTGAGGGAGCGCCTTAATGTCATGAAAAACTGAAAACTTGTGATAACTCCTGGGTAATATGAATTGAAATACCCACCTCTTTATACATCACAAACCATTAGAATCCAATAAATCACTATAAACAATACAAAGTTAATAAAATACAAATAAAATTATTCTCTGTTGCCTAGTCTTCACATCGTAATTGACGTAACTCCGTCAGATCTTTCTCTAAATAAAACAATAAAGAAAGAACCCGGGTATTACGCAAAGTACCCGGGTACACCCGGGTAAAGCCTGCGATACAGAACTGTCAACAGGGATCTGTCACTTTGAGCTTGTAAGGGTGTGTGTACAATGTTGAGAATAGCGAATAGCGAATCGCGTGGAAGTCTATGAACTTTTGTAATTTTCTTTGCTAGATAAAAAAAATAGGAATAATACGTCGTATTTATAGGAATTTCTCCTGTATCGTGGGTACGTTTACAAACATAGAAACTCACCATAGAAACACCCAGACCCGGAACAACTACTTGCAGATCATACAAATATTTTTGTTCCGTGCGAGGATCGAACCCGCGACACACAACGCAATAGTCTAATTGCTTAACCACTAAAAATTGCTTAACCGCCAAACGTAAAACAAAATTCATATACCATACCATATGCATATACCATGTCTGTAATCCCCTAAGAATTAAGTAGAAATGTACTAAATTTCATCTGCCTAAATATCAGTATTCAACTTGGAGCGACTATCTATCAGACCTACATGTAAAATATTATCTAATATTTAGCTGCATTCTATCAGACTGGAAACCGACCTCAATATGGTTGGGAAAAGGGCAAGCCTTTTTTGCCTAGCTGTCTAGGCAGATGGTGACCACGGTGACCATCTACCTGACTTCCACAACCTAGTAACTGGGTTTATCAAGATACCTACTCCTCGATATGAATAGTTGTCAGACTCTCGCACATCTGACTAACAGTCACAATCTACCAAATGACAGACATGTTTTCCAAAGCTACAGCTGTTAGGCTGAGTGCAGACTTGAGTCACAACTGTTTTAAGACAGTCTTGTCTCACATAGACAAGTCTGTCTTAAAACATAAACAAAACTGGGGCCTTACCACGAGCTCATAACGCGATCCAGTTTAAGCTGTGGGAAAGAGACAGAGCTATACAAGTCGTCTAGCGCCATCTCTTTCCCACAGCTTTAACTGGATCGTGTTAAGAGCTCGTGGTAGCCACCCTGTTTCGTCTACGACACGCCGCTCACCTGAAACAAAACTGTTCAGTGTCAGACTTGTCGCTGTGCAGTTCTTGTGTCTATTAGACAATATTGTCTATGAGACGTTTTGTTTTAAGTGTGCGCATCTTCATGCTTTTTGTAAAACAATAATAGTCTGTCTTAAAACTGTTTTGACTCAAGTCTGCGGTCAGTCTTAGAGGGTCATAGCCTGCCGAGGTCACGGGCTGTCTCTTCAAATAACCGTGACCCTGTTAAGGTGAGGGCTATTTAAGGATCAGCAGGATTTTAGTCAATACAATTCTGACAGACTCGTTTGATGATTTAACCACGATAAAAAAAGGATTTTAATTCTTAAGTTTTGCAATTTTGTCATCAATTGAGCCACGTGCTAAACCGTTAAATATGTTTTTTGATAATAATGGACGAAAATTTCAACGATAATAGCTCTTGAATTATGTATGCCCTCCACCCTGTCTTTTACTGAAAATTACCAAAAATACATTTATTAGGCTGTTGCGGGATGAATACTAAGTGATGTTTTCAGTCTAGACCTAATTATTGGAATATTTAGTTGTCAGCACGTAGACTTTTGCTGAATGTGAGCCTCTAATGAGGCCATTACGATGAAGGGATGTGACATTATCATAATTATATAAGCAACGTCTAGCCGTATTGGAATATTGGCGTATTGGAATATTAGATTATTGGGCATGTGTGGATAAAATTACGTAAGGAAAGATGAATATTCCGACCATGGACCACGCCCTGGTCGATGGCGCGTCGCGGTCTACGCGCGCCTATTAGAGCGTCAGCAAATTGTCACGGGGTTGTGTGACTTATTTCCTTACCGTAACCCCGGAACATAAAGGGCTATTGAAGAACACCGTGGATTTTAGTCAGTAGAAGTCTGACAGTCCCTCGACCCGCGACCCCGGCAGGCTTTGGCTCTATGAGAGGTGGCCCCGTCATTTTTGCTGACGCTCTTAGAAGCGGGCGTAGAACACGCGCGCCATCGACCCGGGCGTGGTCCATAATCGGACAGCGAGTTGCAATTTACTCGCTGTCCGCATACCCGCGCCTGCGGTGGCTGGAGATCATCTGCCGACGTCCGACGCCGTGAGTGTCTACCACTGCGGCTGGGGCGGAGGGAGGACGCTGTCTTTTTTTTAAGATGAACTCATTTAAACTGAGATAAAAACATTTTTCAAAGGCAAAAATAATTCAATTAAACAAAACTTTTCATTTTGAAGTCGCCTCCGCCAATGAGGCCAACCCCTTACCACCGCTAAATCGGCAGTATCCTCGCGAATTAATCTGGCTTTCTGTTGAAAAACCACTTGCCTTATTTTGTTCACAAGTACCATAAGATATATAAACACAATACATCAAACTGTGAAAAGAGTCTGATGTGTGTTTTGAAGGACAAAAGATAGATTTTTCTTGTAGATTCTAAGTTCATTACCCGGATGAAGCTTTTGTGTCGATTTGAGAATAATGTTTAGTTGAAACTCCAGACAATGTGACATTGTATTCTCACATAATGTGCCATCTCAAAATGAATGATGTAAACAAGTTTTGGCGATTTAAAAGAGTGTCCATGGAGTTTCTTGCCCGTTCTTCTTCATATAGATCTTCGCTTTGGAATGCCCATTCCTATCCATTCATACCTACAATACTTTCACAGTTATTATGACTTGTGACTGGAACTGTAGTAGCATAATTATTTAAATTAGTTATAGTTTTATTTTTTGTTTTTTGACAATTTCAAAAGTGCATAGTAATGGTCTTCTACTTAAAATAAATGCTTTGTTTTTTTTTTTATTGAGATAAAATCATCAAATGACTCCTCCCTCGCAGGGCAGGGCGGAAGGGACTGTCAGACTTGTACTGACTGAAATCCTCGGTGTCCTTCAATAGCCCTTTACATTCCAGGGTCCTTTTCGTTGTGTTTTCCTGGAATTTCTAATGTTTCGTGGGTGCGTTTACAAACATAGAAACTCAGATACACAAACACCCAGACCCGGAACAACTAGGTCATACAATTTTTTTTGTTCCTTGGGTATCGAATCCGCGACACACAACGCAGCAGCCGATCGCTCAACCATGTCGTCCTGTTCAAATTCAAAACCTGTTTAAGACCTTTTACTCCATCCACACGATCTTCCCAAGGCCATCCAGTGCATTTGCCTACCTATCTTATCTTCCTAAACCGGTTCTCAATCTAGATCCTGAGAACGTGATCAGTCTGACGTTTATTTATCTAAGTTTAGATAGATTTAGACATTGTACTGACTTAATAACTTCATGTGGGCAGTTGTCTAGTTAAGGTAATCTGTTCGTTCATTTAAGATATTGGTACATACGTATAATAATAATAGTATTTTACAACTATCACACAACGCCATCTAGTCCCAAGCTAAGCAGAGCTTGTGTTATGGGTACCAGACAACTGATAAACATACTTAATATATTTCTAAATACATACATAAATATTATAGATAAATTACACCCAGACACAAAACAAATGATCGTGCTCATCACACAAACATTTGTTCTGGGTGGGAATCGAACCCACGACCTCCGGCATAGCAGTCAGGGTCACTAACCACAAGACCAACAGGCCAGTCAAGAAAAAAGAGTCAGTATAAAGAGAGTTCATCATCTGCCTAGCCTTTTCCCAACTATATTGGGGTCGGCTTCCAGTCAAACCAGATTCAGCTGGATATCAGTATTTAAGCTATTGTCAGACAGGCGAAGGCGAATGCGATCCGAATCATGCCATATAAAAAAGCGAAAGCGGTTCGATAGTCTATGTGACAGGCTTCAAACAATTCCATATATACAAACAAAAACGCCTCAGTACGCATTCGCTTCGTCCGTCAGTTTGACAAAGGCATTAGTCAGTATAGTATAAAGAGTAGTGCAGTAATAAATCTATTAGTAGGGGAGACGAGGATGCTAAATTTGTAGTTACTCGAGCGTCATAGCGATCATTGGATTTGAAAATTATGTTCTAAAGCCTGCTCTACTTCGATTAACTTCGACGAAGTACTCGCCGAAGTTGATCGAAGTCCCGAAGTATGTGACTACACTACTCGCGAAGTTGCCTGTGTCCTCATTGTGCCCTTTGACTCGGTCGCAAAACCGACAACAAATGGAAGTCGCCCGAAGCGAGCCGAAGTTGCACGAAGTGAAGCGAAGTGCCCTTTTACACTATCGTATTCGGTCAACATCGACCGACTTCGCGAGTAGTGTAGAGCAGGCTTAAAAAGAAAAAAAAAGATTCTGACAAGTTTTATATTTAAGGTGGGGGGGAGAGCGTGTAAACAGTTTTAAAACTGTAAAAAAAAACAGTTGTACATAATTACTCGCCTCAAAGTGCTGTCAGCAATATGATGGAGCCTTTACCAGGATCAAAGCCTGCCGGGGTCGCGACACTTGGCTCCGGAACGTAAAGGGATATTAGGACATCGTGTGGGCTTTAGTCAATACAAGTCTGACAGTCTCTGCCGTCCTGCCCTGGGTGGGAAGACTCATTTGATGATTTTACCACACGAAAAAACCGTAAATACTTCAAGTAGTAAAATAAAGAAATCTTGTGTCTCTGACCTCCACAACCCAATAACTGGGTATTACGATACTGTAGCATGAAAATAACGGCAAAATTATTTAAATTAATGTATGTATTATGTAGGACTTCATTTATTTTAATGAACACTCTGTGAATAAAATGTCGTGTTTTACGCTATCGAAACTGTTACTGAAACTGTTTGTTATTCAGGTATTTTTCAGTTACAAATAAAAACATGGTTCTAAATACTCACATTTCTGTTCCTTTTTGTAACTACCTAAGTGGAATATTTTATGACATGACCAATACACCGTGACTTTTTTTTTTGTCGTCTTACAAAAGCAGCCCGGTTCATGTATCCAATGACATATTGACGTGTATATGTCGTAGAATAATTTGATACTTCGAATCTTCGCGGAAATCCTTGGGGTTTTGCGAAAACGCGGATAATTAGAGATAGGCGAAAAATTATCAAATCTTACTGGACAAAGTCAGGATTTTTGCGAAAATACTCGTTATTATAGTAAGATTTGATGTGCTCAACGCTGATTGGCTACAATTTTGCTGGCTGACTTCTAATTGGTTCCTAGTTTGCCGATGATTAACATTAAAATTAAGGGTTGATTCCCTTTATGTCGAGTCCCGTTTCGTCGAGCCGAAAACCTTGTCTCGCTTCTATTACCCCTATGTCGAGCTTAGTTGATTTACCACGCTTCTATTACCTTTACGTCGAGTTTAAATAATATATCATATTTTATAAGTACAGTCACGTCAAATAAGATACCCCGACAAGGATAGTTTAGTTTTAAGGATATTATTATGAATTTCAATGATGGGTCCTGTGGACTTTGATCCAAGAGCGAGCGAAGCGAGCTCGGGACTCGTGGGCACCCCGACACGGACAGGTTAGGTTCGAAGGGGATGGCGGGGTCTGAAAGACCCCGCCATCCCCTTCGTGTTAGGTTACTTTAAACCATGTAAGCAGAAATAGAAGCCCCGCGAAGCGGGGCTTCGTTGAACTTCCTTTTTAGGTAATCTTCACCTATACTTTTTTAAGTATCATCAGAGCATTTTAACATGTTTTTATGCCATTGGCTTTTAATTTACATCCCTGACTGTACTTGTTCACCAAACTCGACGTAAAGGTCGAGAATAATAGAGAGAGTAATAGAAAGCGTAAAATATCAATACTTTGGAGAACAATAGACTTTCAGACTCGACGTAACGGGACTCGACGTAAAGGGAATAAATCAAATTAAGACGTCAACCAATCAGAGTCGATTTCTTATTGAACGCGCTGACCGACCAATCAGCGTTCTTATTTCATAACAGCCAGCGTTTCGTTTCGCAATATTGCTATAATAATGAGTATTTTCGCAAAAATCCTGACTTTGTCCAGTAAGATTTGATAATTTTTCGCCTATGTCTAATTATCCGCGTTTTCGCAAAACCCCTAGGATTTCCGCGAAGATTCGAAGTATCAAATTATCCTACGACATATATACCAATTTGCAAAAATGAATATCATTATAATTTCAACTCTAGGTTATAAAATTTCATTTTTTTTTTAACAAAATTGAAATACAAAGACAAAGTGAGAGTGACTATGTAAACAGACTACCGTGACCCTGGAAAGTAAAGGGCTGTTTATGATTTTAGCATGAGACTCTCAGGTATAAGTAACCTATTTTCAATTATCTACCTTGAGTCTAGTTTCTGGTAGAAATACCTGGAGGTTTTAGGAGAGAGATTGTATAATATCTTAGTGTAACAATGTAGGTAGTAGGAGCGATTGACAGAAGGTCAACTTAGCACAGTACTTTCGGGGAGGCATTTAAGCTATTGTCAAAGAGACAGACGTGGCGAATGCGGAGCGAAGCGTTTTTGTTTGTAATGTATGGAATTTTTTGAAGCAAGTCACATAGACGACGATATCGGATCGCTTTCGCTTTTACTATGTGATTGGATGCAAACAATTTTATTCCATACATTACAAATAAAAACACTTCGGATCGCATTCGCTTCGCCTGTCTGTTTCACAATAGCTTTAGAGGTTAGCACCACTTCACCAACAAATTCACTTGACAAAATAATTACTCCGCGATGGAAATTATCGAAAATATTAGGCCCGTACTCTCAGGTCAATGAAATAGGCAGATAGAACGCTCAGAACACGCGAGTGTCTCCACCAAAGTGAATACAAAATCAAATAGAATTACATTCCATAATGTTTTCTTTGCTTTTGAGAACAACTTTTACGATGGTTAAAGACACGAGACGGCATATTTTGGCAAAAAGCTACAACGACGCGCAGCTTGGTACGACGCGTAGCTTGGTACTGTCGCAACTTTGTATTCGATTTTGATTTTGTATTAACTTTGGTGGACCCGCTCGCTTGTTCTGAGCGCTCTATCTGCCTATTTCTTTGATCTGAGCCCGTACTTTTATTTTGTTACGTAAACCAAAATTAACAAAGATACTACGCTTCTAAAAGTTTTGAACCTAATCACAATAGTTTGGTTTATGTTCGATTGGTGAAAGACAGATTGGGGTAGGTTAACCTGCTGGTATCGTACAAAAGCCTGGTGGCCAACCATGAACTCTTAAAGCGTGAGTCTTTAGGCTGTGGAAAAAAAATGGCGCGAGTGCAAGACGACTTGTTTAAAAATTCAAAATAATATCAAAAAGGCACTATTTCTCACCTGTCTTGCTTGATTGTCGAATCAGGAAATTTACTTGATGTAGCCGAATAATAACAATTAATGTACACAATCGTTATTATTACACACTTCACTTTTTCAAACACATTCTAACTTCTAATGGCTCAAACAGTTTTATTCGCGACAATCAGGGATTAGTTCGACCTGCTCAGCTCGAGGATCAAGCCAGACTGACTGTTGGATCCAAAATTCACAATCAATAACACAATAAAAAATGCTGTGAGGGTAGCTTGAAAAATATGTTTTTTATTCTAAGATCGAATTAATCCTTTTGAATCGATATCTTTTCAATAAAAAAATTAAAACACCTTTTGAAAAAATTAAAAATTATTATAAAAATTACCTTTACCAATTTTTATGAATATGAAAACAAACAGTAAAGCCTAACATTAACTACCATAAACAAAAACAAAGTATTCTCATTGTTTATGGTAACATTTTATTCGAAAACTGGTTTTAAATTAATCATATTTAATTATTTATGAAATTATGACCCACGAAAAAATAACGTTTATTGCCTGTGGTCCACCCGCTTGGTTAACCTAGGTGTACAACGGGAAATTATTTTTGCCCGTGGTTCACCTGAATGTCTATGTTTTTATCGTAGTAGCTTGAAAAATATGTTTATCCTAAGATCGAATTAATCCTTTTGAATCGATATCTTTTGAAAAAAAATTAAAAACACCCTTTGAAAAAATTAAAAATTATTATAAAAATTACCTTTACTATTTTTATGTATATGATGAAAACAAACAGTAAAACCTAACATTAATTACCATAAACAAAAAAAAAGTTTTAGTTTTGTTTATGGTAATATTTTAATCATAAATAGATTTTAAATTAATCATATTTAATTATTTATGACCGACGAAAAAAAAGGAGGTTCTCAATTTGACATATGTACTTAATTTAAAAATAAAAAAACAAACTTAACGTCTTGGAAAACACAAGCGCAACGATGTTTGTTTTTAAATTAAATTACTGTAATATTCTTGTACAGTGGCAAGCCTTTTCGGAAATGAAGTTTTTATGGAAATGCTTTTGTATATAGCCTCTAAATAATATACTTGAAGCTCAAAAGAATTGCTCATGTGTTCAGTGAGTTATTATCCTCATTCAATGATAAATATTTATAGGTGAAGCCATGTTTTATTTATAGGTCTTGAAGTCTTGAACCTACTAAATGTCGGATCTTTAATGTTTTGACATATTATTGTGAAGAATATATGTGTAGGTACAGGGTGAATTTTCCAACGGAGCGTGGATGGTTAAAGCCTAAAATAATTATGAAGAACAGCGGAAAATGCTGAAAGGAGTCTGCAAGCCGATTTTGATGGAAACTCAGTATTTTTTGCTATTGGTCATAATTGCAGATTTGGCCGTCCACGGCCAGGTACTTCGTAAGTTTAAAAAATAAGTTAAAAATAACTAAAACCCTACTACGACAAAAACTTGCACACTTACCTACTGAAGATTGTGTGAAACAACCGCAGGTGTTGTTCGTTATGACAACTTAGGTAAGATTCAGACCAACCGGCTCGCATCGCGCCGCATCGGAACGGAGGCGTACGGATGCCGCGGCAGCCGAATGCGTCCGTCGTCGGAGCAATATCACTACCGAGGCTTGCGTTCCGCTGCCGTGACAGCCGTACGCGTGCCGCGGCAGCCAACAGCGTCCGCTGAAATCCGTACGCATTCCAAACGAAGAATTTGGGTTGATAATTTATGGCAAAAATGTGCGAATTCGACGAGTTCCATACACTACATAATGATTTAATACAATTAAAGTAGTTGCTGCACCGTAATCTCCGTTCGTATACCACGACGCACTGCCGACCGGCTCCGAACGGACCCGACGGCAGCCGATTGGATGCCCTACGGCGCCGTTCGGAGCTGGTCGGGGCCGGTGGGCCGTCGCGCGTCGCGACAGCTAAACGCATTCAGTGACACGTCTCGACGCGTCGCGGGATGCCGACGGAGGCAACTGTGCGTAAGTTATAAGCAAATATCAAATATGAACTGTATGTACTGTTGATACACTTCAATGTTCTTTACCGCATTGTAAAATGCCGCCCGGGCCGGCGCGATGTGAGCCGGTTGGTTTGAATCTTACCTTAGAGACGTCACAGCATGTCGCCAGTGCATTTCAATACTTAGTTGAATCGCATTGTATCGTTATCTTAGGTGAGTCTACATACTACAGGTAGAATTACAGGCTGACAGACATACGTCTTTGTCTCCATAGCTTGGTAACGCATCGCCTAATCTCTTTGACGTCACACGTCTATAGAAGATATTCAGTTTCCATTACACAGACTGAACTGCCAACCAATAATATTGTCAATGTAGAATGTACTTGTATGTACTCGTAGGTATGTATGTGTCCAGTACGCCTATTTCCAAAGCCTATACTATTTCAGTCACGAGTCGGACTCTACTCGATTAGCTTTTGTTTGTGCATATTTCTAAACAAAACCTATACTATTTCAGTCACGAGTCGGACTCTACTCGATTAGCTTTTGTTTGTGCATATTTCTCAACAAAACCTATACTATTTCAGTCACGAGTCGGACTCTACTCGATTAGCTTTTGTTTGTGCATATTTCTCAACAAAACCTAATCTATCTCAGTAAAAAACTTGACTCATATAGGTTTTGGAAATACGCGTCCAGTACATACAGCTTAAAGGTTTGAATAAAACTTTGTACAGTCAGCTGCAGAGTAAATGAACCCACTTTATTAGTGACATCAGCATTTTTACACACACCAAAGGGGAGTTATTCATCAAAGAGGGCTTAAATACCAAAGGGTGTTAGGTGTTAGTTACCAACGTGGGTCATTTGTCTATTTTTAAATGCTAAAATCATTAATGATTAGAGTAGTGGTGGCCCAGTGGTATCGGTCCTAACAAACGAGTGGTAGGTCGTCGGTTCAAACCACGCCAGACGCATTACTTTCAGTAATTTATTTCATCAAAACGATGAAGAAAAACATCGTGAGCAAACCGGAATGTCCTGTAGAATCAAACATTCGAATTGTCAGAATCGTACTGACTTAAATCCCTATACAATTATAATAAGTAGATACATTTTACGATCTGGGATCACTGTTATAAGTTTGGACATTTCCGCGAGCAGGCAATGTTTCATAAACTGCTTTCCATCACTCGTTGGAAAACACACTTAAATGACATTTATATAAATTCGATCCGAATTGAATTCCAAACTGGTTTCAATTTTCATGATACGGTTTTCAATACGTTTTTTTTTTTTTTTTTTTTTTTGTTAATTTTATCATTTATTTTGCGAAACCTATTTGTACAAACTATAAATAAAAACTTACTAGCAATATGTACAGGAAAAATTAAAATAAATAAATAAAAGAGAAAATTCATAGGGCGTCAAAGAATACGTCCACATCGCTGTCAACGGGAACGGTGCCCAGAACGCTGGCAGCATTGCCACGTTGTATGGCAATGCTAATTCGTTGACCTAGGAAAAGGCCAGCCTTCTGGTCACCTGAAGAGTCGACTAAACGCCTGGCGATATCTTTAAAAACGTTGTGGGCACTCGGACCCCATGGCCCCAAGGTTTCAACCCCAAACGGCTCAAACACATAGCTACTGGCTAAGCCAATGTATTTGCGCCGCTTGGAGTTTTCAGCACTTGCAGCAGCAGCGCCAGCACAACACGCTGAACTAGGAAGATGGGATGGCGCAAGGGTGTCGACACATGTTGCATCCCACACCAAAGGCCTACCCAGCTTCCATGGCATTATGGACATACCATCTGGTCTCTTCCCATCGTCGCGTGCCAAACCACTGGGTTCTAATACGGCTGGCACCCCGGCGGTGACAAGAGCACGACGGATTATGTCATTTAAGCTAGCGTGTCGTGCTAGCCGGCCTGCACTCCTGCTGCAGGAAAGGCCATGGTGCCCGAGGCAGTCGACTACTTCACCACATTGACAGCGGTGTGGAGCACCACAGGGAGCGCCCAAACGTAGGCAAGTAGCGATCCTGAATGTTGTATCACCCAACATAGTACCTATGTTGGGTGAAGGTAGCGCCTGAAGCCAAAGGCCCGATTCCCACTCACCCACAGCCAGCAGGCGGGCACGCTCCGCAGTATTGGTTGACGTATTAATACGTTGGATATAAAAACTGCTCATTCGTCTGTGAAATGGGCTTGGGCATTGTAACGTAATAATTTTTTCGTACCACTTGCTCAAAAAAGTGACATTCTATGCCACAAAAAGCGTACATAACAATAGTCATTATTAATCTGCTATAAACAGCTTTCCCTAGGGAAAGAAAGTTGTACTGAATTTCATTCATCCTCTAGGGAGAGAATGTGATTTGAATTTCGAATACTTACCGATAGTGAACTACATCAGTCTGTCTTTACACCATTGAGTTTGTATGTAAAGCATTATACAACTTTTTGAAAAAGGAATACGCATTTATTAATGCAGTTATGATTTTAATAAAATTACGAAAATCGAAGAGGCCGTATGAGCTTGATGCCTTTGCTTTTCCGAGAATACAATATTAATCTAGGAATTTGCCGCGTTTTGTTTTCTTCAAATACATAAACGTTGAGTTTAATTTATTTTTTTAAGAAAGGTTATTGTTAAATTTAAATGCTTAATTAATGCCTATCTCATATTATTATTATGTTAATTTTTTCGCAAGTGGTACGAAAAGTAGAGTATTTTACTCGGTGATAAAGCTGTCTTAGTCTTGGGTGAACTTAAATCCTTCGCTACACTCAGGACTCGTCTTAAATCCCTCGCTTCGCTCGTGATTTAAGTTTCTAACACCCTCGCTACGCTCGGGAGTAAGCCTCGAGTCCTTCGTTATGCTCGCGATTTAAATCGTCACCCGCGACAGAAGACACTGCTTTATCCCCTTGGTTAATAATCTACTATTTTTTCATTATGATACAGATTACTGATCATAGATAGGTACATTTTTTTACTTTTTTATCTGTGGCTGCGCGCGCTTTCTAAGGGAATGTTGGGATTTTGACGTTTGTGTTTCGGTGGATGACATGGTGGATGATTATTAGTGTTTATTAATTTTTATCTTTTATTTGATATGTTCGTGTTCAATGAGAGTAGATAAAGTAGTGTATGAAACTGTACATAACTAGGTATTATACCACTCGTGTGATACTATTATAAAACTCGCTTCGCTCGTTTTATAAACTCACACTCGTGTATAATACCCCTCATTATGTACCAGTTACATAAACTACTATTATGTGTAATTAATGTAAGATGTATGTGTGGAGTAACAAGAATGGATAAAGTAAGGAATGAGTTTATAAGGGGCAGTTTGAAAGTGGCGCCTGTTACAGAAAAAAATAAAGGGAATCGTCTATCTTCCATGGTATGGAATGGACATGATTGTGATGAGGAGGGATGACAATCATGTGACTAAGAGAGTGATGAGTATGAATGTTGATGGATGGAGAGGAAGAGGAAGGCCAAAGAAGAGATGGATGGATTGTCTAAGAAATGACATGAAAGAAAAAGGCTGAGTAGATGATACTATGACCTGTGATAGGGAAGAATGGAAGAAAAAAACGTGTTGCGCCGAACATGAGCCAACCCCAAGTAAAATGGGATAAGGGCAGGAAGATGATGATGAATGTAAAGCCACAGAAAATGTAATAACCACAGTACCTATGTAAGTAACACAACATAGGTGCTTTTAGTATTGAATTGATTTCATTGAAGATTGGTGGTTGGGGCTCCTAAAAGTGCGGCATAAAAATTGGGTACACGTCAATAAAAATATTGCGATCGCTTTGAAAAAATCTCTTTTTAGTTTTTTTGTATCGTGGTAAAATCATCAACTGCGTCCTCATACACGGAGCGGGGCGGGAGGGACTGTCAGACTTTTGCCACCTTGTACTGACTAAAATCCACGGTGATCTTCTAATAGCCGTTTACGTTTTTTTTTAAGGTATATTATGTTATGATTTCGTCTATTATTTTTAGATTCGTTATTTTAAAATGTAGATTTAGAATATAACACAACAGAACAGTTCAAGTATTATTGTTTTTCCATAAAATTAAATATCAGCTTATGTGCCATGCTAACAGAGACAAGAAAATCAGATTATTGTTCTATACTAATACTCGTATATTAGAGAGAGGAATTTATTAAGTAGGTAGTATGTTTGTATTTCGACTTGGATGTGATATGAGTAATTTCGCATTTTGAAGATAGACCCCGCATTTTTACTGGCCACAAACAGTTTATCAATTTGTATCAGAATAGGTATCTCATACTACCGTTCACCCACACATCCACGTCTATTTTGAACTTTAATCCTTTGTAATAAGGTCACCCGGTAATGTACTAAAACTTTATTTACTTTAACTTGGGTACCCACGCAATGTCAAAGTTCTAATCATTCCTAGGGTATTAATTTAGATATAAGTCCGTGTTAAAGCAATTTAAACCGTATCAAATGGAGGCTAGAGTTTAATTTCAGTAGGAAATTTTATGAAAGTTGTGTAGGCGTGAACATTTGTGCAAATACTAGATAAAATAGTTTATGGAAGTTATGTCTAGTTTTGATATTGAAGTAAACGAGTTTTCCTAATGGCGACCTAATATACATAGTTTAGTATGGGAATGTTGGAAGCCGGTAGCCGGATAAGGCTCGTATACACGAGTACGTATGATTTTTTACGGCGGTGCTACCGACGGTAGGTTTTGGCCCTCTAGGAGGGGGCCGTCATTGGCGCTCTTTGAGGCATGCGTGGAACACGACGCGCCGTCAACCCAGGCATGGCCCATGAACGGACAGTGAGTCGCCCATAACATTTGACAGGCCATTTGATAGGCCATTGACATTTGACAGGCCTGTTGGTTTAGTGGTTAGTGACAATGACTGTTATACCGGAGGTCGTGGGTTTTCTATAATATTTATGTATTTAGAAATATATAAGTATGTTTATTAGTTATCTTATTTTTGTTCTTCGTTATGACTAGATGGCGTTGTGTGATAGTTGTGGAATATTATATTATATTAATCTGTCTGCATGCCAGCACGATGAGAAACGTTCAAACAAGAAAATTAACGATTCGGCTTCGACGAGTAAAGTTATGTAAAGTACTTTTCAAATCACCGTAATCAAACGCATTATACATCGTGAAAATTTACGATCCCGTCTGAAATTGCGAATTGTCTCATAAAAATTACATTCGCTAAAAACAAAAGCGTTGTTCGTCAAATTTTTGTGACAGATTCGTTCGTTCAAAATACATAATACGAGGTGCAAGAATCCGGGACGTATTTTTTATTTTTTAAATACGTTGCCTCGCTCTAAGGATTCCTCGTAAATCGTGGGTGTTTACAAACGTAGAAAGTCACAAACACCCATACCCGGAACAGCTACTTGCAGATCATACAAAAATATTTAATTTTGTTCCGTGTGGGTCTCGAACCCACGACACACTGCGCAATAGTCGATCGCTTAGCTATTGCACCTGCCGTGACGTCAAATTCTGATGACGACGATTTCTAAATCAAGAACATAAGTATGGATTACTGATAAGATAAAGAAATTTAGTAAATGTTACAAAATGAAAAGAGTATTTTAAATGTTACAACCTTTACAACCCAAAGAGATTTAAAAGAACCTATAGAGGCGGACGCATTAGGAAAATTGTCATACAAAATTGTTGATGCCGTGCGTCAGTAGCACTATCTAAGTGTTGCATAGCAACGCGACTACTAGACTGAGGGACTTTTTCCCTATTGGTAAAAAAATTTGGATCACAAATTTCTTCGTGATGTCCCGTCTACAACCCGTCTACTACTGCTCGTATATAGTTTAATGTCTCATGTCCCTCCCGCCCTGTCCCGGGTGGGAGGACTCATACCCCTACCGTTAATAAATCAGTGTGTCAATGGCCATCGCTTGTTTCACTTATCCTCCTTACAACGTAGGTACTAGCTGTTGTCAGCGGTTTCACCCGCTACAATTCTAAAATTATCCCACGAGAACATAAAATCGGGATAAAAACTATCCTTTGTATTCATCCAGGTTATTAACTATCCGTGTACCAAATTTTAGCCAAATCCTTTCAGTGGTTTTTGCGTGAAAGAGTAACAAATCTACCTACATACACAAACATACATCCTCATAAACTTTCGCATTTATAATGTTAGTAGGACTTAACAGCAGTCATATTTGATTCAAGTGAAAATATCAGGTATTTCCCAAAAATCGGTGTTCAAAAAAGTACTAAGGATACCTTTTTAACAAAAACTCTTTCTATTCCTCATTCCCAACGGCCATTTTTAAAATGTAAATTCGAAGTACCTATTTCAATCGCGTTCCCCCAATAAATAAAGGTTTGTGCCCACTTAATAGAAAACAAAGCGTTCCACATTACCCCCTAGGGTGGGGTCATAAATTGTTTTTAAAAGGAAAAAGTAGAAAAACAAGCATTTCACGAACCTTGTAAACAATTGGACGGGGTCTCTTTATTTCGTGTTAAAGATGAGTTGGTTAAGAGATTGAATAATTAATTTGTTAAAATCATGAATTCGTATTTTATAGCAAATTTAACAGTTGGTGCAGTGGCTAACGCGTGCGGCGAACTCGTGCGGCAATCGAACCCACTGCAAGCAGCACAGAGTCAATCATTCAGTCACTAAACCATCCGTTCATCACCATGAGCCCATAAATGTCCCCACTGCTGGGTCACAGGCCTCCTCTTTGTGAGAAGGAGTGGGCCATAGTCCACCACGCAGTTTGGGCACAGAAGTTTGGGATGACAAATGTCACGTGTCTTCATATTTTGCTTCTAAGACATGGCCGGCTTCCATCACGATGGTTTTCTTCACCGTTTTCATACGTTAATTACAACGAATTATAGTGGCAAGTGGTAAAAACAATTACAAAATCAACATCATCTGCCTAGCCTTTTCCCAACTATATTGGGGTCGGGTTCCTGTCAAACCCGATGCAGCTGAGTATCAGTATTTTACATGGAGCGACTGCCTATCGGACCTCCACAACCCAGTAATTGGGCAATACAATATTCCATGGTCAGACTGCTTGAAAAAAAAAAATTACAAAATGTGTACCGATAATTTATGGAAAACCAAGAAGGGTTTTCCATAAAAAGCGGTACAATACTTTAATGTTAAACTTTACCGTAATCTTAAGATTTAATCCTTCTTATTTATACCGCGTTATCAACGGTAATCGCTTGTAATTTTCATTAAAAAACTTTAAGATAAGAGTACATTGAACTTCTAAGCTGGTTAACAAATAATTTACATAGAAATAACTTGTTTCTTTTTTTTTTGTTTTTTAAGTAGATTTAAGCTTGTTAAGGCGAGATGAAGCTTTTCAGGTATAAATTAGTCTATCAAGTAGATTATTTTTGATTGGCGTCAATGAGTATTTGCAAAATAACAGAGTATTTTTTTTTAGAAGAGCAATAATCTTTTGGCTTAAGTTAGAATCCAATTATCGAGAAAATACTTTTTTCTTTCTTCTGTGTCTTGGGTGCGATAACAAACATAATCTGTCTAATATCTTTAAACAAGCAATTCTTGTATATTTATATATAATCAGGATCTCGGTAACGGCTCCAAGGATTTTCATGATAATTACAAATTAGGGGTTTTTTGGCTCAAGGAATCGATTTATCAAGGTCCCAGGTTCGAGAAAAGCTCGGTTCCCAAGATATAGACATTTTAAAAACCGAGCGAAGCTCGGTCAACCAGATATTTGTAATTTACACTAACATTCAGACTCGAATTATAGGTACAATTCGTCAGATGTTTTAATTTGAATCTGACAAATTGCGATTCTGTTGACATTTGTTTGATCCGTTTCGTTACTACAACAAAAAAGGCATAACACAACTAGTTTTAAATCTAATGTAATTACAAACCAAATGCGCCCACGCATGCTCAGCTTACCAACGAAATTAAACTTCAATAGTATCAAAAATATCTAGTTTACACAAACCCGTTTAAAATTAACCTCTAACAGCAGTTAAACGACGGTTAACTGGGTAATTTATAACTTTACTACAAAGAGTTAAGATTGATATACGCGTAGTTAATCTTGGTTTACGCGGTCGACGCGTGCGCTGCTTTTAAAAGGTAAATATTTATCATATGCTATAATAGGAGAATTGGGATATGGTACGAATATGGTGCGTTGTAGACTGATGCAATTTGAAGATTATGGTTTTCTAACGTTTTTATTTTGTTAAAATCATCAAATGAGTTCTCCCACCCAGAGCAGGTCGGGAGGGACTGTCAGACTCTTACTGACTAAAATCCACGTTGTCCTTCAATAGCCCTTGACGTTCCGGGGTCACGATAATTCGATAAGTCCTGCGAACCCGGCAGGTTTTGGCCCTCTAAAGCAGTGGGGCCCCGTCATTATGCTGACACTCTTTGAGGGTCGGACAGCGAGTCGTCCATATTTTTCTTTAGTAATAGAAGTATTCATGAATCAAGGTATTGAGGAACAAGGATGCAAAAGTAAACCAAAAAGGATTTTTTTCTGTAATATCAATTAGTCAGCAGTTTTAGAGGGTCAATAATTTTTCAGATTTTCTTTTTCTTTTCAATCAACAATTAGTCTAAACGTATAATAGAGACATAGGGCCTCCTCTACCTCTCAGTTTATCCATTATATGCCACATATCAATATTTTCTCTCGATCTCAATGTGGGTAGGTAAATGTCTTATATTCTTTGGTATGCTGATTTTAGGGAAATGTGAATGAAATCACTGTTTTTATGTCTATCTGAACACAATAAATGAATAAACTCAAATACCGCAGAACAAATTTTATTCAATCGTTTCTCAGAATCCGGCTTGGAGGACCATCTCACTCATCCTCAAACCATAGAGAAGACTCCTTTACCGTCTTTTCATACATTAAAAGGACACTAACCAAAGATCCCGCCATTAGTTATTCTCTTAAAGCTCACGTTGACACAGAAACACATTCTATTTTCTTTAACGAACCCCACTCGACGACGTTGCAAAGCTATCTCGATTCGCAGTAAAACTCTTTCCGAACTTCACTTAATGTGCCTTACATCTTATGTACTATTATCGAAGTTTCTAGACTAGTGCTTAAGATTGGGTAATAAGAGTGACTTTGGAGTGTTTATTCTGACTAGAATTTACTTATTTCGGGTCATAAAATTAACTTCAAGAACCACCATTTTAATTAAGTATGTGGACACAGAGACTTAAAGAGTCAGAACTAATGTATACAACGGAAGTTTTTGTTTGATCTTAAAGTAAATGGGATAATTTTATGAGTAACTCTGAACTTATGTAATGTCACCATCAAGGGTCCTCTTAGGTAAGATTCACACCAAACGGCTCGCATCGCGCCGGGCCCGGAAGGCATTTTACAATGCGGTAAACAACATTGAAATCTATCAACAGTACATACAGTTCATATTTGCTTGCAACTTACACATAGTTACCTCCGTCGTCATCCCGCGACGCGTCGAGACGTCGCAGAATGCGTTCGGTTGTCGCGACGGCCGACCGGGCCCGACCAGCTCCGAACTCGTCGAATTAGCACCTTTTTACCATAAATAACAACCCAAATTTTTCGTTTGGAGTGCGTACGGATTCTAGCGGACGCTGTCGGCTGCCGCGGCACGCGTACGGCTGTGACGGCAGCGGAACGCATGCCGCGGTAGTGAATGGCTCTGACGGAGGCGTTCGGTTGCCGCGGCATCCGTACACCTCCGTTTCGTTACCGCGCAATGCGAGCCGTTTGGTGGAAATCTTACATTATAATTACAACATAAGAAAAAATATTTCTGATAATGTAATCGTTATAATTACAATTTTATTGTATTGGCCACCTACCTCATTAGGACTAGACTATGGAATCAAGCGCCATAAGTAATAAAGAGAACAATCCGGCTCGAAGGACCATCTTTTGTAAATGACAAAACACATTAGCGTCTTTTCATGCGAGCAAAACAGAAACTCACCAAAAAGTACCAACATTCATAGTTGAATTTAGAGTAAGTTAAGACAATAAACCAACTCGTATGACCACATAAAGTCAACTAGAGCGACCACAGAGCTCACTGCGGCGTCCGACAGCAGTTGTGTATAATTAGAGCAATGGCAACACTAAATACTTGTCACAGAAAGTTCTCGACTGTATTTAGAGAAAATTGAATTATGAAAATAATGAACATTCAAATATGGCGGTCGACCGAAGGTTCAAACTTTTTGAGCCATTATTTTGAGACACCATGTTGCGAGGTTGAAAGTCTGATTAAGAACAATTTGACCTTTAAAAATCTGTAGAACATTCATTGTCTTTTTTAAGCAGTCATTAGAAAATGCCATGGTGCAGCAGGTCTAAATTAAAAAGCCATGTTTTCAAATTAGGTTGAGAATCACTACCTTTTGAATGCTAAGATACTATGCCAAAATTATCTTATGTTGACTTTAAAGGTGCATTCACACACAGCAGTCACCGTTACGTCACGTCACCGGCCCTGTTTATGTTATTATACTCCCAGTATGACTTTGTTCCCAGACGTCAGTCACCGGTCAAGTTTCATATTTCTATCCCCACACACCCGGGATCGTCATGTCTCAGTTCAGTCACCATCGTGCTAGCGTCATTTCTACATGTGTCCAACCCGTAACTTGACTGACGTTATTGTTCAATGAATTAGTCAATCCGGTGACGTAACTGACGGACGACGTGACGGTGACTGATGTTTGTGGATACTTACACAAACCGTCGCCAATCCGTTGTCGGTGACGTGACGGTGACGTGAGACGTGACTGATGTGTGTGAATGCACCTTAAGACGTCCAATCAAAAGCAATCGTCATAAGTTAGGAACGAGTATTGAATTGAGATTAAATATTAATTTAGAAAGCTAAGGATTGGGATTAAAAATGGCGGACAAAGTCCCCAGCAACACACCCGTCTACATGCCTTAAACTTTGTCCAGTCTAAATCATCACAAATTAAATAACAACACACTTTACAAAACAGTTTAAATACTAAAACGCCTCCTTTACCCCTTAAATTATCACACCACACACAAATCCACCCAATCCGAGAACAATTTATTATTACTAAAGACAACAGACTGACTGCAAAGACCACTAAGTGTCACCTAAGGCGGCCACAAGGCACAGCACTATTTAAGGACAATAAAGGGCCCACGATTTATAATCAGAGCTCGGAACAGACTAGGAGGAAATGCTGTGGTCAGTCTTGCTGACGCCCGTTTAGTGATGTGATTGTTTAGTCGGGCTAAGTTATCGATATTTCAGTTATACTCGTTACAATTGGGTAGTTTACTGCTAATAATGGAAAAAAAACTTAAAAAAAATAATAACTACCTTCAAAAACAACCACAAAAAAGGGTAAAATAACCTAAAATTAACTTTTCTTTCGGAACTCGATGGCATAAAAGACAACGAAATAAAAAACAGCCACAAAAAAGGTAGAATAACCTACAAAATAACTTTTCTTTCGGAAGTCGGTGGCAAAAAAGACAACGAAATAAAAAAAAAACAAAGGCACCGACTTCCGGAAGTAAAGTTATTTTGAACATAATAACTACACACTTAATTATTTTGTGTTTGTAGATCTTACAATAAAATCCGATTAAGAGAAGCCCTAAGAAACAATCATTGTATTTACCACCACATTATTATCAATAAACGTTACACTCCAAAAATAATTTATTAAAAATCAACAGCAGTAAACCTTTTAACCGTAATTAAAACACACAATTTATTTTGACATTTTTGTTCAATTAATTGATTTCACGTTGTATGAAAACCTGCAATGAATATTAACGTCAATCAACTTTTATTTCACGAAAATTCAATTAAAACCCGAACTTTCAATAAACAAGCAGAAACAATAAAATCCTCAACGTTAACTTTCAAAAGCAACGTGTTGTGTTCATTAAACAATATCGATATTTAAAACGTGACCTATAAAGTCTCCGCTCGTTTTATATTCCTTTTAATTTATCGATACAATTATTTCCCATCCCTATGGCGGTGAGCTCAGTGAAGTTTATGCATCGTAAATCAAAATCAATGGGATAATAATTACTACTGTATCTTCGTGGTATGCTATTGGACATGCAAGTGATGTGGCATAGTTAGTTAATACTGTTTGACGTTTGATGAGCGGAATCGATGGTGATTCTGACGTACTTGGTTTTGAATGAAGATGATGGTAGTGTAGGTATAGCATAATATACATATAGATGATGTTCATTTGACGGCACATTGCATTTGATGGCTGCGGATCATAATAATTTGTAAGATATTATACAAGTTGTTGTTTCGGGTCTGGGTGTTTGTGTATGTGTGTTTAAACGTTTGTTAACATGGTACACAATTTCTAGTTTTAAACAAGATTTCTAGATTCTAGTGTTTAGAAAAAATATCTAAACCGGTCTCTATAATCCAAACCTTTATTGTAAACTGATAATTTTTATTTTTGCGAAAGAAATTATAGAGAAAAATATGAAATAGGTAGTACATGTGAGTCGGATTAACGCACGAAGGATTCCGCACCATTATTGTTAAAAATTATAAGAGTTCCCTTAAAAATGTATGTTATTGTTTTTAGTATTTGTTGTTACAGCAGCAACATTTGCAAAAATTTCAGCTTCCTATCACGGTCATGAAATAAAGACTGGTGACAGACTAACAGCAGCAGAGTCTTAGTAAAAGGGTCCCGTTTTACCCTTTGTGTAAAGAACCCTATCAATTTTATTGTCATAGAAAAAAAAAACGATATTTTTATAGCAAAATGATAATAATTACATTTTCACTAGTTCTACACAAACGAGCAATGACCTAACATACCTTTCACCTATAGAATTAGATAGTTCGAAAGATCTTTTTGCTACTAATAAATTTTACAATTCTCATTATTACAAAATCTTTCACATAGTTGTCATATCGTCGCCCTAGAACTATTTGCAGGGGCGTCAAAGGATTTTAATAATAATGACTAAGTTTAATTAAAATATCGAGTAGCAAGTAGAGCATGCGCACATCACTATTCGACCGTTTTACGTAATTAAGTATAATGGAGTCACTAGTGGTTCAATGATTTTACTTAGATCTTCTAGTAGTCGCAAACGGGACTGCTGAGCTTGAGGTCTTAAGTTCGACCTCTTCCCTGTGAGAGTGGGAAATATTCCACCACGCGGGCCCAGTGCGGGTTGGTAGATGTTTCTTCGAATTTTCGGTTCTAGGACATGCCGGTTTCCTTTTAGGGTGCTCCCACATCTAACGACGCGGATTCGGATTTTTCCGTCGCCCTTTCTCTATCTGTCGCTTAGAAATGCCATTTGGTATTTGTGGTATCCCACAGGACCATGACTTTAAAATAACTATTTTGTGATAATATGCAGTCTGTTATGTTCACGTGGCGCTACGAATACCGGCAGCGCATAATTTTCATCTACATGTAAAAAAATACATTTCGAGTTGCTCTATTGAAATGAGCCCGAAACGTCGCGTCTCAGTGAATACTGACCCTTAGCCCCGTCGAACACAACGCGACGCAAGTCCGATACCTACCAACCTTAACATTTTGGTATCCAGGCGACTACTGCAATACAATTTCATAGAGGTTCATACACACGCACGCGTCAATGGGTACCAAAGTCGTAAGGTATCGGAGACTTGAGTCGAATCGTATACCAAGGGCCTAAAGCCGAGGATACACTAGGGGACAAATGTCGTGCGGCTTTGTTTCAATTTTTTGCGTTGGTTGGTCGGTTGGACAACAGATGTTGTGTCGTATTGCGACACCTAATTAGGACATAGCGTGAGTTGAGCGTTGTCGCTAATTTGTCAGACGAAATCGGCTGGCTTCACTTGACATGTCGCCGATACAATGTCGTGACACATTTGTCTCCTAGTGTATCCTTGACTTTAAAGTTATGTTACGCACCTGACATTTACAACAAGTATGTTAAAGATGTCTTGTACGATTTATTATAATTGCTAAATGATGGGTGCTTCACCGATGCATCATTCGGTTTGAACCATTTGACGGACTTTGATGGTTTGATTTAGGTACTACACGTTATTTATTACCAAGTAATTTTGTAACGATTTGAGGAATGCTGGCGCACCTTATATTTTGGTGCGATTAGAAAATACCTTAAGGGAAAAATGTTTAAAATTAGTTGTGTTCAGTATTTTTACTATCACTGTTTGTAAAAACCAGAGAACGGATAATCGAATGCAAAATTAACTTTTTTGAGTTTTCGCGAAGTTAATTTTTTTTTGGCTAAAGTTGAGAATAATTTCTTTGAACAATTATGTGAAAGCGGTATCTTTTTTTTGATGATTATCTCGAGATTCGAAAGTAAAAAAAAAAAACTTAAAGTAAATAAATATACAAAAGATTCTTCAACAAAATATCGAGGTTCATTCGTTATGAAGCATGAAAAGAGTTGTTCCAAATTTCGCTGACGCTATAATGACTATTTTCAGCGATTGAAATAGTCCATTGTCTGTCAATCAGTCACAAACTACAGATAGCTGTCAAACTAAATATTATTTCGCAATAATATAATACCTACACAATACAATAAGTACTTGATATATGTACCATCTATTATGTATTGTGTCCGTACACACAAGTTTTATTAGAGCATGTCCATTGAGGAGCGTTGGTGCGTGCAGCGAGTCAATTGAGTGACCAGACCACCAAGGATATGGCCTTTAGTTCACGAGGTTATAGCGGTTTTGTAACAGCTGATAACTATTATGCGATTTTGTTAGAATGTATATACTTATACAGGGTGTCCTTGCCTTGCCTTAGAGAAGTTTTTCTAATACTTTGTCATCTTTCGCTGTGTAAGTTTTTAACAAGAAAATCGATTGAAAACAAAAGTGTGGTCTTCTAGGCAAGCATGCAAAGTTCTCGTGTAGCGACCACGGATCGGAAGACGCAGCGTAGGCAGACCTCCCACTAGGTGGACCGACGACATCGTGAGGGTCGCGGGCAACCGATGGATATGCAAGTGGCGGATTGTCTATCGGCGTGGCGGTCTAAGGGGGAGGCCTATGTTCAGCAGTAGATGTCTTCCGGCTGATGATGATGATGACGATAATGAAGCGTGCTTCACCGTTGATCACATCTTCACCTACCATCTTGCAAGATAGTGCAGAACTAAAGTTCGCTATCAGAACAAGGCTACTGACAGCGACACTAGCTCTCGCCGCTCGCGCTGTACGGTTGGACAATCTTAAAGCCACCTCGTCGTAGAGCACATCGTAGAGTCCAGCGCTGAGATTTTCTTATAGAGAATAGCATAGCTAGAATTTTTCTATCAGTGAATTAAAGATCTTTTAACCGCGCGAGTCGCATACATGTCTACATTGCGACAAAGCCCACACCGTCCGTGTCGTATTTATGCGACAGAGAATATTCACGATTTTTGTTGTTTTCTTCGATTTTATTGCATCTATTCTATATCTCTCTATTTATGTACACAGATAGAATACGTACTTCTTATTGTATCTACACCATGGTATTTAGCAAATCGGAGCTTAAAAGGTTTTGATTTATCAAAACCTTGTATCTTCCTGATCAACTATTCCCCATTATAATCTACAGTAACAAATCAGTATTCGCGACCAGTTCTGCCGGGCGCCGGTACGTCGCCGCGTGAGGTATCGTCTAACGGATCATCCGGCTTAGTATTATTTACACGGACCAGTCAACACTTCATACAAAATATTCATAAATCTGTCTGTGTTTCTGTCTATACCGCAAGCGATTTTCGACCTTAAGGTTTTTGTGGAATTTAGTACCCTTAGCACGAATTTTCAGTATTTGAGACGTAATCTGGAACTTTGACAATTTCAAATTGACAATTTTTGAGGAAAAAATTAGTTCCTGCGTCGCACACAAGAGCCGCTGTTCCATTTTTCCATACAAGAAATGCTGTAAATACTGTAAAGTAAAAGAGTGAAAATTCGTGCTAAGGGTACAGGATGTAATGTTTGGTATAGGTATTCAATATCTGGAGCAATGTTGGCCCCAGTGGTATCGGCCCCGGCTGACGAGTTGTAGGTCGTATGTTCGAATCCAGCAGGCGTTTTACTTTGTGTATTTCATCACCACTGCTTTCAAAACAATGAAGTAGACTTGCCAGTAGTACTCCTGGGTCCCAATCCCAATGGAAAATCCATTGGGATTACATCGTCAGGAAACCGACATATCCCAAACCTAAAATTCGAAGACATGTGACATTATCAACCCGCACTGAGCCTAATTTTATTGTTAACTAGCGGCCCGTCCCGGCTTCGCACGGTTGGACATGGTGATTTTCGTCCTCTAAAACCTGGCGCTGTTACAAACACAACGAAAAAAGAAGTAGCCGAATCGGTCCAGCCGTTTTCGAGTTATGAGCTTAGCAACACATTTTGCGGTCCATTTTTCCTGTTTCCCAGCAGTGGGAACATTATCGGTAGCATAATTACCTTCTTCCACACTTCTCCATTATTCACACAATCCATCCATCATGTCTTTGATTTTAATTTCCTCAATTTTCATACATATCCGGACATATGAATTTTCCACCAAAGATACTTCATATCGCTTCCAAATCGAATGTTCCAGCAAAAGAAATGAACTGCAATACTGAGTGCCACCCACTGATGTGGGACGTTCCAAGAAAGGGGGACATTTGTAACCCACTTCTCCGGAACCGCGACGAAGCACTAACATTAAGGCTCGGAGCGAACTATGGGAACAAATGTACCCAATAATGGGTGATACGATGAGGTGAAATGTTGCCTTACATACGTTATACTGATAGAAGGTGGTTTTGTAAGATATCGACTGTAAAGTGCTGTCGTAGTAACCTATTTCTCGTGGAACAGAAGAATATCAAACTCGCCGCCCGATCAAGGCAAAGCCGATGTCAACGGTGAGCTACAGGATCGCGGGACCGTCTTTAAAAGTAACCGTAACCCTGATGCGCAAAGGGCAACTGCTCCTTCAGTTGTTGGTTGAGTGGATCTTTAGCCAGAAAAAGTCTGACAGTCCCTTTCTCAACACGGGGCAGGAGGAGTCATTTAATGAATTTACAAAAAAAAATGGTTAGAATATCAAAGCCGCGAGATGGTCTAAGCAAGGTACCGCGGCCCTATAACGCAGTGGGCAACCATCCAGAGCGACAGGACTCAAAAAAAATGATACCGGCTGTTGATGATGCTATTTATATCAATTTAGTATTTACACCAATTTATGAAGTTTCCAGTACATTGCTGAAATAGCTGTGGTGGTATATTCTAGATTGGTTTTGGAACATTCTCGAACATTCTCAAAACTTCTGTCATAATTATGTTGTAACAATACTTTTGTTGTAATACGGTCGAAGAAATGATTTTAAATACGCAAAATTGCTTGCGTGGCGATTTCTGTCAGCTGCTTTTGTACTTTTAAGCGCCTGGTTTACTGAATCAGAAGGTTTGTAGTTTCAAATTTTGCTTACAATCGATTTATTCTTTAAAAAAAAAGCTTTAGCTAAACTACTAACAGAACAAAATGACTTTCCCCAAAAAAAATCTCCCTCTGATTCGGAAGAAATCATTTAATTAATATCTGCTTCTACTCGGAAATAGTTTCTTAGCGAGAAAACCCAAGAAAAAACAATATAGCAGAGCTAACAAAAATAATACCGTTAATATTATCCGTTTGTCCGTTTGTCCAGTGTCGGGTTGAAACATTTTGTTTGTCAGGATTTCGCGAAGATTGACGGTGACATATGTCCTGTTTGTTCAACATATTGAGACATTGATCTGGTGAAAGGTTCTATTTAATCTTGGCCTTTATTTATTAAGCCTTAAGGCGCGTTTCCAATGTGCATCACATTTTTATACAATTTGCTTGAATAGGAAAGAACAAGTTGGTCATTTAAAAAACTATGTCCTTTTTAAAAACCAGCTTTAATAGTTAAAAAATACGGACGATGGACAAAGTATTCGTCAAGACGAATCAAACAACCCCAAACTCGATCGGTTTGCGGCTTTACATAACAGAGTTCCTATGGCCACCTTCGAGCTCCATCATCAGATCAGCTCCATGTCATCATAATACTGCATTGTCACGCGATATACATTTATGTGTAAAATTTCAGCTCAATTGAAAACCGGGAATTGGATCAAATCTAACTTGCAAGATTTGATCACAGACAACGAGCAAGTGAAACTATTATAAAATAAATAAAAGCTTGTAAAAATACAAAATGTACAAATTAGTTCAAACTACATACCTACTTGTTACTTGTATGCAGCCGATTCATTCAAGTTGCATATAATACAGGTTATAAAATACCCGTGCAACCTTAAAAATTCATTTAGGAGTTTTTTTTCGCGAAAGACTAAAAATACACATCGCTACATCAATCCTCATAAACTTTTGCATGACCTTTATTTTCTTTTGACCATCACCATCATCAACATCAGCCGGAAGACGTCCACTGCCTCCCCCTTATACCGCCACGCCGAACGACAATCCGCCACTTGCGTCCATCGGTGGCCCACGACCCTCACTTAGTGGGCCTGCATACGCTGCGTTTTCCGGTCCGTGGTCGCCACTCGAGAACTTTTCTTCCCCATCGGTTGGCAGTTCTACGAGCGATGTGGCCTGCCCATTGCCACTTCAACTTGCTTGATGAGCTATGTCGGTGACTCTGGTTCTTCGCCTAATATCCATGTTTCGGTTTTTATCCCGCAAAGAAACTCCAAGCATAGCTCTTTCCATTGCTCGTTGAGTGTTTCTTAGTCTTTTGACCAATAAAAAGAAATATCGTCAAACTGCACGTATAAAACATTGTTCGTTCACCAACATCAGACAAACTGATATATTTGATCTCTTTCTCTTGGTTATCATTCAAGATCTAGTATCTACTAGAAGCGTCTGAAGTATTGTACCATGTATTTTTTTTTTCAAAATCTAAATGACGGTTTAAACTTAAAGATTTGTTAAACACATATCTTAAAAAAAGTGTGACTGCAAAACGGACCTTATTTCAACGACATAATCTGACATTTTTTTAGACAATTAGTGTTAAACAGACGTTTAAATTTTTTTGTGGTACCACGGTATTTTTTTTAAACAATATTATTTACATTTTTTTTTATATTTCATCAAACAAAATTTGTCAAAAAAAATAAAAAAAATGTATCGGGCGCTGGGTCCGGCTAGGGCCCGGGCCATAAACTATAAATATTAAATATGGTAAAATATTCAACTTTTTTATATGGCTTTACTGTAGACTACCTATAAAATCTTGTGAGCTTCCTAACCTGACAATCGTTTTTTTTAACTCGGTAAAAATATCATCAAATGAGGCCTCGAACCCAGAGCAGGGCAGAAGGGACTGTCAAACTTGTACAGAATAAAATCCACGGTGTCCTTCAATAACCCTTTACGATCCGAGGTTACGGTAGCTCGTGAGTCCCGGCAGGCTTTGGCCCTCTGAGAGGGGGCCCCGTCATTTTTGCTGACGCTCTTTGAGGCGCGCGTGGAACACGCCGCGCCGTCGACCCGGGCATGGCCCATGGTCGGACAGCGAGTTGCCCTTATTATTCAACGTGCCCCTTCCAGATTTTCTATAGATCTTAGTCCTGTATGTTCACGGAAGCTCGCCGCCGGATCTCCGCTCGTTTGTACCGAGGTCGTTGTGCCTTCCTCGGTATAGAAATATGTTATAGAAGTATCAATGTTACGTCTTTATACGTTGCAACGGTTGCACTGAAAGAAAATGGTGAAAGTTACTCGTAGTTTATCTGTTGCTGTTAGATTGACAGTAATTTAGTTTTCTCAGAGGAAAGATAAAAATTGTGATTTTTATGTAATAAGCATATAAAACAGTCTGTAGTTTCATGAGGTAAAATTAAATTAGCTCACAGAATGAAATTTGAATTAATGTCAAAGTTCGTTGACGCCAAAATGAAATTACTATTTTTGTTTTAACGTTATAAAAGATATCAAATCGAGTTCTGATACTTGAAAAAGATGGCACAGTCTTTCAAAAATAAATTAAACACTGATGAGGATATACTGTTGAATTGGGCGTTATGGATTATAGACTCTGTTGGATTACAATACAAGGCATTTTCCTACTAAAACGGATCAGTACTCTCGAGAAACAAACAATCCACATTCCAGGCTGCAAAATTGGAGCAAACATAGCCTAACATAAATATCCCAAGACCTCATACACCTTCCCATGTAATCATACTTAATTCTAAATGTATATCCTACCGCCAAATTCTACCAAAATAGGACGGAAGAGTTTTCTCATATTACTAATTAGTTCTCAGAAGTTATTAGTTTGAAGTTGAAGTGACTTATTTGACGTCCTGTGCATGGAGTATATAAATACAGAAGGCTCACTTTATATGAGAGAAACCAAGCGCGTCATCGCGGCACCGGCACCGCACCGTCTAAGCCCTTTCGTACTCAATACGACACAAATCTCCGCAACTTACGACTTTGTTATCCATTGACGCTAGCCTGTGTACGAACTCCATGGATTTGTATTGCGATAGTCGCCTTGGATACCAATGTCGTAAGGTATCGGACACCTGCGTCGCCTTGTGTATGAAGGGCTTAAAAGAACACTTTCGATCGCAAACGATAACCGAAGGAATATAATTGAGATTTATCCAAGACTGTTACAGTTTTTCAGTTTCACTCAGGGAGGAGGACACATTTTATGAACAAAAGGGTGTGTGTGTGTGCGTAGAGTACCCATTCAAATAAATGACAGTAGCGCATTCTCTTAAACTCGCTGTACGTGAAAAAATGTTAAGAAGGAAATCTGTGTTTATTGGCATTAAATTGAAGTGTGTCCATGGGTGTGTCTCATCATAATGATTTAATTCAACTTTGATATACTTTGTAAAGTTCCGCGCAGATGAAAAGCCCTTTTCAAAGTATGTAGAGAATGGGTTTCAGTGTAAGGATGCAAATAAATGTCATTAATTGACATGGAACTTGCTTTGACTGCATGCAAAGACTATCATAAATCAACAAATGACAGCTAAGACCACGGCTCACTGAACCGTGCCGGTACCTTCGTGCAGATAAACTGAAGCAGCAGACTGCAATGCGTAAAGTAAACTGGAACTTCGACAATTTCAAATTGACAATTTTTAAGGAAAAATTGTTCCTTCTTCGCACACCAAAGGCGCTGTTCTATTTTTTCATACAAAAAGCGCTGTAAATACTGGAAAGACGATGTAAAGTAAGAGAGTGAAAATTCGTGCTTAGGGTACAGTTTGTCCTTCTGTACACTATTTGCTCTGTGTCACATGACGAACATAGTAAAAACATGTTCATTCACTTATGAATATTACAAACAGCATTTTACTTATGATAAACTAGCGACCACGACTTTTAATCTTATTTTAGTAGTGTATTTTGACTGAGGAACCGTCGGCAAGTTGTCATGCTCCCTTAGTTGACATTGCTTGCGGTAGCGTCGAGGGTCAGGTTGCCTCCTACCCACTTACATGGCGTGGGGGAGTAGCTGATCTTTGCGTTATACTCGTGAACGGGTGCTGCTTGTGGTGTCTGGTCGGCTTGCTGATCTTTGGTTTTGTTATATGTAATTTAATTTAATTTCTTTGTTGTTTTTTACTATGATGGATGGTCCTAGTTTATCTTTACGTGCCTTCTAGTCACGATTGAGGTGTAATCTCGGATTGATGTATAATGTGAATGTTCTATTAAATTAAATTAAATTAAATTGTATAAATCTTGGTTCTTCTAACCGTACAGACAGATGTGTTGCTGGGGAGTTTGTTCCGCCACTTCTTCTTCCCAGCCAAAACACTAGGAATTAGTGTCGAAGGGGGGGCGCTTTGGGGGACTGTCTTATGTAAAATTTGACCTTCAAAAAGTGCTGATAAATCAGCCTAATTTGAATAAATGACTTTTGATTTTGATTTTGATTTAATCTACTATTTTCGGCCTAGGAATTATGTAAAGTTTTTGGGTGATTAAACTATTTTTGGCAGCTTGTTATTACGTTCATGATTTGTTGCTCGACTGATCTAATTGCTTCGCTATTTCTTGAAAAGCTACTGTTTACAATATATCCGATGAAGAAAACTGTTCCTATTCTGGTGATTACGTGATGATTTACAAAATATCAAATCCTTACTAATAATCATCATCATCGTCACCAACCTTTAGGAGTCCACTGCTGGACATGTAAGGAGCGTAGCAGGTTGTGCTCTATAGAATCTGCCTATCCCCATGGGAGGAAGGTCTCAGTTTATGTGTGTAGGAATGTATGCTGGACATGGGCCTCTCCAATAGCACAGCCAATAGGACGCCATTTCTCTTGATTACCGGTTACTGAATTCTTGCTTCTTAACCAAAATCAATCTCATCTGCCCACCCTTTACCCAACTAATATTGGGGTCGGCTTCAAGTCGAACTAGATGCAGCTGGAGATCAATATTTTACATGGAGCGACTGCCTGTCGGACCTCCACAACCCAGTAACTGAGTAATACTATACGCCATGGTAAGACTGGTTATCAGACTTTCGAGCTTCTAGCTGTGATTAACGACTGTCAAAGATCTACAAATGACACCCGGAGAAAACTCGCCATGGCAGATGGTTACCCATCCAAAGACCAACCTCAGCAAGGGCGGCTTAATCCGTAAGATCGGCCTGTGCGGCTGTCATTATTTAGCCACGAATCTTCCAACTAAACCGAGTTCAACCAAAACCACATTGCATTTAGTTCAACCAAATCCACATTGCATTTAGCGTCGTTCAAAAATACATAAAAATCTACTATTACTTGCCAATCTACTTAAACGCAAGTCATAACTCCCGGTTGTATTCAACCCGCTTATACTGATTGAATAATACCGTAGTACCCTTTCAAAAGAGCCGTCCTACCAAACAGTTTGCTTAACAAAGCGGATTCTGGCAGAATGCCAGAGAGAGAGGAAAATATCATACATCTCAAAGCGCTTTATCCTTAACATCAACAAACTTGAATGGCTTAATACAACTTTAGTAAAAGCGACACCAGGGCGTGGTAGTAGCTCTTATAGCTTATAATAGTTGGTAGTAAGAAAGATTAACTTTTTAACCGACTTCTAAATAGGAAGTTCTCAATTCGGATGTTTGTACTTTTTTTACGTTTGTTCGCGCATAATTCACTTACTGATTTTGATATTTGTAATATCATAAATAAATAATTTCATAATCGGTTAATCATTGCTCAAAAAGCTTAATCAAATAAAAAACAAAGCCACCGACTTCCGAACGAAAAGTTATTTTGTAAGTTATTTAACTTTTTTTTGTGGTTGTTTTTTATGTCTGTTACATTTTTTTTAAAAAAACCTTATAATGGAGAAAGTTTATTTTGTCAGCATATTAATTTAATTGTCTCTGCACTGCTTCAGCAAAGTCCCAAGGTCATATATCTGTCACGCTACCACGATTTCTGTATTGTCGGCTATTTTTAGCACACCGACAATATTTTCAGTCCTCTTAGATTCTTATTTAGAGGTACATAAAAGCCAAAATGGCTAAACAACACTGCAATGTGTTCACATTCACTACGGTTAGAGTTTCAGTTTAGGATGCTATTCCTGCTTAGAGCTATCCTATCTAGCGTAATGCAGCTTTAGAAGCCGCAGAGGTAAGTTAAAACTATTTGGATTTCTTGATACGAACGTAAAATACGGATTGAGGAAAATGTGATACACAGGAATACAGCTGATTAAACAGGGTTTTTTTATTGTGCCTCTATCTTAACTTTCCCATGTAGAAATAAAATATACTGCATTTAACGTCACGTAAAATACACGTCTGATACATAAGCGATGAAAAATTCCGAACTGTGAAAACTAGACCAAGCATATTATAGCGTATAATTTCATAAAAAATGTATGAATCAGGAACATAAATGTAGTTGCTTCGTACAGAAACGAGGTGGGTCAAAATGTTTTAGTAAGCAGGGAGTCAAGATGGAAAAACAATTGAAAACATTCAACTGGGTGATTCTTTTGTTTTTCTTGCTATAAATTTACCTAACATGGAGGTAAAGTATTGAAGAAATATTGGGCGTTTTTCCATTAGCCGGCACAGCACCGGCAACGGCGACGGCGCCGGCGCCGACCCGGCGTTGATTCCTGCCCATACATTTTTGATTCCATTTCACCCGCTCGGCGCCAGTGCCGTGCCGGTGCCGGTGCCGGGCCGGCTAATGGAAAAAACGTCCATTGGCGGCGGCCTTTTTTTTTTTTTTTAGCGTGGTAAAATCATCAAATGAGTCCTCCAACCCCGGGCAGGGCGGGAGGGACTGTCAGACTTCTACTGACTAAAATCCACGGTGTCCTTCATAGCCTGTTACGTTCCGGGGTTACGGTAAGGGAATAATCCCGCGACCCCGGCAGGCTTTGGCCCTCTGAGAGGGGGGCCCCGTCATTATGCTGACGCTCTTTGAGGCGCGCGTGGGACACAACACGCCGTCGACCCGGGCATGGTCCTTGGTCGGGCAGCGAGTTGCCCTTTACTCGCTGCCCGCATGCCCGCGCCTACGGTGGCCGGAGATCATCTAGCGACGTCCGTCGCCGTGGGCGCCTACCACTGCGGCTGGGGCGGAGGGAGGACGCTGTCCTCTCTCGCTCGCGGCCTGCCTCCTCCTTTACGAGCATTACTGCCTCGCAGAAGGAGCTGACCGCTTCCCACTCCGTCTCGCCCCGCAGCATGGCCGCAACCAATGCCGGGCGCGAGAGGTCTCCGCCTATCGCAGCCGTGAGGACACGTCGGTGCTCCGCCCAAGCCGGGCAGTCTTGCACCGTATGCTCCACCGTGTCCTCTTGGCGGCGGCCTTGTCACAAGATTTCTGATAATCTCAAGATTTCTGTATTTAAGATAGCAAGAGAGTGCCAAGTCATAATCAAGTCAATAAAATCGCTTCAGTTTTAATATTCAAACAAAAAATTCATACACAACACATTTATAAGGGAAGTAAGGATACAAATTATATTTTAACAGCTAATACCCAAAATAAATAAAATAGATACTTCCAAACCATACCTACCCTACTTTAGATTTGAATTGGATTCCCACAAAGGTTTCACTATAGATACTACATTCAATTCAACGTTGATTGGGCCATACAAAACTAAAAAAAAAAAACAAGTAAAACCGACACGTGCAGAAATCGAGGAAGGAATTTTCCATTAACATCACAACATGAAAAATAAAAGTTATCGAGAGGAATAGAAATTGGTGCACTCACCATACATGACGTAAGCTCGATTTACGTTAGCACAGGAAAATCTAGGCTCGAGCGAGAAGTTTTACAGCACTGGATTATCCTCTTTTAGGGTTCCGTAACACAAATACTAAAACGAAACCCTTGATTATGCCTACAACGCCCTCTGTCGGAGTCTCCGTAATAGTTGGGTAACTCTTTTTTTTAAGTTTTTAATATGGTTATTCTATACTATACTCACGCAATTTATTATTCTTTGCCAAACATTATTTTTGTTTTCTTGGTAAAATCATCACTTTAGTCCTTCTACCCGGGGAGAAAAAATCAGACTTATACTTACTAAAATCCACGGCGATCCTGCAATAGCCCTTTACGTTCGGGGAGACGATTTCCTGAGCAGACAGTCCTGCGACCCCGGCAAGCAACTAGATGTTGGAGTTGGCTCCCAGTTTACACGTTATAATTATATAATTGAAACATGAAATAGAACCCACATATGTACAACTGTTACAAACAATATATCGCAACAGTACAGCAGCTATACGTTTGTCTACCACCGGATCAGCTTTTCCTATTCAGAGAGGAGTCAAACAAGGTGACCCACTGTCTCCCAAACTTTTTACGGCTACGCTGGAAGAGGTATTCCAAGGCATAAATCTTCTCTGGCAGGACAAAGGAGTTGTCGTCGGCGAAGGGAAATTAACTAATCTACGTTTCGCCGACAACATTGTCCTCTTTTCTTCCTCTGCAGCTGAGTTAGGCACAATGCTCGAGCAACTGAGTCACGCTAGTCTTCAAGTCGGGTTATCCATGAATATGACCAAAACGAAGGTGATGACGAACAGCACCGAACGCAAAATAGAAATTGGGGTGGGGCGGTTGAATATGTCCATGAGTACATATATCTCGGCCAAGTAGTCTCTTTCCAGGCACGGCAAGATAAAGAAGTTGCTCGACGCACTGAGAATGCCTGGAGGAGCTATTGGTCGATGAAACACTTTATGAAGGGTACTCTCCCTCTTTCGATGAAACGAAAGCTCATGGACATGTGCATTCTCCCTACCCTCACCTATGGAGCGCAAACATGGTCTCTCACGCAGTGTCAGAAGTCCGCACTTGGAGTCTGCCAACGAGCTATGGAGCGAAGTATACTGGATGTCAAACTTTCGGACCGCATCAGAAATACCATGCTTCGCTCCAAAACCAAAATAGCTGATGTTGGCCTCACAGCTGCAAGATTAAAGTGGAACTGGGCTGGCCATATCTGCCGCATGCCGGAGAAGCACTGGGCTAAAATAACCACTCTATGGAGCCCAACGGGCAGGAAACGTCAACGTGGCAGGCCCAGAAGGAGATGGAGGGATGAGCTCGACTCATTTATGAGGGATTGGCCCACACTCGCATTAAATCGCGAGAGATGGAAAGAGGGAAGGGAGGCCTTTGCCCTGCAGTGGGACAACGTAGGCTCTAAATAAATAAATAAATAATAATTATATAATTAATTGGATACAAGTGCCTACCTGAACTCTAAAACCCACTTACGCTGGATTTTTAAGCTATTGCATAGCTTTTATTGTGGGCTCTGAGTGCGGCGATCGAATCAAGAAATTCCGTAACGAAAATAACCCTAACACCGCAGATCGTCTAACGTCGTTTCAGTTCGGCAGACACAACAAACACCGTGCTGAAGTGTTTGTTTTTCTTGACATCTCACTTGAATGACGTGGCGGACCACAGCCTAAAAAAATGCATAAGTTAATAAAAATGCTATGCAAAAGCTTTACCGCGGCAGTCCCCGAGTGCCACACGTATTTTTTTAAAGCATTGGTCTGCACTGGTAATTTCTCCTGTATCGTGTGTATATACCCTATAATAGAAAGTGATGTACCCCTAAAGTAAAAGTTAAAATCCTCCAGAAGGTCTTTAATGCCGTCCTCTTCGAGGGCAAAACGCCTGAAGCATGGAGTAGAGGTGAGGTGGTGCTGTTCTTCAAAAAAGGTGATAACAGCCTATTGAAGAACTACAGACCCATCACGCTTCTAAGCCATGTTTATAAGCTGTTTTCAAGGGTTATCACGAACCGTCTCGAACACAGACTTGATGACTTCCAGCCTCCCGAACAAGCCGGTTTCCGAAGAGGCTATAGTACCATAGACCACATCCATACGCTGCGGCAAGTTATACAGAAGACCGAAGAGTATAACTTGCCATTATGCTTAGCGTTTGTGGACTATGAGAAAGCCTTCGATTCGGTGGAAACATGGGCGGTACTTGAGTCACTCCAGCGATGCCGTATTGTCTATCGGTACATCGAGGTGTTGAAGTGCTTGTATAATAACGCCACCATGTCGGTCCGAGTACAGGAGCAGACCACGAAGGCGATTCCATTGAGAAGAGGCGTGAGACAGGGGGACGTTATCTCCCCGAAACTGTTTACTGCCGCAATGGAAGACGCCTTCAAGCTCCTGGAATGGAAAGGACTTGGCATCAACATCAACGGCGAATACATTACTCACCTTCGGTTCGCCATGGCAAAGTCGATGGAGGAACTCAGCATGATGCTCGATGGCCTCGACCGAGTTTCACAACGGGTGGGCCTGAAAATGAACATGGACAAGACGAAAATTATGTCAAATGCCAATGTTGTGCCCACCCCAGTCTCTGTTGCAAACTCGGTACTCGAAGTTGTTGACTCATATATCTACTTAGGACAAGTAGTCCAGTTAGGTAGGTCCAACCTCGAGAAAGAGGTCAACCGCCGAATCCAACTCGGTTGGGCAGCGTTCGGGAAACTACGCAATGTCTTTTCGTCCGACATACCTCAGTGCCTCAAGACGAAAGTCTTCAACCAATGTGTGTTACCAGTGATGAGTTACGGCACCGAAACGTGGTCTTTCACTATCGGCCTCATTTCAAAGCTCAAAGTCGCTCAACGAGCTATGGAGAGGGCTATGCTAGGTGTTTCTCTACGTGATCGAATCCGAAATGAGGAGATCCGTAGACGAACTAAAGTCACCGATATAGCCCACCGGATTAGCAAGCTGAAGTGGCAATGGGCAGGCCATATTGCTCGCAGAGCAGATGGCCGATGGGGTCGAAAAGTGCTAGAGTGGAGACCACGGACTAGCAAGCGCAGCGTAGGACGTCCACCAGCAAGGTGGACAGACGACCTTATAAAGGTCGCCGGAAGACGCTGGATGCAGGTCGCTTCCAACCGGTATCTGTGGAGATCCAAAGGGGAGGCCTATATTCAGCAGTGGACGTCTTAATGCTGAGATGATGATGATGATGATGATGTACCCCTCATAACATTCCGCTTGTTTCCTCTTCTTAATTTTCACTCCAGCTTTAGTAGTACGGAACCCTTAAACCACGAATCCAACTCACACTAACCCGACTTTTTTAACCAACTGGAATTGTTCGGGTTGAGTTAATTTACTAAAAGGCCTGTACCCGAACATTTTAGCGAGCTAAACGATAATATCCTGGCTTTAGGCAAAGAATGGAAAATTCGGGGAACGTTATGTACTCCACTTTATATGGTTTTACGACGAGTACATGGGTTTAGGTTATGTTATGTAGGGTAGGTATTTAACCCCACTTAGTATTCGCCTTAGGCGTCTTTTTACAGGGCCACGGGATGGTCTAAAGAGGTAGCTGTGACCCTGGAACGTAAAGCGCTGTTGAAGATACACCGTGGATTTTAGTCAGTACGAGTCTGACAGTCCCTCCCGCTCCACTCAGGGCAGGAGGCGTTGTTGCAGTCAGAACTCTTAACCAGTCAAAAGTACTGTTGACTAGCAAGATCTTTCAAAAGAACTTTTGACAATGCTTTAGTAGTTAAGTCAATAATACTTTTGAATAAAATAAAAGTTAAAAGTATTTTTGCCCAATGGAGCTGGATAAAAGTATTACTTTTTAGTCGACATTACTAGAATTAATAGTCAAGAAGGAGGTCGATGGAGCCCCGCCTCGCAGGGTGGTTTAAAATAAAATAACCCACGATGACGTCGGTCCACCTAGTGGTTTCCGTAACTAAAGATTTTTTGTTCTTTAAAACAAATTAAAGGTTCAAGAGTAAATGAAATGGCAGTTCACCATTTTCCCGATAGAAAATACAACGTTTTACTAAACACCGTATAATGCTAAGCAATTAAAGCTACATAATATGCAGAGACAGTCTTAGTCTAACTTTGCACGATCTTAAGCAAAAGTTACAGTATTCATTACTACAGTTTAGTGCGGTAGAGACTCGTAGAGTCGTCGCGTCGACACACGGTAGAGTTTTGAACGTAGTTTAATCGATAGCTTGCTCTATGCTGAAGTATGTTTCAGATCTAGAGTCAAAGTTTTAAGGAAATGTTGATCTACTTACTTAAGCGTGTATTCACACGTACCACAACCACACCAGCAGCTTGAGCAGTGGTGGCCCAGTGGTATCCGTCCCGACTTACGAGTTGTAGGTCGTGGGTTCGAACCTCACCAGGCGCATTACTTTGTGTAATTTATTTCATCACCACTGCTCTCAAAACGGTGAAGGAAAACATCGTGAGGAAACCGGCATGTCCTAGAACCAAAAATTCGAAGACACGTGACATCTGCCAACCCGCACTGGGCCCGCGTGGTGGATTATGGCCCACTCCCTCTCGCAAGTGAGGAGGCCTGTGTCCCAGCAGTGGGAACATTATAGGCTCATGATGATGATGACAACCACACCACGTCGAAGCGACAAAATGTGGTCAAGCTGAGGCTATGAGTGAATAGTGTCGCAGCGGCTTTTTGCAGTTGCGTTGTGGTACCGACAAAATGTAGATGTGGTTGCGTTGTTGCTGTCGTTGCGATGCGGTGTGGTAACCACGTGGTCATGTGCAGTCATACTCCGGCTTTCGTAGAGGAAGCACGGCTTGACTGCACGAAGTCAAGAAGGAAAGATTGTTGTTGCGATGTGACCGCGGTGCCGTCGCCGGTGGTGGCGTTGCCGTCGCGATGTGGCTGCGATGTTGTCGTTTTACACAGGTCGATAACAGCGGCAAAATGTGGTACTTACGTGTAAATTGTAATATTCATTTTCAATACAAAATATACACCCGACCACATGGCGTTGTTGTGGTGTGGTTGTGGTACGTGTGTATTGACCCTAAGGGCTAGTTTACACGGATCGCGGAACTTTCTAAGCAGCCCCCCTAGACAAGTCGCAAACGATAATCGTTAACGCTCGGTTCTCCCCAATAGATTTTCAACCTTATTCCTTCGTTGTTCCTAGTTGAAAATCTAATTAGGATTTCTAAGCGTTAGCGACTGGAACGAACGACAACGCCATGAAATCTTCAATAGATTTTCAACTAAAGACTCGAAGGAATAAGGTTGAAAATCTATTGGGGAGAACCGAGCGTTAACGATTATCGTTTGCGACTTGTCTAGGGGGGCTGATAACAGTGACCGCTATTTTTTTAGCGTGGTAAAATCATCAAATGAGTCCTTCTACCCACGGCAGTCAGACTTGAACTGACTAAAATCCATGGTATCCTTCAATAGACCTTTATGTTGCGTCTTCCGGTCCGTGGTCGCCACTCGAGAACTTTTCTTTCCCATGGGAAAAAAAGATAGTATTAAAAAATCAAGATTCAGAGTGATTTCTAGTGTTCCCTAGGTTCTACAACTATATACCTACCTTTAGATTGATTTTACTTGATTTTAGTAGTATTTTATTCTCATAGAAATCACTACGACATTACTACAAACCAATGGAAAGGTGCACATCGGGTTTTAATTTATTGCTAGCACTTCGTGAGTATCGAGTAAAAGTGGTAAAAGCAAGAGAAATTGAACACTAAAGTACTTTTCAGACACCTCTTGTCTACGCGCAGCGAGGCGGTTTTTTGCAACGCTATTTTTTTACCCATTTGATTTCGGTTGACTGCAGGGCTGTGTCGTGCGTTTGATTTCCGCAAGGTACATATTAAGATGTACAACAAGATTTTCATGTGAACAACTCGTAGTTGTTCCGTGTCTAGCAGTGCATACGAAACTTTAACCGCCTGACCAAGAAAAAAAACAAATGTTGAACACTTGCCTAATAAAAGTGTAACTGCAATACAACCCATGTAACAAAGTGAAACCTCGTTTTGACATTGACCAAGTGTTCAGCTTGAAGCTTAATGTCTTTGTGTTGAACACAAGCTCTATACGAGCAGTAGCAGTAGACGGGACATCACGAAGTAATTTGTGATCCAAAAGTTTTTAACAATTTTGTATGACAATTTTCCCAATGTCCGCTCTATAGGTTCTTTTAAATCTCTTTGGTTCAACAGATGTTTATCGTCCTTGTGGTTAGACGGTATGTTTATAAACGCACCCACGATAAAGGAGAATCAAAGATTGTAAATTTTTTAGTAGTAGTAGTTCTTTTATTCTGTCTTCTCACAGAACCGCAAGTTTGTTTAGGCACTCTCACTCAGTGGCAAAGATACACGTTCAGGAATCGCGCGTAGAAAACAATTCGTCTGTAGTAGCCTTATCCGGAACGTGGGCGTCGGGCTTTTACTGTCACCTTTTAAGACCATGGTTTCCTGCATTTTAATTAGTTTCGCATTGAATATTGAAAGCCGTAGAGTGCACTGGCAATCTTTAGCGTTCGAACTAGGTAAACGTCATGTAAATATATGTCTAACGGTTATTGCTCCCGAGCACTAGGAACTAATACATAAGCTCACGACTTTTTTTCTGTGAAAGTGTTCCTGGATTTGATTTTCTGAGTAGCAGCCACGGAGTTTGGATTTATTCCGGGTTGATGGATAGATACCCGCGGCAAATTCTGGGGGTTTACTTTAAGTTCGTCAACGAAGACACGGGTATAGATACGGATGTACGAACGTAACTAACGTCTACGTCAATAGGTGCGTCGTCACAGAGCAAGCCGCCTCGCGAGGCAAATGCCGCGCGAGGAAATTGCCTCGCGAGACATGCTCGCTCTGTGTGGATGCACCTATTGTTTTTAATATTTCTGTGGTCGAATCGTAATATCATTCATTCATAGTACGGGCTCCTTGTCAAAACAGTCGAAACTATAAGGCTAAAACCACGGGTTTAGTACTAAGAGATTCCTCTGATTCCGTATTCAAACCAGATCTAGAACCTATAGAGGCTTGCCCCCTTTAGTATGGTACTGAAGCTATTGTCAGACAGGCGTGGTGAACGCGAAGCGAGGCGTTTTTGTTTGTAATGTATGGAATTGTTTGAAGCCAGTCACATAGACTAACGGATCACTTTCGCTTTTCTATGTAACTGGATTCAAACAATTTCATACATAACAAATAAAAACGCTTCGGATATCATTCGCATCGCCTGTCTGTTTGACAATAGCTTTAAAGATAACTAGCGAATTGTGTATGTACTACTAGGTCCATCATCAGCGTATAATGTTCCCTCTGCTGGGACACATGCCTTAAGAGGGAATGCACTATTGATCACGCGAGAATTGTTGGTTCTGGGACAATCGGTTTTCTCATCATGTGACCTAACTTTAGGTAAGCGTCAATAGACACTCATGCAAGTTTCTTATTTCCTTGCTTTTAGTACAGCTACGTCGCAGTACCGTGGCATTGGCTTTTGGCAGGCTCTAAACAACTTTTTTATTATTTGATATATCTTTAAAAGGGTGAGAGAGGTCACCAAAATTAAGCAATTGTTGCTGAGGTCTTTCTGTGGTTAATAATATTATCTCAAAGTCAAAATTATTTTGCTCATTGCCAAGGTGAAATGTCAGAGGTCATCACATGCGACTATGAGGTTTATTTACTTCGCCGTAACAATCCAGATAAGGTACACTGGGAGATAATACCCAAGGCATTAAGTCCGCCTTTGTACATGTTTTTTGTAACTTGTGCATAAAGTTTAAATAAATAAATAAGATCCAACTATGTCCATCTAGCAAATAACTAGTCTAGAGGTTTATACCTTCACACGAGTCAGTTCACTCGCTCTGATTATTTCCGTGATTATACATCTCTGCTGCAAGAAAGAACTTTTTCATTTCAACCTACCGGCCGACCCTTGCAACGCTTACATCCCGTGCTACACGTTTCTAAAACGTTTTAATTCGCGTAAGCAACGCGAAAGTGGAACTCTCAAGTCAAACACTGAGGCACAGTACTGAGGTCTAATTTACACTGAAAGAAAATAAAACACAAGCTGAAAGTATCCAATCTTTTAGACCGAAGTAGCTGAGCAACATAACGAAGATGGAAGATACATTCTTCTGAAGAGGTCAGCTTCTTAACTAAACTGATATGGATCAAGCGTTTTATTCCACAACAGAACGGGATTAAGAAAAAGTTACTGTCACTAGCATAGAGTGGTAGTACAGAAGCGACACTCGGCCTCGATAGTTTAAGCCGCACTTTCTGGAGGGTTTTTTTTTACCCGTAACTCGGTCGCTGGACTCGAAAAATACGTGTCGATCTATGATCTACGAGATATGGCTCTTGGATCGTAAGTTGACGCTAGTTAAACTTTTCATAAATCGTGGTAAAATCATCAAATGAGTCTTCCCACCTAGGGCAGATCGGGAGGGACTGACAGACCTCGTAATGACTAAAATCCATGGTGATCTATCGATAGCCCTTTACGTTCCAGGGTCATGGTTACCAAATGATAAAGTCCCGCGACAGGCCAGTAAATGATGACTAATTCTAACTGTATTTCTACCAAGTGTAAATAAAGTTAGTTCTAAATAATTCTTATTTTATTTACCTTTGTATAGCTCCACCCGTAAACGACTAAATAGAATTTAATTATTTTTTTCTATACCCACTTCATCATCAACATCATCAACAGCCGGAGGACGTCCACTGCTGAACATAGGCCTCCCCCTTAGACCGCCACGCCGAACGACAATTCGCCACTTGCATCCATCGGCTGCCCGCGACCCTCACGATGTCGTCGGTCCACCTAGTGGGAGGCCTGCCTACGCTGCGTTTTCCGGTCCGTGGTCGCCACTCGAGAACTTTTCGTCCCCATCGGTTGTCAGTTCTACGAGCGATGTGGCCTGCCCATTGCCACTTCAACTTGCAAATTTTATGAGCTATGTCGGTGACCCTGGTTCTTCGCCGAATATCCATGTTCCGGATTTTATTCCGCAAAGAAACTCCGAGCATAGCTCTTTCCATTGCTCGTTGAGTGACTCTTAGTCTCTCTAAGAGGCCAGCCGTCAAGGACCACGTTTCGGAGCCATATATCATCACTGGCAACATACACTGGTCAAACACCCTTGTCTTGAGACACTGTGGGATTCTCGATGAGAAGATATCACGTAGCTTCCCAAACGCTGCCCATCCGAGTTGGATTCTTCGGGCAACCTCTTTCTCGAAGTTGGACTTACCTAACTGAACAATCTGTCCAAGGTAAGTATAATGGTCTACAACTTCGAGAGTATCGCTCCCAACAACAACCGGTACGGGTGCCACATGGACATTCGACATGACTTTCGTCTTGTCCATGTTCATTTTAAGGCCGACCCGTTGGGAAACGATACTGAGGTCGCTGAGCATAGCATTGAGGTGCTCCAACGATTCTGCCATGATGACTATATCATCGGCAAAACGAAGGTGAGTGATGTATTCGCCATTGATGTTGATGCCGAATCCGTTCCATTCCAAGAGCTTGAAAACGTCCTCCAACGCGTTCGTGAACAGTTTCGGAGAAATAACGTCTCCCTGTCTCACGCCTTTCTGCAATTGGATTGGTTTCGTGCTCTCTTCCTGAAGTCGGATGGACATGGTGGCGTTTCTATACAAACACTTCAACACTTCGATATACCTATAGTCAATATGACATCGTTGGAGGGACTGCAATACTGCCCAGGTTTCGATTGAATCGAAGGCTTTTTCATAGTCCACAAACGCTAAACACAATGGCCGATTATACTCCTCTGTCTTCTGTATAATCTGGCGGAGCGTGTGTATGTGGTCTATAGTACTAAAACCTTTTCGGAAACCGGCTTGTTCGGGAGGCTGGAAGTCATCAAACCTGCGTTCGAGACGGTTCGTAATGACTCTTGAGAACAGCTTGTATACATGGCTCAGAAGTGAGATTGGCCTGTAGTTCTTCAACAAGGTGTTGTCACCCTTTTTGAAGAAAAGAACAACCACACTCCTGCACCATGCTTCTGGCGTAGAACCTTCGAGTAAGACGGAATTAAATAACTTCTGGAGGACTAGAAGTACCGGTTTTCCACCCGCTCTCAGAAGTTCTGTTGTGATTCCGTCCTCACCCGGTGCCTTGTTATTCTTGAGCTGTTTAAGAGCCATTCTAATCTCGTACAGGCTGATGTCCGGGATATCCTCAGTGTAGTGTCGAGTCAGTTTAGCTCTTGCGTCACGAGCTGTACCGACACTGGGTTGTCGTGTTGATGTGTATAACTGTCCGTAAAACCTCTCAAGCTCCCTTAGGATCTCCGGTTTCGTCGAAATGATGCTGCCATCGTTAATCTTCAGCTTTGTCATTTGGCTCTGCCCAATAGACGAAATCTTTGCGAAGACTTTTGAGCCCTGGTTCCGCTCGATTGCCTCTTTGATCCGTGCCACACTAAAGGAGCGCAGGTCACGTCGCATTGATTTAGAGATTCGTATATTGAGTTTGCCATATTCCGACATATCAGCTGAAGATTGCAGCCTCATCTCGGTCCGGTCCTGCATCAACCTGATGGTTCCGTTCGAGAGCTTTTGAGGTTTATTGCGGCGCGGGGTCTTAAAGAACTTGGACCCCACAGCTTGGACAGTTTCCACCAACCCATTGTTAATCTCGTCCACAGTTTCGCATTCGGTTAGGCACTGGAAGCGATTGTGCAGTTCAAGTTGCAAGTCTTCGGGGTTCCGGATGTGGGCAGGACCAGGTCGGAGCGTGGACTTCACCAGACGAGACCTTTCAAGCTTGACATTGATATTCAGTGTGCCTCTGACAATTCGGTGATCGCTACCGGTTTTTACCTTGGCGATCACAGAGACATCACTGAATATTCGCTTCTTGGTCGTCATGATGAAGTCGAACTCATTTCTGGTAGTACCATCGGGGCTCATCCACGTCCACTTCCTGGATGGCCGCTTCTGGAAATAGGAATTCATCAAATGGAGTTCTTCCTTTTCCATGAAGTCGACCAGTCGCTGGCCCCTATGGTTCCGCTGCCCATACCCAAATGGCCCCACTCTCAACTCATCGCCATTCCGTGCGCCCACCTTTGCGTAAAATACATTAATAATAATATTTTCAGTGTGCCGCGTTAGGTGTGGTGTGCTAACCTCATTTTAAGGATTCCTTGTCATACTGGCTATTACTTTTTCTACTGACTATTTATTTTCTATATTTTAAACATAGTCATTTATTATGGCGACAGAAATATTTCTGTATGATGTCTTCTTATCTATTGGTCCGTCAACAAAAACCCGTTTCTACGATACCATGCTACGCTGGAGTGTCGCGTCTACCAAAGCGTAGCTCCGTAATCTATGCCAGTATTCTTGGCAGTCTACCAAGTGAAGGTCGAGGGCGTAAGAAACCTTCATCTCTCAGACTTTGTGAAGTACACAAGTAAGTTTTAGGAAGTTTAGTCTTAATTAGCATCTTCTCAATTACGTGAGAGACTTGTCTGCGTGACCTGGCTTTGATTACATTTAGGCGTCTAGTTTATTTCTAACTAGCTGTTGCCAGCGGCTTCACCCGCTACAACTCGAAAGTTATCCCACAGGAACATAAAATCGGGATAAAAACTATCCTATGTGTTAATCCAGGTTATCAACTATCTGTATACCAAATTTTAGGCAAATTCGTTCAGTGGTTTTTGCGTGAAAGTGTAACAAACATACCTACATAAACATACATCCTCACTAACTTTCGCTTTTATAATATTAGTAGGATAAAGTCTAGGTGTTTCTGATTTGAGTACGTTATGTTGGGAATGAGAGTGTGCGTCGTCGTTTGTTTGCACCTTAGTGCGTACTAATTTTGATAGTCTTTTTTTTCGAAATAATTGATTCGATTTTTATTAAACTTCGTTCGCGTTAGCCGCGTTAGCAGGATACTGTTTTTTTAAAAAGTTGGTAGTCTTTAACATTTTCGATTTACCTTTTTAGGCCTAAATATTGGGCTTGTGTAAAAACCGCACGTTTTTGTTGTGTGTTTACGTGGTCAAAATATATGGCAATAGTGGACTGTAATATTTTTTTTTTGCTAGAACTCTAATTAAAATAAATAGGCTTTTAGTTCGAAGATTCAAAAATATTGATCTGAAATGAAAAAAAAAAAGTGTTAGGTACATACCAGTTACATACATTACAGGAGCAGTGGTGGGCCAGTGGTATCGGCCCCGACTTACGAGTTGTAGGTCGTGGGTTCGAACCCAGCCAGGCGCATTACTTTTTGTAATTTATTTCATCACCACTGCTCTCAAAACGGTGAAGGAAAACATCGTGAGGAAACCGGCATGTCCTAGAACCAAAAATCCGAAGACATGTGACATCCACCACAATCCAATCCGCACTGGGCCCGCGTGGTGGATTATAGCCCACTCCCTCTCACGCAGAGGAGGCCTGTGTCCCAGCAGTGGTAACATTATAGGCTGATGATGATACATTACCAATTTAAAAGTATGACACGGGATATTATTGTGTTTTCTTTATGTTCATTTATTTTGATTTCGTAAGAAAACATCGCAACGTTGACTAACTTTTCCATCATCAGAACAAACAGATTCTCCCAATTTTCTTGGAATATCTTTTCAATAGAGTTTGAGCTCACGGCCTCTGTCGATACGACATGCGTAAAATGACTTGTTTTGTTTCCTTTGCTTATAGTCGCACCAATCTTCGGAACTTTTCAAGAACAATGCCTTATTACAAGTTTTCTGTATTTTATTTACAAGTAATTTTGTTTTTAAGCGTTGTGAAATCATCAAATTTTAATAATTCTTCCCATCCAGGGCAGGACGAGAGGAACTGACAGACTTGTATTGACTTAAATTCACGGTGTCCTTCAATAATTGTGCGTTTTTTTTTATCAAAATAAAAATTAGAGAGGAGAAATAATTATTTATATTGTATATACAATGTCTCGTGTGATAATTTTTGTTGATAAACTTTAGCTTTTTTTTATTGTTAATCGGTAACAGTAACAACGCGGTTGGCCGATGGAAAGCGACGCGGTCGGACAGTGGCCAAATATTCACTCGAACAAAGTCGCGAGCAAAAGCTAGTACGATTTAAAACTCCCTTTTGAAATATAATTTGCATATCATCTAGGAAAAATCTTAAAGATATTCATTGTTTCATAAATGCACAAATGTGAACGTTTCATGCATAAAAATATATGCATTTTAAGAACGCTATTACTTCCGTCTGGCAAACAATGCATATACAGGGTGAATCTTTCAATGCATATTCGATTTTTCATTCCATGAACCGGACCTTTGTTCGATCGGTAGAAAAATCGCGATTTTTAGAAAATTCTTTGGCGTTCCGGTGAGTTTTTTTAGAATGCAAGATTCGCTTTGTATTTCAGTCAAGGGGAAGCAAGGGTAAAAATCTTTATATTTTATTGACTACAACTAATTCTAAAATATACGAGGAATCATCGGTTTTGAGTTGTGTTTTATTTGAGTTTACAAAAAAAAGTAACAAACACCGCCCGATACAACTTCGGACGAGTGATGGAGAATTTTCGTACTTTACAAAAGATTTTTTAAGCTATTGTATAGCTTTTATCGCGGGCCCTGAGCGCGGCTATCGAATCAAGAAATTCTGTAACGAAAGTAAACCTAACACGCCGCGTCGTCTTATAGTAGCCATACACCATCCTGCCTATCGATACGATAGATTTGACGCTTGCAATTGTTTCAAATCGGCAGTTCGTCCATAAACACCATACACCATCCTGCCTATCGATACGATAGATTTGACACAACTTCAAATCTGCAGCAGTGATGCCAACTCAGCAACTAGATCTGGCTATTATTCGGTGACGACAGCTACAATTTCTAGCACCTTTTCATTTCATCATGAGACTATCGAATTAGATTAAAAAAAGTGGTGCAAGCGATTTTCGACCTTATCGACATTAAAAATTTAGTTTGTTTTTCTCACATTCTTATTCGTTAACATTGCTCCTTCATTAAAATCCGGTGTTTGCATCATTGTCAATAAGGTCGAAAATCGCTTGAAGGTCGGAAAATACTTGCTTAAGGATAGCAAGTTAAAAAAAGTGGTGCAAGCGATTTTCGACCTTATCGACATTAAAAATTTAGTTTGTTTTTCTCACATTCTCATTCGTTAACATTGCTTCTTCATTAAAATCCGGTGTTTGCATCGTTGTCAATAAGGTCGAAAATCGCTTGAAGGTCGGAAAACATTTGCTTAAGGATTGCAAGTTAAAAAAAGTGGTGCAAGCGATTTTCGACCTTATAGACATTTAAAATTTAGTTTGTTTTTCTCACATTCTCATTCGTTAACATTGCTTCTTCAATAAAATCAGGTGTTTGCATAAATGTCAATAAGGTCGAAAATAGCATGAACCTTTTTTTAACTTGCTTTCGTGGTCCCTTGACACCTCTCAAGTTTTCAATCGTATTTTGGTTTAAATTAAATGAATAACTCTTTTTTTTACGAGTGTACATGCGATCCATGTGCGAAAAGCCTCAGTTTTCCTGGTAAGGCCACGTTCACATGGCGATTATTTTCCCGTATACTGTATACAAGATTTTATCGAATAGAGCAGTAATAACAGTTCACAAATGAAAACTTAAAAATAGTTTAAACGGCGTTCATACGGGAAAATCCCGTGTTTGAGAAATATAATATTTTACCGTGTACCGTGCAAAGTTGTCCTAAAACTGGTCAACTCTATTCGATAAAATCTCGTGTACGGTATACGGGAAAATAATCGCCCTGTGAACGTGGCCTAACCGTCCCTGTAGAAAAGTAGCTAAAAAGTTTAGCCACAAGTTACACTTTTTAGCTTTTTTTCTAGCACCTTTATAAAATTAGCTAACTATCTATGAAGTTGCTAAGATGGCATCACTGCTGCCGATTTGACATTGTGTCAAAAACGATTTGATGACCTATCAAAATTGGCATGTCATGCCATCAAATTGGCATTCCACCCCCATACACGTTCAATTCTATTTGATCAAATTGGCAGTATTATGCCGAATTGACAAATAGGCAGTATGGTGTATGGCTACCATAAGTTGACGTTTTAGTTCGGCAAACTTCGGGACAGTATTTTTCTTAACCTTTCACTTGAAAGGGTTAGCTTACAATAGCCTAACAAAAAGAAAAAAAATACATAAGTTGATAAAATGCTATGAAATAGCTTTACCGCGACAGTCCCCGAGTGATACACTTTTTTTTATATTGTCCTGACAGTGCATTGTGATTATGAACAAATAAAAAATACCCAAACTAACAAATCGTTTGTCTATCGTAGGTATATCAATTAGTATTGTTGAAATTGTTACTATACCCATTGATTAAAATCAACAAATAAACAGATAATAAAAAAAAAGATTCACTCATATTACCTTTCATAAATACATTTCCCATTCAAATCCGCAGTCCGGTTAACTCAAGGAATGAATAAATTGATCCTTACTAATAATGAGAAGCCCAATTCAATTATTCACCATACACCCTGTATACGAGTATTCGAGTAATATCTGTTCCTCATGATATATATTCTCATAGAAATCTGATATTAGTAATACTCAACGGTAAATACCAATAGGTAATACCAGTACGAGTTACTTTTACTTATGCTGATCACAAACCGAATATTAATTCGGGTACTCGTCTTGGAATCGGATTATTTGTATGGATTCTGTCTATGCCTTTGGTGATTTCCTCTCGTTTCTGTTATAATATTTAGGTATGGTATTTATTGGATTACATTATGAGTATCTTTGAGAAATCAGGGCAAATATTTCTTCGTAGTTTGCAATTTTGTTACTTGTACGAGAAATGCGTCGCGTGTAATGTAGATTCGTCATTGAGAATTACGTTACAGTCCTACCTCCCTGACTGATGAGCATTCTGTCTAAATATACACATATATCATATAGTTCAAAGATAACTGACTGACATAGTGATCTATCAACGCACAGCCCAAACCACTGGACGGATCGGGCTGAAATTTGGCATGCAGGTAGATGTTATAACGTATAATTATAGCCATCCGCTAAGAAAGGATTTTCATCAATTCTACCCCAATGGAATAAAATAGGAGATGAAAGTTTGTAAATTTTGTAAAAAATACATTGTTAAGTTTCGACATCCACACGAACGAAGTCGCGCCGGGCACAGCTAGTTTATTTAGTATAGATTTGATACATACAGTTCACGGTTCTCTTCCTTCACTGATGTAACCTCGTTTTGTATTTTTACAAGGTCCGCCTCAACATGCTCAAGCTACATGCGCCGTGCACAAGCTCCCCGCGGGTAGCTTGATCAAATAGGTAGCTTGCGCATGTTACTCGCGCGGGTAAACCGCAAACCCGCACCTTTACTTGCGCGAGTTGCATGCGCCGTGTACAAGCTCCCCGCGGGTAGCTTGATCGAGTAGCTTGCGCATGTTATTTGCGCTGGTAAACCACAAACCCGCACCTTGACTTGCGCGGGTTACATGCGCCTTGTACAAGCACCCTTACATTAGGTTAATGCCCGCAGTCAGGGAGCGCCTTTACATACAGAAGACCAAAATCACAGATTAAACTCTTCGAGAAATTCACGTTGAATTTGATATCCAATAGTCGAGGTATCCTAGTCCATCAAACGAGGTAGAAACTTGAATTTTAAATGTGAACGAAGCCACGCGGTACAACTAGTGATGCAAATTGTATATCTTTACGATTGCGGAATAGTAATAACATATATTCATTTCAATATCTACATTCTAATGAACTCGTAAGACTGCTAACGGCTTCCATTGCAACTTTATTGCAATTGATTCTAATCGCTTGCTTGTAAATGCTGTCATAACATAAAATGTTATGACAGCATTTACAAGCAAGCGATTAGAATTTTGTAAAAAAATACATTGTTAAGTTATTAAAATATCTAGTATAATAGTAAGAACCAGATATTAAAATATCTGGTTGACCGAGCTTCGCTCGGTTTTTAAAATGTCTATATCTTGGGAACCGAGCTTTTCTCGAACCTGGGACCTTGATAAATCGGTTCCTTGAGCCGAAAAACCCCTAATATGTAATTTTCATGAAAATCCTTGGAGCCGTTTCCGAGATCCTGATTATATATAAATAAATATACAAGAATTGCTAATTTAAAGATAATTAGATAGATAGATAGAAGTGGATATGATTTAGTAGTACTAATGAAAATCAATGTAATTTGTAAGGTTTATGCATAATGTAAATAAATCTGGTATAACAGAGGGCCAAAGCCTGCCGGGGTCGCGGGACTCTCTAGTCAAGTAACAGTGACCCTGTAACGTAAAATGATATCGAAGAATCACCGTGAATTTTAGTCAGTACAAGTCCGACAGTCCCTTCCTAACTCGCCCTGGGTGGGAGGATTCATTTGATGATATTACCTAGATAAAATAAATATTAAAAAAAAAAAACAAATAACCCGACTGCGTAAAAAAACTAAAAAGAAAGAAACAAGCACAGTAGTTCAGAATTCACTCATTCACACTCACAGTCGGGGCCCCTTGGAAAGATTTGTTTGGTATAATTTGAATGGACCCCGACTGTGAGTGTCAATGAGTGAATTCTGAACTACTGTGCTTGTTTCTTTCTTTTTAGTTTTTTTACGCAGTCGGGTTTTTTGTTTTTTTTTTAATATTTATTTTATTTTACTATTTTTAGTTTGTGTTAGCATTTATCAGTTCAAATTAAATTGAAACACATAAGTTATATATAATTTGGTACACCATTTTTAAAATCCTTTAATTTGATACCCCACTTGATAGAATGTGAGAGTGATTTAAAAAAAAATATTTTTAGTTCGGAACCCTTTGCACGCGAGTTCGACTCGCACTTGGCCAGTTTTATGTACCCAGTGACACTCTCACGTATAAGAAGAATCTAACGACGCCTCTCAAGTTAAAATCCATCAAGCCGTTTAGGCTGCAGAGCAACACAAAGAAATATACATACATACATACCCTCGAAAAACATAACCCTCCTGGCGCAGTCGGGTAAAAAGAACATACTATTTCATTCCGCCCCTATTGATTCACATCGCTGTCACATAGCGTACTGCTATCGATTTGAGAGTCCTCGTCACCAAATTAGCACATAGCGTAACTGTTCGTAGGGCTCCATAAGCAGATAGTAAGTTAAAAATCATCATTCTATGAGTGAACACAAAGGCCTATTATGGCGGCCCTAACAGCGACCGTGTGGCCTAATGGATAAGGCGTCGGACTTCGGATCCGAAGATTGCAGGTTCGAGTCCTGTCACGGTCGAATACTTCTTTTTGTTTCAATTTAAATGTTTTAGTCAAAGAAGTATGAATTCAGCTTGATATTGAAACTTACTTTTGATAGAAAACGGTATATTTTTTATTAATTTTCTTCTTTCTTTTTGATTTAGAAGACTAACAGTGGGTAGAACCGCAGAGAAAAACTAGTCTTTTATAAAAGAGTAAACGTAATTAGTATTTCAGCTCAAGGCTGATGTAAATTAGTGCCTGAAATATTGATTCAGTACAAGGTAACATCGCTCGATACTTCAGTGGGATATAAACTATGCATAAGCCCGCGGTTTTAGCTAGAATTTGCCCATTACCGCTACTAAATACAGTACCGACTAATCTTTATCTAGTTCACGAATAAATAAATGCCTAGGAATTAGAAACGAGTAGCTGTTACCAGCAGCGGTTTCATCCGTTACAAGACCAAAATTATCCCTCAGGAAGATAAAATCGGGATAAACGCGGGGTGCAACACGGCGCATGTAGCTTGAGCATGTTGAGGCACTTGCGCGAGTTACAAGTAGTACCCTTAGTTTATGTTGGTTATAGCGGCAATAGAAATACATAATCTGCGGCAACTGTCTAACTATCACGGTTCATGAGATACAGCCTGGTTACAGACAGACGGACAGACAGACGGAAAGCGGAGTCTTAGTAATAGGATCCTGTTAAACCCTTTGAGTACGAAACCCAAAAAACCTGTTAAAAATTAAGATACCTCTGTATTAAAACGATTAAAATACCTAAGGATGCCTCATAAGAAAAAGCGTCTATTCACACGTGCCACAACCACACCACGCGTCGCAGCGACAATATGTGGTCACGTGGTTACGTGTGAATAGTGTCGCAGCAGTTTTTGCAGTTGCGTTGTGGTACCGGCAAAATGTCGATGTGGTTGCGTTGTCGCTGTCGTTGCGATGTGGTAACCACGTGGTCATGTGCAGTTATACTCCGGCTTTCGTAGAGGAATGACGGCTTAACTGAACGTAGTCATAGAGGAAAGATTGTTGTCGCGGTGGTCGATGTAGCCGAGGTGCCGCCGCCGCCGGTGGTGGTGTTGCCGTCGCGATGTGGTCGTATTACACAGGTGGTCGTTAACAACGGCAAAATGTGGTACGTGTATATAGTAATATTCATTTTTAATACAAAATAAACGCCCGACCACATGGCATCGTTGTGGTGTGGTTGTGGCTGTAGTGTGCTTGTGGTACGTGTGAATTGACTCTAACGGTACAAATACCAGTTACACAGAAATTTAAACTAAAAATTCCCCAACTCTCATGTACACAGTAGCTTAGCGAAAGGCGCCGCCATTTTGCTGTGACGTCACTTCCTTAGAGCCAAGCGTGAGTGTAATTACATTGCATCTATGAATAATAATTTCTTAGACATAACATTTATATCTGTCTGTGTTTTAGTTAAGTGCGACTTACTCGTGAGCAGTCGCGAACTCATAACATTTCTGTATGCATTTTGAGTAGAAATATTTCAGTTTATTTTGTTTTGTTTTGAGTTTTAACCCCTTTGCGTTGTATTAACCCACTTCGAAAAATCAGGTTCTCAATTAATCTAAATCTTTTTTTGTGTTCCTCGATTAGACCGATCTTCCAGGTTAAGCCGCGCTTGCCAAGGTTGGTCTGTGGATGGGTGACCATCTGTCACAGCGAGGTTCCTACGTCAAACCGTTGGTCCCGGCTGTCATTTGTAGATCTTCGACAGTCGTTACTGTTAGTCAGAACTTCATAAGTCTGACTAATAGTCTTACCATGGGGTAGGTATCGTATTGCCCAGTTACTGGGTTATGGAGGTCCGATAGGCAGTCGCTCCATGTAAAATACTGATATTCAGCTGCATCTGGTTCGACTGGAAGCCGACCCCAATATAGTTGGGTAAAGGCTAGGCAAATGATGATGTTCCTCGATTTCTCGATAACACCTAGACCGATTTGGATTTGTTTTCTTTTTTTTTTTTGAAAGGGATGATTATCTCATAGTTATCTGATGACGGAATCTAAGAGAAATCGAGGGAATTCTCCAAGAAATTACCGAAATTTCCGATAACGAAATGTGAATACCGATATTATTCAAAAAGCCGGTAATTTTTTTTCAAAAAGTTTATATTATACAACTCCAATATCTATCTATCTAATATCTTTAAACGAGCAATTCTTGTATATTTATATACATATAATCAGGATCTCGGAAACGGCTCCAAGGATCTTCATGAAAGTTACAGATTAGGGGTTTTTCGGCTCAAGGAATCGATTTATCAAGGTCCCAGGTTCGAGAAAAGCTCTGTTCCCAAGGTATAGACATTTTAAAAATCGAGCGAAGCTCGGTCAACCAGATATTAAATGATAAAATACGATAGTAAAACAAAACAGAGACCTTTAAAACCCAAAAGGTTTTTATAGGTTTTAAAACAGCTGCTTTATATCTAAAATATGTAGCCGCACTAAAGATAGTGCGCCTACATTTTATAGTTTCAGATAATAATATAATCTACAATTGCCAATAAAATGAACGCAGTTATCATAAAATACTTTAATTAAAAGGTTACTTGATACACAAGAATAATTAAGATAAATGGTGATTCAATAATATTAATTGAATTGGCCCTGCTATAGGCCTCTTGGTCTAGTGGCTAGTGTTCCTGACTGCTATGCCGGAGGTCATGGGTTCGATTCCCACCCAGGACAAATGTTTGTCTGATGAGCACTATGCAGTAAACTATCCTATTGGTTCAGTAGTTTGGACGTGAAAAGTTTACAAACTTCCTTTCACATTTTTAGTATAAGTTTAGATCTATCACAACGATCATCCATCCATTCATAGATTTGACCACAAGAAGTCCCTCACCCATACTTCAAAGTTTACTTACTTACAAAAAGCGGTGAAGCAAAATCAGTGTATCCGATTGTTACGCACGATACAATACTAATAAAACATTCAGCAGGTTTCACTGAGTTTCATCACCTGACTGCCCAAGTAGCGTCACCAGGCGTCCGGATAAAGTCGGACATAGTCAGACTTTTTGGTTACGTGTCCGGATATTTTAGACCGTGTCCGGTCTGTCCGGGTTTTGTTAAGCTATGTCATTACATCAAAAAGTATTAAAAATATAGAACTACAAAGGGTGATGCTAGGGTTTGGATGAAATCTGGTCCCACGTGGGTCCCACCCTCCAATAGCATCATGTTATAAGTCATTTGATAGGTATTTTTAAGCTAAACAAATAATAGTAAAGCACGAAGTCTGAAATATTAGTCCGTTCTGAGATAATTATGTTTGATTTTAATATAGCAGTTCAAGATATAACCAAACAATGTTTTTTTCGTAACATAATATTCCATTTTGGTGCAGAGGAGGCGGAGGAGAAACTCGGTTCTAAATAATTAAGTAACCTACTACTAGGTCTTAAAAGTAAATGTGTCTGGTCTTTTAAGCAAAAGTCCGGTCCGGTAAAACTTACTGGTAGTAAACTTACTATCCTTTTCAGTTTTGAGACCTGGTAACCCTATGCCGAAGGCACACAATTTGTGTAGTTTACACAGTGCGAAGTGAAATGTAGCTGAAAATGGATTAGGATCCGTAAGTACCTATTTATAGGTGGAGATTAGGGACCATTAGGTACCCGTTTTGTTCGGCTGTTAAGTGCCAATACCCTTTGTAGAAACCTATCTGTTAATGTACCTATGTTACTGAAATTGGCGTGGTTTTCTATAGACATTCTAGTTAATTAATAGTGATAAACATTTTTTTTTAAATTCCTATTTTTTTTCTTAGGTTTGATTTGACTGTAATGTCAAATGACGGTGTAGTGGTTTCATGGTGTTAAGATAGATGGCGCAGTGTCACCAAAAGATGAAACTGAAATCGATATCGCCGCCGAGCAGGACTGCGATAAACTAATTGGTAAATCGTGTAAAATATTTATCCAGAAGGACGCAAGTTCGATTCCGATCGCAGTCGATCTTTTCTTTCCGCAAAAAAGGAGCACTGGAAAAAACGTAATTTTTTACGATACCTGTTAAAATTCTTCGTATTTTTACTATCAAAATCAATCCACTAGTAATTGCGTGAAAGAGTTAAAAAAATCCATCTATCCATCCATACTCACTTAAGAGCAAACAAGTCAACATTTTTTCCATAGAAACTTCGTTGGGGTTTTACTCCACTATTTGACAAAGTATATCCAAAGTTAAACATGGTATCGTTTTGTCTCCTTATAAATTTTGTCGGTACGGAAGCAGAATTGTAAAATATGAAACCATTAAAAAGTTACGAGCTTCTAAAGATTCATTATTTTTTGCTAATTTTAACACAATTTTGGGCGTAAATTTGAAATAAAAGAAGCATCAATTTCCAAAACGAAGCCTGTACCGACACAGCAAATTTATCGAAGAATTTAGTAAATGTTTCTTGAAATTGATTGATGCAGTGGTTGTTTCATAAAACCCCAAATTCCAAAGGCCTTTTTGTATTTTATCACGTGCGCCTTTTACTCGTGAAATATCGTGCATCTCACTGAATAGTTGCCTTCGGTGCGGTGCGGGAGGGTGACGCGCACGCACACATGCATACTATGAATAGACACGGCGCCCCGCCCGGCTGTCTCCGTATGACGTGTACGTTGACAACCTATAATATCTATGGTTTACGATAATACTCTTTTGAACCTGGCTTGAATTTTGGATTTTGATTAAGCCGATATTACACAGGTCAATTTCGGTTCAATATTGCTTTCCATTCCATTGCTTCAATGGCATTGACGCATCTAAACACATTTCGATTTGATTGTCTAATATCATTGAAAGTTTAGATTTTTAATTGCCTTTCAATGGAATGGAACCAATATTGATCAATCGAAATGTCGGTTAAAACATGTAAACACGAACATTGAACAATGACCAATCCGCGAACGGCAGCGAAGGAATCGGACGTATAGGATTGTGTAGTTTCTAGCGTGCGCTAATGTTTATAGTTTTAAAAATGGTTTTTGAGTGGCGTGACAATCATGTTCCTCATTTTCTGGAACTTTTTCAAAAATATGAGTGTTTGTGGAATACAAAATCCAACTATAATACTTGTGACGCTCCTATGGTCGCTCTTCGCTAAATCCACGGACGTACCCACCAACGCCGAGTTTTTTTTTATTTAGCTCATTCATTAAATACAAATAAGGGAAACACCTGCACGCACGACTTGACGACGCGACATCGCTAGGCAAATGAACATTGAATGTCTTGTTGACTGTTTTGTTTGTAAATAGGAAATATGTGCAATGTTCAATGCTTTTCAACGGAATTGCTGTCAATTTAATTGAACCGTGTAATATCGCCTTTAGACTTACTTTATCTGTTTGACTTGAAATTGTTTGGACTCTGAATTATTATAAATTGGAAATATTGGAATAGCTTTGAATGGATTTTAGTGCCAGTAAGATTGTGTTGGTTCATTGTAGAACACTTGTAAACAAATTAAAATCAACATTGGGTAAGTCATATAATTTGTTACAACTAATCTCTAGGTACTTACATACTCGTATTTGATGATCTTTTATGACGTGGTAAAATCTAGTAATATAGTTCAATGGGTAAAATCATCAAATGAGATCTACCACCCCGGGCAGGGACTGACAGTCTTTTACTAATCAAAATCCACGATACTGCGAAGATCGCCCGGAGGACACGGTGGAGCATACGGTGCAAGACTGCCCAGCTTGGGCGGAGCACCGACGTGTCCTCACGGCTGCGATAGGCGGAGACCTCTCGCGCCCGGCATTGGTTGCGGCCATGCTGCGGGGCGAGACGGAGTGGGAAGCGGTCAGCTCCTTCTGCGAGGCAGTAATGCTCGTAAAGGAGGAGGCAGGCCGCGAGCGAGAGAGGACAGCGTCCTCCCTCCGCCCCAGCCGCAGTGGAAGGCGCCCACGGCGACGAACGTCGCTCGATGATCTCCGGCCACCGTAGGCGCGGGCATGCGAGCAGCGAGTAAAGGGCAACTCGCTGCCCGACCAAGGACCATGCCCGGGTCGACGGCGCGTTGTGTCCCACGCGCGCCTCAAAGAGCGTCAGCATAATGACGGGGCCCCCCTCTCAGAGGGCCAAAGCCTGCCGGGGTCGCGGGATTATTCCCTTACCGTAACCCCGGAACATAACAGGCTATGAAGGACACCGTGGATTTTAGTCAGTAGAAGTCTGACAGTCCCTCCCGCCCTGCCCGGGGTTGGAGGACTCATTTGATGATTTTACTACGCTAAAAAAAAAAAAAAAAAACAAAATCCACGATGTCCTTCAATAGCACTTTACGTTCCGGGGTCACTGTTACCTAATAAGACTGTCCCGCGGGGGCGGGGCAGCGAAGCCGAGTTCGGCTGTAGGAACACCAAGGCGATATAAAAGGGCGCCTAGATCGAAGTGACCCACGCAAAAAAAAAAAAAATAAGAGAGCATTGAGTGCATGGGTCATGAATAAAGAAAATATTGCTCCTTTATTGGATACGTCTCCACCGTAAGGATTATTTTGAGTTTTTGAGTTTATATAAAAAAAAAAATGATTTTGTTGGTGCGTAGTTTTGCTTGATAATTTAACCCTGAATCCATGTTTAGATCAACACCAAACGCATTGACATCGATTGATGATTGACATGTTAATGTAAACGAAGAACAGTTTAATTTCACGAAAGCTGAAGGAAGTCTGTAGTCAGCTGAATCAAGCCATAGATTCAGAAGGCAGTTCTCCTGGTCACAGCGCGTATTGTTAGAAGGTTTGTCTGTCTCCGATGTTGATGGGCTAGTTATTTTTCTTTGTTTTTATACATAGTTTAATAAAACTGTTTAAAAATTTAAAGAATAAAATATAATTCAAAGCCCAAAAATGTGTGCATACTTTTTATTTTCAGTTTAATAAATAATCAACAAATATTTACGAAACAGTTTATTTTATTTGTTTTATTCAATAAATATAGTTATCTTAGCCGTATCCGGTAATAGCGATCCATACTAATTTTCTTCTGTTTCTATAAATAAAAATAAGTAATGCAAGGAACTTTCAGTAATCAACTTAGGTACAACCTTGTAGCAATCTGCATTACTCGCTCTAAGTTTCATAAACATGTTAAAAAACATTTCATGACACACATGTGTCACATGTCACAATGTCATGTGGTGACGGCGAGGCGGACGGTGTGTAGTTCATGTAACTTCGTTTTTATTCGGAACGGATCGAAGCGCTATATGTGTGGGTGCAAAGCAGACGTGCGTGAGGACTAGCGTCTAACTGCTCATCACTGATACTATCTCTTTCGGGCACGATGACAGGTGAGACAACATGCTTTATGGCCCCGCCTGTCAGTGAGTTCGTGTCCGCACAAAGAGGCACCTTAAGATAAGATATTCAAAAACACCTGAAACATAGAAACAAAATTAACATTCACAGACACGCATTTAGTATACAAATCACGTCAAATTACACAGAATGAAACATTTTATTTACATAAACTTGAATATAATTACAATTATAATTAGTTATAACATAAATAATTACATTAGTTCTGTTACTGGACACATTACAATAATAAAACGAACCAGACATGCGTTTATATTTAGTCGTGAACTGCGTGTTTGCTTTTTATCGTTAATGGCTCAGCTGTTTTTGAGATTACGTTTGATATGCAGATGAAATTAACAACGTGACTGCGTAGAAATGGAGATTTCTTGCTGCTGGTTAGAAGAATCTTAGTACCTACATTATAATAATTGTGAAAGCAATGATGGTTCGGTGGTGTTATCGTCTTAGATCGTAAGTTCAAACCCAAGCAGGTCTTATTTGTTTTGAGGCCGGTTGATAGAGATCAAGAGCCAATTCAGGTATGAAAAGGTATTGGGGAAGCCAAATCATTTCTTTTATATTTAATAAAATAAAGGTGAAGGGTTCATTTGGTTGAATGTGATAATCTCAGAAGCCTCTGCTGCACTGGTTTAAATTGAAAAACTAAATTGTACTAACTTGATGATTTTGGCACCCAAAAATAAAAGTGTACGTCGGAAATGTTGTTTAATATTGCTTCAATCTTCATCGAATATAAACCACATTTTTACCCTCACATTTTTTTTAACCTGGTAAATCGTCAAATAAGTCCTCCCATCCACGGCAGGGCTGAAGGGACTATCAGACTTGTACTGACTAAAATCCGCGATGTCCTTCAATAGCCCTTTACGTTCCGAGGTCACAGTAATTCGTTAGTCCCGTGACCCCGGCAGGCTTTGGCCCTCTAAGGTGGTGCCACGTCATTGTGCTAACACTCTCTTTGAGGCGCACGTGGAACAGTACGCGTCGTCGACCCGGGCATCGTTCATGATCGGACAGCGGGTCGCCTATTACTCGCTACCCGCAAGTCCGCGTATACGGTAGCCGGAGATACATTCCTACCCTCATATAATATTTAAGCACAATCTCTTTATTGCATTAGAAATGTCCAAATTCTTAAGTTGTGAATCCGCGACCTCAAAGTTACCGGCTGGTTAAGTTATCAAGAGGACTTTAACTTAAGTTCTGAACTTTGGTGCGAAGTTTTAGCGGATATGGGTATTAGAGATTCTTACTTACTTAGGACCTCTGGGTATCGCAATTATAGGATTTAAGGCCTAAGTTTTCACTTCTTTTGTGAGGAAATATTCGATACTAGCTGCTGCCCGCGGCTTCACCCGCTACAACTCGAAAATTATCCCACAGGAACATAAAATCGGGATAAAAACTACCCTATGTGTTAATCCAGGTTATAAACTATCTGTGTACCAAATTTTAGCTTAATCCGTTCAGTGGTTTTTGCGTGAAAGAGTAACAAACATCCATACATCCATACATCCATACTTACAAACTTTCGCCTTTATAATAGTAGTAGGATTGTCGAGGGTCTGTCTAAAAAGGTTAACTGGAACGTAAATGGCTATTTTTTTTAAATTGGTTTGCTCTTGACCTTAGTCTAGGTCAGGAATGACTAAGACAAGGTCGACGGTAGAGCGAGCTTACCCAGAAGAAGCCTGTTCACTCTAACTTTGAAGAGATTAGGGTTGTATGCGTTCGGAAACACAGACGCAGTCAGAGTTCCACTCCTTCGCTGTCCGCATTATAAAAGACGTTTGGAAACGCTTAGTGCGAATTGTTGGTATAGCAATAAGGTAAGGATGGTAAATTACCGTGCGTCTAGATGTGCGATGATAAAAGGGGGCTGGTGGGATGAGGTCGTGGAGTTCTTGGTTCTCACATTTAAAGAAACCCATGGATTTTAGTCAGTACAAGTATGACAGTCCCAAGAACCTCTATGGATTTATATTGCGATAGTCGTCGGGAAAACGGTGAAGGTTGAACTATCTTCATTCCATCGTGAGGAAACAGGCATGTCCCAGAAACAAAAAAATTTGAAGATATGTGACATCGTGGTGGATTATGGCCCACTCCCTCTCACAGAGAGAAGGCCCTGTGTCCCAGCAGTGGGAACATTTATAGGCTGATGATGATGATGATACTCGAAGCGACGCAAGACTCCGATACCCTACGGCTTTGGTTTCCATTGACGCGTGCCTGTGTACGAACCTCTATGGATTTATATTGCGATAGTCGTCTGGATACCAAAGTCGTAAGGTATTGGGGGTATCGGAGACTCGAGTCGCGTTGTATTATATCTATTTTATTTTTTTATTATTTTGTTTTGCCTACCCTCGTCCGTGTGTAACTGCGTGGTGCCAACTGAAAACCAGCGCTGGGTGTCTTTTTCGCCTAGCATTTATGCTGAGTAAAATAGATATAAAATAATAAAATAAATCGCACACATTTGCACAATTAGTCCCTTCGTATACAAGAATAGAATAAAATAAAAAATAGAAAAAAGTTTATTTGATAATGGACACACACACAGACATAATAAAAAATAAAATTCTTACTGTGTTTTTTTGAATTTTATTTTTTATTTTATTCTATTCTTGTATACGAAGGGAGAAGGGACTAATTGTGCAAATATGTGCGATTCCAAAGCAAGCCATTCATGAGATACAGTGTGGGGAGCATTCGAGTGGCAAATAAAGTCGCGAGTACTAGGAGAACAACGAATACAGACACGGGTTTCAATATGTATGTATCATTGAATAACTATTGAAGACTATTTGTCTTCATGAAGTGTTTGACTCCATTGATTGATTGATATAATTATTGAAACGGTGTCTGGCGGACCACAGTCCAACAGTAAGTTAAAGTCGATTTTTCTACGATTGATAATCCCGTTAAGAATAGCTATGTATAATCGTCAATCATTCTTAACTCTCAGATCTATATCTCTATTTACGCAATACTTAGAATAATGTTTGCATGTCATTTTTATGGCGAAATGTGTTTGAACTTTTCATTTATTTTTACCATCTTTGTACATACCACATTTAACATCATCATAAGCCTATAAATGTTCCCACTGTTGGGACACAGGCCGTCTCTCTGTGAGAGGGGGTGGGCCATAATCCACCACGCGGGCCCATTGCGGATTGGTGGATGTCACATGTCTTCGAATTTTTGGTTCTAGGACATGCCGGTTTCCTCACGATGTTTTCCTTCACCGTATTGAGAGCAGTGGTGATGAAATAAATTACACAAAGTAATGCGCCTGCCGGGGTTCGAACCCACGACCTACAACTCGTAAGTCGGGGCCGATACCACTAGGCCACCACTGCTCAGTCGGGGCCGATACCACTGGGCCACCACTGCTCCACACATTTAACGCAAATAAATAATTTTGACTTTGACATTACTTAGGGAGTTTTGAATCGACGCGATGCGATGTAATTCGACTGATTCCAACTACAAATAGAAATCATACCGCGGCAATCACTACGACATAAAACATGCAGTTATCTTTGGGTAGGTGAAAAACAAAACACGCTCGCCACGACGACGTAAGTCAGTCGAATTGCATCATTAAATCGTTGTAGCAAGGATGGTTTTCATTTTTAGTTAGTAGAAATTGCAAATCACACGAATCGTACGAGTATCATGGGTACCCTAAATACAATTTTTTCAACTTTAGTTCCTCATTGGCAACATAGATGGCGCTAGCTTACTTGTTGTTCGCTTGGTTATGTTCTCTAATCTTATTTTCGTTTTATAATTATGTAGTGCCTAATAACGTTTGCTTTTTATCAAATATGTCCTAAATATCGCCAATGTAATACAATTATGTGTAAGTTACAAATGATTCTCCACAAGATTTTTAAAAAGTTTAAAAAAGCATGCATAATATGAAGAAACTTTCCCTTGCATTTTCAGAGAAATTATATCTGAAAAATAGTAGTTTACAGCATAATATGATACGTAATTTTGACTGGCCTGTTGGTCTAGTGGTTAGTTACCCTGTCTGCTATGCCGGGGTCGTGGGTTCGATTCCCACCCAGGACAAAGTTTGTATGATGGATGAGCATGATCATTATTTTGTTCTGTGTCTGGGTGTAATTTATCTATAATATCTGTGTATTTAGACATATACATATAAGTATGTTTATCAGTTGTCTAGTACCCATAACACAAGCTCTGCTTAGCTTGGGACTAGATGGCGTTGTGGGATAGTTGTGGAATGTTATTATTATTCATTAGGTTTGGCCCTGAATTGGCCTCATTGTGAAGGTCTAACTGAAATAAACGCGACAAGTCTTCAAGTCAAAAGTGAATTCCTTGACTTTGATATCTCGCAATTGCATTTAACTAAAAAAGAAACCTTTTCCCTCCACGATAACCTTCAAATATTCCTCCAGTATTGTGTACCATACCAGTTGCTACCTTTCCCATACAATAGGGTAGTTTCCAGGGTCAAAATAATTACATTCTATTTAGTCCGTATTTTAAATTATAAAAAAAATATTGGACACGTATTTTTTCTTTTTTCGATTAAACAAAAAATAACAAAGATCGTGCAAAGCATCGTGACGTCACACGTAACTTTAATAGGCTATATCTTTGTCATTTTTGGTTTAATTTACAAATAAAAAAATACGTGTCCCTTATTTTTGAATTATCTAAAAGACGGACTAATTACATTTTTTTGGGCAACTAGCCTATTAGTTATTGACATTTGATTGAGACGCCGCCGCGCGCCGCCCCGCTTATGAAGCTCACCGGCGACAGCCTAATTGTGTGTTATTTAAAAATAAACTGTAATTCTTTTACCTTTAAACACAAAACACTATAACTGTTGGAAAACAAGAAACGACGATTTACGTTGATATTGATAGCCAACGAGCGCAGGTAATGGGGATGGCAACTGGGGACCTAATGGCGCTAGTAAAGCTTGTTCCAAGCATCGTCATTGGTTCAAATCAGTTCAAATCTTAAAGGTACTTCAAAATAGTACTACGTCATTGGTCGGATTAGGACTAAGCTATGGTGGCACCATCTACAATTAGCTTTAACTTGCCTTCCCCATTACTAAAATTGATACTTGTGAATCGAAACGTTCATTTGCACGTACGACCTTTTTTTATCGTGGTAACATCATCAAATGAGTCCTTCCTACCTAGGGCAGGGTGGGTAGGACTGTCACAGTACTGACTGAAATCCGCGGTGTCCTTCAATAGCTCTTTACATTCCAAGGTCACGGTAATTCGACAAGTTCCGCGACCATGGCAAGGCTTTAGCCCTCTAGAGGTAGAGGGCCCCCGTCATTATGCTGACACTTTTTGAGGCGTGCGTGGGACACAACGCGCCGGCGACCCGGTCATAGTCCATGGTCGGACAGCGAGTCACCCATTACTCGCCGCAAGCCCGTGTCAACGGTGGCCGGAGATCGTGGAAGTACGACCTACAAACAAAATTCTTTTACTCCTTTTTTGATTTAAGGAGCCCTTTCTGTATTTGTTTCCTCGATCATCCTATCCTATCATCAGATCCTGACTGATCATGATCATGGAATGGATCCACCTGAGAAGCTAAACCTTTTTTTTGATATCGTTGCAGACTTTTGAGTAATCTGGGAATTTACGTCAAATAAAATAAAAAAATCCGACGAGTTTCTGAGGCTCTTCTTTTTAAGAAGTTGGTTTAAAAACCTGTAGGTTATTTAAAGAGTACAAAAAAGGCTATACGAAAATTTATGGCGATACCAAAGTACAATCGACAAAGTTGAATCATGACCCATTTTGACAATAAGTCGTTTGAATGCGTTAAAATAATAAAGATCAAAGTCGTTACCGATATGTATGTTTACCCGAATGTGAACCCAATTGTATTTGAATGTCTGCAAGAAAGTAAGCTATTATGGTGGGTCATAATTCAACTTTGTCGACTGTACCTACGGAATCTTTCTGAGCATAGCCAAAACAATCACCACGATTCACCGATATCTCAATTTACCGTCTTACATGGTATTTACATTGTCAACAATAGATATTTACCTTTACACACGCCCCTGTTTTGGCATCTACACCGTATTATAATTTATTCCTCACCCGTGCCTATATAAATACCTTAGCCCAGAGCTTCCCAAACTTTTATGCCATTGTCAAACTGAAAGCGTGCCGAAGCGTTTTTGTTTGTAATGTAGGTATGGAATTGTTTGAGAATGACAGCCGTTGGTCCCGGTTGTTATTTGTAGATCTTTGGCAGTCGTTACTGTTAGTCAGAAGCTCTCAAGTCTGACAACCAGTCTTAGCATGGGGTATCATATTACCCCAGTTACTGGGTTGTGGAGGTCCGACAGGCAGTCGCTCCATGTAAAATACTGATATCTCTCTGACTGGAAGGCGACCCCAATATAGTTTGGAAACGGCTAGGCAGATGATGATGATGATAATGTATGGAATTGTTTGAAGCCTGTCACATAGCCTATCGAACCGCTTTCGCTTTTTTATATGACAGGATTCGGATCGCAATCGCTTCGCCCTGTTTGTTTGACAATATGTTTTACAGCTCGTTGCGCACATTATACAGGGTTAGTAGTTCTAGGTCCAAACTAGTTGATACCAGGTGAATATTAAAATAATAATACCTGTTTTCGAACTCCACGAAATTAGAGCACGTGAATCTGGGTTTGTTTGCTGCAAATGAAATCAATGAGACTAGGTATCCTCTTCTTTCTGATGAATATTTTATACATAAATAGAACTGGGGTCACCAATTAGTTTCGTTCGGGATCCGTTTTAAGACATTAAATGACCATCGCGATCCTTAGAACATTTTGTAGAAAAAAAAAACGGAATAATAATTATGCAATTATTATTAAAAAACAAAGGTGTTTTTTTTACTTTTCCATGAGAAAAGTGTCTGTTTTATTACGTGTTTGATCTAATCAAGAAACTTTCTGGAAATTGATCATAAGATCGTACTCTGTAGTGCAAGTCGCTGTGTTCTCACGGTCTGCAAAAAATGGGTCGACGGTCCGCATGCAGACCTTGGTCCGCCATTTGGTGACCCCTGATATAGAATCTTGGTTCCACGCAATATCAATCCGGAGAATGGTCAATCCTCGCGTCTCACGGTGCCCCTCTGTATTTTGATATTTTCTATAACGCACCGGAGCGTCGCGACGCACAGTTTGGGAACCCCTGGCTAGACACTTTAACAGGCAAAGGCCTATTAAAGTAGCCAGCAAAAAATAATCAAACGAAAGGTATTAATGCTATTATTGTCACCTGTCTATGTGTTTGATCATGTTATTTTTTTCATTTGTCGAGCCAATTAAGCTTCCAGAGGCCTAACCATGACCTCTTAACGCGATCCAGTTTAGGGTGTGGGAAAGAGATGGCGCTAGACGATTTGTATAGCTCTGTTTCTTGTGGGAAAGAGACAGGAACTATACAAGCCGTCTAGCGCCATTTCGTTCACACAGTAGAATTACTCTTGCTGGCAACCAGGACTAACGAAGACATTAGGTAAGTACTTTTTGGGCTAGTGGCGCATGTTATCTGATTTATTCATGCGTGCCAATAAAACTATTTTAGACTATTAAAGTTGCCAGCAAAAAATAATTTAACGATGATAATTCTATGTAATGGATCAATATAATAGACAAAAAAGTTAATCTACATGAAGATTGATGGTTTTCAATCATTTTGGAGCAAAAAATGCTACTTCTCATGGATGGACTAGTCTTTTTACTTTCTTTGATACTAGTTTGTGTAATAAAAAGTAGTATTATGAACGTGTGATAATGTTTTCTTAGCTTGGCAACCCCGTGGATTTTTTTTTTACATATTTAGTAAGTATTTTTTAGATCCTTATCCTAACGAGTTCGACTTCCGATTTGTTTGTACTTACACTTTGTACGTATGAGGTTACTCTCTGGAAGTAGGTAAATAATCAATTTTAAAAAAAACCTACAGTAGAAAGCTGCATTCATTCATTCCAAAAAAATAAACGGTTTTCAAGAAAAGTAAATGAAAAATAATGTAATTTTTAAAAAAATCTGTCGCGGGTACAAACTACACAAAGAAATTCAGAAACCAAAACAATCAGACCTAAAAACACTACTTGTAGGTCATACATAAATATATTTATGTTACGTGCGGGGATCGAACCTGTCACGCTCGGCAGTAGTCGATTGCTCAAATTAATGCTAAGCTACTGCGACAACCAACCGTATCGTCAAACGTTCAATTATGATAATAGATGGCGCTACATGTACGATCCGAATTGATTGTCGAATTTTAAGCCGGGTCCAGACTGAGAGAAAGAAAAAACCTGTATTGGCACATGCCACAAGTGCACATAGTATTACGAAAAGAAAAGAAACAAACAAAAAGAACTTAAAACTACTTTAACAATTTTGAAGCCAAAAAAGCATGTAGGTAGGTATATTATTATTTATACGTACGTACACTGTGTGACTCACGGCTGCGCCAAATTGGTCCATTTCAGCATAATGTCGGAAAACTAAAGGTGCACTGGTGACTGGTGTATTGTAACGCAAATCCACCGTGTAATGTAACACGAACAGCCGCGAGCATTACATATAACACTCGCGGCTGATCCATCGGCCGTCGTTTTTGCGCGGACATAAAGGCGCACGCAGTATTCGCGTTCTCAATTCGCTTTGAGTTCGTGTGCCGTCCACACTGTTGTCGCATATTACACGCAATCGTAAGATTCGCGTTACACTAATCTGGACCCGGCTTTAAATTAACGCGAGCAAGCGAAGCCGCAAACAAACAAAAGCTGGCTTATGGCTTGTATCTGGCGTCATGGGTAAAGTCCATAATCTTACGTCTTTTGACAATTCAAAAGTGCCTGTAATTGGCTTAGTTGAAATACTTAATTGATTTGACTTGACGCCATTCAATCGACATTAGTTGACCGTTGACCGACCGCGTCGCTTCAGTGTCGCTGTCGCCGCGCCGGCCGCCGCCGCCGCCTCAAAATATTCTGACACGATGCGATGCCGTCAATTATTGACCACAAATATAAATAAATAAAAACGATTTGAGATCCGCTCCAATCAATTTAGAACCAAACTTAAAATGTCAAGTCAACCCGCGATCATGGCGCTTGCAACAGTGCGGCGTCGAAATATCGGGAACTCAAACAATAACATTTAATCATGGAAGATATCCCGTAGGTACCTAACCATTATTTTAAGTTTAGAAGCAAACCGTGATAGTTTAAAAAGTGTTTAACTAAGAACCAATCTAACTAAATACTCGCTTCAAAATTCCGCAAAATGTCACCTACCGACTAACTTCAAAATAAATAGGTAAATAAAAATCACACAAATATTTCGGTTGAAAACAAGTCCTTTACAAACAGTTTACCGAAAGGATTAACGTTTTGTAATACACCTGCCGTCCTGTTAAAGCGGCTAATTTAAATCTCATCAAGTGCCTGCAGAAATCCGACCCAAAACGGCCAACATTTAAAACTTCGTTTGACATAAATAGAGCTGCCCAAATGTCGATAAAAATGCAGTTAGCCTGTCGATATTTCCGTAGTTACAGTTTCTAATGAAAAGTAATTTGTATACAACAATTATTCAGGTCAAGTACACTATATTAACCTATTAATTTGCAGTCTTTTATGTATGGGCAAAGTAGAGTTATTCTAAGTATGTAGTTATCGTAGAAGTACAGAAAAGTCGACGATGCGGGAAATATTGCAGCGGGCGGGGTCTCACGCCTTTTTTTATCATGGTAAAATCATCAAATGAGTCCTGCCGGGATTTCGGGACCGTCATAAAAAGACACCTTAGCCATGGAATGCAAAGGACAACTGAAGCAACAGGGTAGATTTTATGTCAATAAAGGGCTTTTTTTTTTTTTGTAGCGTGGTAAAATCATCAAATGAGTCCTCCAACCCCGGGCAGGGCGGGAGGGACTGTCAGACTTCTACTGACTAAAATCCACGGTGTCCTTCATAGCCTGTTATGTTCCGGGGTTACGGTAAGGGAATAATCCCGCGACCCCGGTCAATAAAGGGCTGACAGTTTTTTTTTTAATTTTACGATAAGCTCGCGTTTGACCATTATCTTGACCCATGGTAAAAGAAAATAATTATGGTGGACGGTGAACCACGTTTTCCTAGAAGTAACCTATTTACTCTTGAATAGATGAACTTCAAGATATAGCTGTCGGGAAATACAGATCCTCGTTGTTAATTTCGCTCCGTAACTGTGCGCACAAGAAATGTATTAACAAAACGCTTACGTATGCTTCTAAAAAAGGAAATATCATTGGCTCGAAACATAGAGGCGGTTGGAAAGCTATATTATTAAGGAGATCTTTGTTCAGTAATAGCTTAAATGATACAAGGGTGGATGAGTTAATCCTAACTTAAATGTTATAAAAGTGTTTTTTTATTTTTTTATTTACTAATTTGTTTGTTTCACGCCTAAATAACTGATATCGGTTTTTATGAATTTTGGTACACAGATTGATTGAACCCTGTAGTCTGTTTTTTGGTTAGAACAGAGAAACAAATGAATGAGTGAAGCCGCGGTAAAAAGGTAGTATACGTTAAATAATTACCTAAACCTTCCGAAAATGTATTAGAGATGAGCTATGTAAAACAAATCTCTGTTTTACCCTTCAGGGAAAATAGGCGTGATGTGTATGACAAGTACCTACTTAATACGCAATAGAGACGTGGGTTTATCGCGACCCTGTTTACCCTGCGACAAGTTAAATGGGCTAGAAGTCGTAAGAAGGTGGGATGTGGGGTTCGGAATGGGTTATGTACTATGCAACAGCTTGGGATTCTATAGACAGTAGTTATGTTAAAGGTGTAACCTAAAGGTTAATGAATGGTAATTAAATTAATTTAATAACGTTTTTACTTGGTTATATCATGAAATGGCTCCTCCCACCAAGGGTTGGACAGGAGCGACTGTCAGACTTGTACTGACTAAAACCTCTATCTCAATAGCCCTATACGTTCCGGCCCACGGTTACTTGATAAGATAGTTCCGCGATCCCGACAGGCCCGCAAACTTTTTAGGATTTAAAAACGATTAATTACAAAAAAATACATTGCAAATTTGCAAGTAATTTAATAGTAGGTACCGAAGGTGGTATTAATTAGTCTTTGATTATACTATAATTAATGAACAATAGAGATTTAAAAAATTAACTATTGGGAATCAACGCAGTGTGTTCTGCTCTTCAACATTTTACTTTGAATCGTCGTAACAGTACGTCGCCCGAGTGCTAGATTGTTCAACCGACCATTTTGACCAAAAATGAGTTATAAATGCAGGATGATCAACGGACAAAAATCGGTTTTATTACACTAATGATAAGGTTTAATTTCCCAAACAAAAGGGCTGTTTTTTAAGTTTAAAGTTTTTTTGTTCACAGCGAAAAAATTTTAATTATAAATAAATAAAATAAATAAATAAATATTCCACAACTATCACACAACGCCATCTAGTCCCAAGCTAAGCAGAGCTTGTGTTATGGGTACTAGACAACTGATAAACATACTTATATATTTCTAAATACATACATATTATAGATAAATTACACCCAGACACAGAACAAATGATTATGCTCATCACACAAACATATGTCCTGGGTGGGAATCGAACCCACGACCTCCGGCATAGCAGTCAGGGTCACTAACCACTAGACCAACAGGCCAGTCAAAAATATAATAATTCCCTGCTTATTAATCCAACCTCCACGATTTGGTTATTGCGTGCTTGTTTGGTCAACCTCCAGCTATATAGCCAATCACAGCTCGCTATAGGCATGACGTAAGCGCCCGCCATTTTGTTTCGCGATTCAGTGTGGCTCGGCGTCTTGGGAAGAACACTTCGTTGAGGCACAAAAATATCGTAAAAATATTGTTTTATAGTGTTTGATTTACAAATAAGCATCTGATTATAATCTGCTAATATGTCCCGAACATATTATAAAAGAAATACCACCCGAGAACCTGCCGAAATTGAACGGTAAGTACTTTTAAGCTATCTCTCATGTAGCTCGTGTTTCTTCTACAGGATGTTGAGATTACGTCACCTAAGTAATTAAAAGGGGACTTTTTGGCAGGAACTCGACGGGAGTGGTTCGGACCTGTTGATTGAATTTTAATTCCTGAGTCTAAGATGTTTTGGTGGATAATGAAGATAGTGCATTATGCAACAAAATAACTAAATAGTGCCAGAATATAAAAATTCAAGTGATAGCGCGTATCCCTTCCGTTTGAGTTGTCCCAAGAAGTCACCGGGGTTCTTCGTAAAGTAAACTATCTCAAAAAGCAAAAAAAAAACTCCGATTTTGACCCATAATTCTCTGGAAAAGTTGTTCAGTGTTGTCGTCTGAGCACATACATTTCGCTGATCAAAGTTTGACAATACACATTGTATAATTTTAATAGTCAATCTATCACCTATTGTGACACATACTTTATGCTACTGTGTGATCATATACTCATTGGTACCTAGTGATAAGTTTTTTCGCTCATGTATCGTGTGTGATGTGTCACAATAAATTCATTTTTATTTTTTATTTTATCTTACTCTGCACACCCCATTCATTATAAACTCACTCACCTCACACATTTCATGCAGATGCATTTTCTTATTACTGCTAATACTATTTTTAGGTAGGATATAACATTTCGCCATTCGATTTATAGTTATATTAAGTTAGATTTTGTGACTTTGCAACAAATTTTTAAAATTTGAGATGAGATAATTATTTTTAAACATCCTGTACCTTGAAGTGGTAGCTTGAACAAAGAAGCACTGACGGATTATTTTGCAATTTGTGCTAAGTGCAATGCAGTTTTGTTCTAAGTCCACATTCGTAATTTTGTTTGTGGTATTTTGTTCAACCTCCATTTTTAAACTTAAAAATAAAAGAAACGTCATCATATTTTGATTTTGAAGAAGTAGTTTTTGATTCCATTTATCATTATAAACATAGTCATTATAAAGTATTTGGTCGCCTACGATGCATTACAAAAATAAACATAAAAACCTGTCTAGTGAAAAATTTGGTCAATGGTCATTTGGACAATCTAGCACTCAGGCGACGAGTAGGCACCTAATTACCTCCTCTTCCTTACCTTTTTTTTTTTTAATTAGCCTATACTGTCCTACTGCTGAGCAAAGGCCTCACCCAATTCCTTCCATGAATTCTTTTCATGGGCCGTTTCGAACCAGCTCTCATGGTGAGCGTCTAGTTCGTCTCGCCATCTTTTTCTGGGCCGGCCTCCGCGGCGCCGTCCATCTCCCGGCACCCATTGGGTGGAGATCTTCGCCCAGCGGTCCTCTTGCATCCGGCAGACGTGACCCGCCCAATTCTAATTATGTATATATCATAGTTTTCTTTTATAAAAAGTAAAACAAGTAATATAATATACCATTTATTAGGTACTAGTGAATTAATTTTAATATTTTGTTCTCTCTAATAACATTATCAATTTTTATAAAGAAATTTAAAAAAGCTAAATAAATGCAAAGTATCGCAAAATATGTATAACATGTAAATATGAGTAGATAACCTATAAATATTTAGGTTCGAGAGTTCGGATGATCCCACGTCCCGCCAAAAACTACTCGACCGAATTTGACAAGGTGTCAATCGATTTTGCGACGTGCGTGACATGGGTATTATTTTTAAGTTAGAAACGGAATATTAATATAATATATAATAATAATATATATAATATATATTAATTTAAATTAATATGTAATTTCTTGGGTTGTATATGAAAAACAGGTTTGAAAAATTGCATGCCTAGACTGACAAAAAGTAGGTTTTTCAAAGTTTATTACCACGCAACACTAATGTAGGTACGGAGAGTTTATAAAATAGAACAGCTCTAAACAAAAAACTACCTCTACACTTTTAAAATGGTTATAATAATTACAATATTTAAAATACATAGATTGAAGTAACAAATCAAACTCATTCACATCTCGTAATCATTTAAGACAACAGCTGTTGGTAACACCCTAATTAAAAATTCGAATTTGGAATATCGATAAACGCCGCTCTATTTTTTTTGTGCGAGCTTACACGATTTGGTTGCGGCGCGCGTCAGTTGAGCCTTCTCGCTCGTGCCGTACGGATGTGAGGGATCGTCGCCGGCTCTCTCTCCAAAATTACGTCGCTCGTAAAATTGACGATATACAGATGGATTTCAGTGTAATGTTAAACAGTACGAAGTTTTAGCTCACAAATGGAGCATTTTTATGGAGTTTGGTGTGTGATTTAAAATGTTTTAGTGTGACGGGATATGTGAATTAAGATTTATTGCATTGTGGTTGTGTTTTGTGTTTGACTTGTAAGAGAATTCTGGGATTTTAGCATCTGCGTAATTTATCAGGTTAGTTCTATGTTTGATTACTTGTTTTAAACTGTAGGCCTAGTTAATATGACCTAAACCTACCTGTCAGTCTCGTTAAACGACGCGACGCTTCTCAAGAATCCTGTCTATCGCGTATCGGTCGAATCGGCTGATAAGACACGGCACGGGAACCAAGACAGTAGGTGTCATTCTGTTTATTTAGAATACCTACACAGGCATATCTGGTATCCTACATTATTTGTATAAAAAACGATATCCAATCGAATTTAGATTTCTTGGAAAAACCGTTACGCCTTTTCGTGACATACCTATATCGAAAATAATCGGTGTTTTGAAAATAGAGATGACAAAATTTTGACTTTTTCTAACTATTAACATTTTTAAGTAACTTAATAGGTACTAGAATTTTAAAGTCTCTTCTTTAATCTTCCATCTGTTTCAAGTCTCTCCCGAATTAAGTACAAGTTAGGTACCTATCAGATCATTTCTTTGATCTGAGGGTTAGGTATTGGTCCACCAAAACGACTACAGTCTATTTCGAAAAATGGTGAAACAACGGAAATACCGACCCTTGTTTTTAAATTTCCGTTTAGCTAATCAAACAAACATTAACAATTCGACGCCCGCATAAATAAAAGATGCGTTTAATTAATCGTTATGTTATTCAAATGCAATTTGTTTTCAACAAATTAATAGTTGTATCTGCTTCGTTGCATCTAAAATATTACCGATATCTTGTTAGAACGCGAACGACTGCCGTCTGTCATAAATTCCGTTTACAAGGCTCAGACATTTTAATAAAAAATAGGCCTATCAACCTCCATTTTACGAAGAATGTAAGTAGGTTTCTATAATAATCCTAATTGTATCTCATTATAGTTTTTCTTGTAGGAAATGTGACATAAAATAGATCATAGAATAATAATTTCGTATCAAGCCGTTTTTATGTTGCCAAAGTCGGTTATGGGTGGTCATTATATCATGAATAGGTTGCTTACCTATTTCCTAGAAATCTTTTCGCATGATATATTTATTTTGTCGTTTACCGATAAGTTTTCTTTGTGAAGAAATTCTTCGGAATAAAAATAAATAATGAATTCTAGGAAATCATTTAGATCAGTACAGCGGGATCAGCTACTGTGTAGGAAGTTATTTTTCTCTAATAATCCGCGCAAAGTTGAATTATGGAACAAAATAGGTATGTCGGAAGGTTATGACTCGATTCTGTTCGACCGCATACCTACCTACAATGTCAGAAAAATTCTGATCAGAATTTAGGTATGATCCGGTAAATTTTTCAACACAAAATGTATGCATCTAGTGCCTTCCGGCGCGTATCACATGCGGACGATCCATCAGAAAATTTCTTGTGCAACAAACAGTGTGTGCGCTATACATATACAATTTTTCATGGAGCATCAAATTTTTCTGACATCAGCGTCAGCCTGCGACCTGCAAAGAAGGGTTAACGGGAACTATGTACCTAGGTATACTGTGGTAAAAAAAAAGATTTATTTTACGTGACATGTGCCTGTCATACACACTTGTCGATTTATCGTTGCAGTTTGAACTGTACCGACTGATCGTAACGATTTATCGTAAGGTGTGTAGCAGCCATAAAACCTATCCCAACGCTAGAGAATTCCAAATTCAATTCTGTATCTCTCCAGCCGTATGACGCGAAGTTTAATTTTCCGTTATAAAAAGTTGCCATGTCTGTGTCGAAACTCCATAAAATCGCTTTGTTATTTCAGCTGTTAAAATACCCTTATGTACAGAAAACAGAATGAAATTCTTACTCTTTCTTCTTTAGTAGGTTGAGTGACGTGTTATGAAGTCTAGACGCTTAATTAAAAACTGATTAAAGGTATTCGTGGCGAAGAATCTATTATTCTTTTTAAGTGTTTCCAAAAATAAATCTGCTTTGCATGATCTAGGATGTTTTTTTTCACGTAGGTAAAATATATTTCTAAATTGCGAGACTTGGGCCAAGTGAGTACCTATATCCTATACAAAATATTTTCATTAAGTCTTAATGAAAATATTTTTATACAAAGCTGAGTCGACGAATATTTAAAAAAAACCATTACATAAACATCATTAGGTACATAAGTATCGATCCCGACTTACGAGTAGTAGGTCGTGGGTTCGAACCCCGCCAAGCGCATTACTTTGTGTACCTAATTTATTTCATCACCACTGCTCTCAAAACGGTGAAGGAAAACATCATGAGGAAACCGGCATGTCTTAGAACCAAAAAATTCGAAGACATGTGACATCTACCAACCCGCACTGGGCCTGCGTGGTGGATTATGGCCCACTCCTTCTCACAGAGAGGAGGCCTGTGTCCCAGCAGTGGGAACATTATAAGCTGATGATGATTACATAAACTTATAGTAAATAGGTAGTAACTAAATAGGTGCTACGATCATCGCATACCGTACTATATGTTAATAAAAACAATTTTAACATTGAAAGTTTTTATCAAAAACTCTAGCAAGCGTTATAATATCGCGTTCGTATTCGATATAGAGCCTTTTTAACAAGACACGACGAAAAATATCAGTTTTTCGAAGCCCTCAGGCATTTCGACACAGAATGGAAAAAAGGAAAGGACTGTTTTAGCAATTTCTTTTTTTTTCGATTCCATAGCCTGTCGTTACGCTTTCAAAAGTTTTTTTCTGAAACAACAGACTTGTTCAAATAGACCTTTCAGTACTTATGAACAAAAAGGTTTCTAACAAGTACGGCTACGTTTATATAATATACTTAGGTTCTAGGTACGTTTCAAGATATTTCTGAAACGTTTTAACACGACTAAAGCAGGTAAATGTGGGAAAAATTGCAACTTTTTACGAGGAAAGTTTCATACTTTATTTTTATGCTGTTTGTCGTGCCAACTTAAAACTTAAACTCGGTTAAGGTCAGCGATCAATTTTAGTTAAAATTAAAAAATCGAGGTTCTTTGTGTCCTTATTAAACTAAGTAGGTACCTACCTATATAAAAATTAATATGAACTCTTAGCTATTATATTTTATACCTATAATTAGGTATGACACATTTATCTACACTAATGTCATACTTTTTCATAGTACCTATATGGACGAAGCCAGGGCCATAATAGAGAGTTCAATATCATCCAGATTTGCTTAGGTATTGCTTGAAAGGGAATAGGTATATACCTAAATACACTGATTCTTCTTCACAAACGATCGCATTTTTAACAGTAAAAGATAATAAGATGACGGGGTAATCATAATTATAAACTCAACTTGAGACGCGCATATTACGCTTCTCAAGTTGAGTTTTCATCGCGATAACATTGCATGTTTGAACAATAATGAACTTTTCACTCTTAGCAGCATTGTCACTCTTACTGAAGAAGTAAAACCATAAGTAGGGTAAAGTACCCAACTGCTGACCTCCCACCAACTATTGACCGCTTAACAGTTTTTATCAAAAATAATAATAAATCTTCTTGCAGTGCTGCATAAAGAATACAGAAAATGAAATATAATTTATCTTGTAATATATTGGCGTCACAGAAAATTTAAATAAAGCAATAATGCGTCCATAAACCTATGATAACAAAATACCCTGCTAAAATCATCAAGAAATTTAACAATTTGCTAAGGTGACGGTTGTTTTCAATGTCATTTTATTTCAGTTTTACACGATAGATTCCTTTGAGTTTGGTATTTTTTGGTTATTTAAGACAGACACAATGCTTTTCCACATGATTTTCAAGTTTTAATGAGCGTTAACTTGTTAAAATGATGAGGTCAATATCTGGTACACTCAAATGTATGAATAACCATTTTATTAACATGACATGTCAATAGCTGGTAATTTACCAAATGTACGAGAATACCAGTTACTGACACCACGGTGTATACGTATGGTTCATTTTTAATGGTGAGGTAGCTTAACTTTAATGCATCTGTATTAAATTACTTTGTAATCTTACTTTGTAATCTTTTGTAATATTTTGTAATTTCTCAAATAATTTACTATTTCTAAAATTGTCATTGTTGTGTCGTGTCAGCGTCGTTGTTATGGGTACATGCCTGAAATAAAATACTATTATTATTATTATTATTAAGCCCATGGGCGTTGGCACCCCTAAAGGTGTGTATCTGCATAATCACAAACATAAAAAATACCTTACGTAGTAACCTGACTACCTAGCATAATTTGAGTGAGGTACTTAAATTTTCGGTCTACTGTCACATTCTGGATCCTCCTGAATATTTTAGACTTTTAGACTTACTAATATTATAGGAAAAGTGAACGGCTGAATGGATTTTGACACAATTTGGCAAGCAGATTATTTTAAAACCTGGTTAAGTGGGTGTACCTGGACGCAGGATACTTTTTATGTCGGTATATGGTCCCGTGGGACAATTGCAGAATATAACACGAGCAATGCTTCAGCCACAGGTTTAATGCATAAAATGACAAAATATACCCTAACCTGCATGTTTAGGCAAAGTGTGAACTAGTTTTTTATTTGTATCTATGTTCTCTTCATTTGTGAGGTCTTTTACATAAGTTTAAACAGTTAAAACCGTCTTATGTAATTAGGAAAATATTAAATTCAAAGGTTTTGAAACTCACTTTGTAGAACTAAAGCCGTGTTCTTTCAATTTATATTTTGCCGGCGAGTATTTTTATATCTGCTGCATAATACAGAACAGTGAAATTAATAACTACATACTAATAAAGAAGAAAAATTGGACAAAAAGTGATAAAAACTACAACAAAAAGTGATAAAAACTACAAAATTTCAAAATTAAGTGCAAGAATATTATTAACGGCGTTTGAAGACTGAAGACCTAAATAGTGTGAAAAAAGAAAATGAGAAGGGCTATAAGACTAGCTTTGTTTGTTTTTTTGTCAAATAAAACCTCGTATCACATTCATAATAAAAATTATTTGAGTTTATTCTTATACTACAGGAGGTCAAAAATTGGTCATTTGCATGATGAAAATTTGGTACAAGCATGTTAATAACTGGACAAATGGCCTGTTCTTGCTAAACTAGAGAAAAAAAACACTTTTTACCTTTGTATGACTGGAAATAATGTTTTAGTTACATTCTCCAATGTTTATTTTATCTTCCAAAAACATTCATTTCCACTTGCAACTCGTACATTAGTTTATTTTGCGAAAGAAGCAAGGAAAACCGCTTAAGGGGTCAATAGTTGGGTGTTTTACCCTAACTACAAAATAACAAAATAGTAAGTTCCAAAATGAAAACAACAAAAATGTTTAAACATATTGATAACAGATGGCGCCACAAGTCTTTCTAATCATGATTGAATGGGTTTCCCTACAAAGTGCATTTGAAAGTTGTTGGTTCGATTTTTATAATCGAACTCTTTATGTCGAAAATTTAGTTGTAGGTACCTACGATGTTTTATTATGTCGATACTTTATTGGCGCGATGTAACGTTTACGCGAAAAATCTTGTTCCAAAAATTCTACAGCGATTGCTCATTTGTTGGCTCAGAATTATTGTCAAAATATCGCGAGTAAAGATGTGAACAAGAGCTAGTACTTATGAATTTGATGTAAGTAAATGCAGAAGTTTAGAACTTGGATATTCAGATGGATTGATGTTTGTTTGGGTTACTGTTTTGTCAAAACGGCTGAACATATCTGGATGTGTTACAAAGATAGGTTATAGAAGTCTTAAGTAACAAAGGATATGATACCTGGTCTTTTATTCTGATACTATGATCCCGTGGGCAGGGGCTAACTTAAGACGCACTCGCTTAAATAAACCTTGTAAAAGTAAAACTAACAGAATTAAGTCAGATATTAACCAGCCATTAATTATTAATCTTAATAATTTAACCAGCAGTTGACGTGTGAACTTCTAATTACAGTCATTTTAAGGTAATTTCCTGAATTAAATTTTAACTAGTAATTGTGTTATACTCGTACCTTACGCGTTTTGTTATTTTAAAAATATATAAGGCAGCGTTTTCGATAAAAGCTTCGTAGAACTTTTTCTGAAATGTTTCACTATTTATCGTTATATTTCAATCAATCAGTATTTTCCGAATATCATCATCATCATCAGCCTAGCTTTAGGGTTGGTAGATGTCGCATGTCTCGAATCTTTGGTTCTAGAACATGCCGGTTTCCTTACAATGTTTTCCATCACCGTTTTGAGAGCAGTGATGAAGAAATAAACTACAAAAAGTAATAATAATAATGGCAGAGACTGGATGAGGAAAACTCAAGATCGGGCTCAGTAGCGCACATTGGGATAGGCCTATGTCCAGCAGTGGGCGAATACAGGCTCATGATGAATACGCCTGGCTGGGTTCGAACCCACCACTGCTCCCATACAATTTGTCCTAATGCTGTTCGTCACAGAATCTTAACAAATAATACACCTAAACCGTTCTAATAAATTCCTCTATTACTGAAAACCTCATAAAAATCCGTTCAGTAGTCGAGGGACTTATTTAAAATAATGTTCAGCAGAACTGTCCCTCGACTGCAATAAAAAATCTGGTTTTCTTCATCTTGTTTTTTACGTTTTGAGAAAGCAAACAAATTTTTAACGCCGTACATTTTAGTCAGTACGAGTTTGTCAGTTAAACCCTGGGCGGGAGGACTCATTTGATGATTTTACCATGATGAAAAAAAAGAGGCATATTTTTTATATATTTTACGTGACATGAAACATTGAAACATATTAGGTCTTGAATTTTTATGGGGCTTCCCCCTAATGCAATGCCCGCAAACATCGAAAATTCGCGCGAACTTTGTCTGTGGTTCAGTCAAGCGAGCACGTCGCGAATGTCAATTAAAACAGATCATTGGGTGCTCGTATTATATCCTGCTCGCAAGCATTCAAGCGCAAGATGTCTGCCGCTCAATATTTTGAGCATAAACTTCGACGTTAGACTAAGCCCCTTCATACTACACTACTTTGGTGTCCTTTGACGCCTGCCTGTGTACGAACTCTATAAAGCATTGAGATAGTAACATGGATGCCAAAGTCGTAAACGGCAGTCGATTTCTCAGTCACTGCGCTAACTATACGGGTAAACAGTCCATATGTTTAAAAGTTAAGTTTGCAAAACAAAAGGTTGAGCGCGCGGCTTTCCACGCGTGGCTGTGTGTCAAATTTCGTTCAAAAACGGTGTCATTTTTCACTTTTAATTCTACTTTATAAAAGTCAAAGAGTACCAAAACTAAATTTATGGAAAATAACGTAATAAAAAATGTCTAAGACGCAAAAAATAATAAAAATGTAATAAATAAAAAATGTTTTATTTAAGTTTCGAAAATCATTTGAATTTTCGTTTAGTCGACTCAGCTTTTACGCTTGTTAAAGATCTCTTAAAACTTAAACATAGAAGTCGTAATTATTGCCAGTAAAAATAAATTGAAAAGGAAATTAATTTTTGCACGATGGGCGTACGCACAGTAACCTGTTTTTCACTCAGTTTATAAATAAAATACTTAATAAGAAATCATCTCATTGGCTACAATAAGATTTCTTGTTTGTAGCAAAGGTAGTAATTATGGACTGTATTGCAATAAGTAGTAAAACTATTTTTGTCTGGAAAGTATTGTTAAAATAATCTACTCTAGAACTTAAAACGGGATTTTTCGCCTTATATACGAGGGGTGATCAAAAAGTAATGATAATGAATATAAAACACGGTCATTAAAGTCAAAATAATAATTTATTATTCTACATAGTCTCTTAACAAATCAATCCATTTAGTCCATCTTTTTTCTAAACCCAAGATTCCCTTTGAAAAAAATTCTTTGTCTTGACCCTCCCAAAACTCCTTAACAGCGGCCATCACTTCACTATCGTCTTCAAATTTTTTGCCTCGGAGGCGTTCCTTAAGCAGAAGAAAGTGGTAGAAGTTGCTAGGAGCTAGATCTAACGAATAGGGAGGGTTTTCGAGCAGTTCCAATTCCGATTCTTGAATGGCAGCCCTCACAACTGCGGCTCAACTCGTTTTTTCTTTTGCTCGTCAGTTAACATTCTCGGTACCGATCGCGCAGGGACCTTTTTCATATGAAATTTGTTTGCAAGGATTTTATCAACACTGCCATATGAGATCCCTGTGTTCTCAGCTACATGCCTAATGGTCACTCTTCGATCTGTCAACACAAATTCTTCGACATTTTTCACGTTGTTCTCAGTGAGGGACGTGAATAGGCGTCATTCGCGATGTTCATCTTCAGTGGATGTTCTGCCCAGTTTAAACTCCTTGGTATAGCGTGCAACTGTAGTATACGGAGGAGCAGAGTCCCCCAATGTTTCCACAAGTCACTGTGTATGTCTTTTATAGACATTTTTATCAAACAGAGGTACTTGATGACAGCTCTAATTTCATTTTTCTCCATGTTGATGTTATTTCTTCGACATGTTCGTACTCAAATGAATGTATCTCCCGGAAATCGTGATCTATTCATATGTTTTTTTTAGGCTGATGTAGTGAGTATATAAGCAAGCAAAAAATATATTTTTTGGATTTTTATGCGGACCTGAAGTAACCGATTATCATTACTTTTTGATCTCCCCTCGTAGTGAGTTTTCGATATTTTGCCTTCGTTGCAAGTCTTCGGGCGGCGAATAATGCCAATGGGCGACTGGCTGTCCGACCATGGATCATGCCCGGGTCGATGGCGCGTTGTGCTCTACGCGCGTCTCAAAGAGTGTCAGCATATTGATAGGGCACCCTCTAGAGGGCCAAAGCCTGCCGGGGTCGCGGGACTTATCGAATTACCGTGACCCTAGAACGTAAAGAGCTATTGAAGGACACCGTGGATTTTAGTCAGAACAAGTCTGACAGTCCCTCCCGCCCTGCCCTGGGTGGGGGGAGGACTCATTTGATGGTTTTACCATGCTAAAAAAAAAGCGTCATATCACCTTCAATTTTGACTTACGTGACAAAATACAAAAATGGGATCAAATAATGTTTTCGATATGTAACTGAATGACGGACAAATAATATTGTTTCAGTTAATATGAGTTTTTATTTGACTTTTAGACCTTAAATCTATTAAAAACGTGTCTAAACATTCCTCCCAAACAAACCAAACCGGTATTTCATACAAAATTAAAGAATAAAATGCAATTCTCAAAATTTTTCCTTCGTTTCCCACATTTTCCGGTACCTAGATGTTATCAGTTGGGTCCGGGTCAATTCATAATGCTGTTGAATTTATTGAGACCTCCCTCAGGGACATCGTTGATCTGTCTTCGAGATTATTAAAAGGATTTATAAGGTAGAGGAAAAATTTAAACCACCTGCTTTATTTTGCGGCGACTGCTACCCTGGTTTTGGGGTTTTTCTTAAATGAGAATCCTACTACTACGAGTATTATAAAGGCGAAAGTTTGTAAGTATGGATGTATGGATGTTTGTTACTCTTTCACGCAAAAACCACTGAACGGATTTGGCTAAAATTTGGTACACACATAGTTTATAATCTGGATTAACACATAGGATAATTTTTATCCCGATTTTATGTTCCCGTGGGATAACTTTCGAGTAGTAGCGGGTGAAGCCGCTGGCAACAGCTAGTCGTGAATATTTTGTTACTGGCAAAGGTAAGTCGTAGTAGCTTCACCATTATGACACCTTTATGACCAGGCCAGCCTTATACGGACAGCTTGAAGCAGTCAGTCTCGACTCCTCAAGCTATCAAACTGCTTTGCGCGATCGGTGCGGTAAAGCAATTGTCTGTCTCGCCAAACTTAAATGACAGCTCAACCAGTATTAGTTCAAAGCAGTCGATACAAACTTGCTTGTTCCAGTGAGTGAACGAGATGGCGCTAGACGACTTGTATAGCTCTGTCACTTTCACTCGCCGGAATAAGCCTGGTTTTAAGACGTTGTAATACCCCCCTCAGATAAACATCATCTTGCTACTAAAGCCAGCGGTGCTGCTAGCAAGCAAGCAGTTAAAAATATATATTTTTGTTAAGCTAGTTGGAGTGGTTTGGCCCTGGATCGTGAAAACTGGAAGTCATGGGGGCGGCCTTTGCCCAGCAGTGAGCTGATGTAGGCTAGCAGTAACATCAACAGTAAGTAGTTGGAGTGGAACGCGAGATTATAACAAAGCGACCTGACGTCTTTAGTAACATAGGTCGACAACTACAACCCACGACTTCCTAAACATTTCTAATTACAGACGTTTATCAATAACGTATTTGACATTTGAACTAATACCCAAGTTAAACCACAGAACATATAATTCAGTGGGTTTTAATTAGATACTTCTATAATTATATAAGCCTGGATAGGTTATTATACCTAACTATGTAATTTTGTGTCAAGGGAAATTAGTATACTTACCTATTTCATGAAGGTTTTGTGTTTTGTTTTAATATTAACTTTTTTAATTAAAAAGGCACGTGTAATCGGGATGTAAATGGTGTTAGAGCTGGCTCTTACCCGTGTCATAGTGTATATAATTTCGTATTAAAAAGAAACAATAAAGTCTTTGTATTTGACAGGCGAAACGAATGCGTGCCGAAGCGTTTTCCGTTGTAATGTATGGAATTGTTTGAAGCCAGTCACATAGATCGCTTGAATTCGCTTTTCTATGTGACAGGATTCATACAATACAAATAAAAACGCTTCGGATCGCATTAGCTTTGCATGTCTGTTTGACAATAGCTTTATGGTTAATTGCAGCTATGTAAAACCAGGGAGAGTCTCTAGTTTATTTTAAACTAGTTAACGTTCGTGGCGATACCTGCTAGAAGTTCGGTAACTATCCCACGGAAACATCATACCAGGATAAAATTACCCTACAGTCCAGTTTATAAAATAATGTACCAAGTATTATCTAAATCTATGTAAGGTAAAGGGAGATTATTCGGTGAGACTGGCAACTCAGTGGTGGAGTCTAAAAGTTTCTCAAAACGTTACCTATGCATGCTGTAATGCGAAATTATGTGTCACTACGTCTTGTCCACTTTAGTGGTGAACTAGTTACATCATTTCGCGGTAACGTTTTGAAAGACTTTTAAGACTCTATCACTGAGTTGCCTGTCTCACCAAATAATCTCCCTTTACCTTACTAGTTTTACTGCGAAAGAGTAATAAAAATCCATCCTTTCTCCATCCATTCCATTTATGATAGAAGTAAGACATCCCAATTAATAATGTATATACAGCACCATTCAAATAACTAAGCGTGTTGGGCCAAAATGCTAAAAGTCAGACAGTATCCACAGAGAACTCAACACGAAATGATGTGCAAGTCAATTGTTGGCGGGAAGCCTAAACTCAATCAGCGCACCACCGCCATTCCTGTCGAATTCCATTCATTAGTTCAGCCTGTAGAAGTGTCTAAATATTTAGTTGTAACTAGGGTTGCCACTCGTGTTCATTTGCCAGGAATGATGAACGATGTCTGCTGGTTTACTTTGGAGGGTATGGAACGATTGAATATGTTCATTTTTGTAGATTTATAGCCATATTTCAGCCGAAAAATGATTTTGATGGGCTCTCTTTAATATGTTTTTTTTGTCTCTTTATTTGTAGCGATTTTTTTAAGAAAGTGGTATATCCGGTCTTTTCGACTTACCGACACCCATTTCTGCCCTGGCTTACTCACCCAGTCCTTTGTTTCTACGGTAATTGGTCCCTATAGTTGGACATCAAATGAGTCCTCATTGGGTTGTGCAAAAGGGACTATCACACTTGAATGACTAATAACCAAGCTTCAAGTGACAGATTCGTGACCGGACAGTCGCGCAACGGGCAACCCTATGAAGGGTCGAGGCAGAACCATAAGTACGGATGGAAGCAAGACTTGTTCATTCACAGTTGCAATTATATTGGCAACCCTAACTGTAGATGGACTTCCAATTCAGTTCTATGCATAAAATTATGCTTTTGAATTTAACGGATTAGCCTTACATTAGCGACAAAACTAAACATCATGTTGATGTTAGTCAACTTTGATACCGGATCAGGAAATGTACATGTATTAACTACATATTTATTATGAAGGTATGGATTTGGATATTTCATCACGTTGGTTTTCAAGTTCATCATCATCATCAGCCGGAAGACGTCCACTGCTGAACTTAGGCCTCCCCCTTAGACCGCCACGCCGAACGACAATTCGCCACTTGCAACAATCGGTTGCCCGCGACCCTCACGTCGTCGGTCCACCTTCCACGGTTCCACCTAGTGGGAGGCCTGCCTACGCTGCGTCTTCCGGCCCAGGGTCGCCACTCGAGAACTTTTCTTCTCCATCGGTTGTCAGTTCTACGAGCGATGTGGCCTGCCCATTGCCACTTCAACTTGCAAAATTTATGAGCTATGGGTGGCAAATATCTCGACGGCAGTGGCGCTTTATGTTTCACGCGCGCCTCATAGAGTGTCAGCAACACAATGACGGGGCTGGCCTTAGAGGGCGAAAGCCTGCCGGGGTCGCGGGACTAACAAGCTATCGTGACCCCGGAACGTAAAGGTCTATTGAAGGACACCGTGGATTTTAGTCAGTACAAGTCTGACAGTCCGTCATGCCCTGCCCTGGGTGGGAGGACTCATTTGATGATTAAAATAAAAGGGGGTCTGGCCTGTAGTGGTATCTTACATTTGTATTTATTTCATCCCCACTACTCTAAAACGGTAAAGGAAAACATCGTGAGGAAACCGGCATCGGCATGTCCTAGAAACAAAAATTCGAAGACATGTGATATCTACCAACCCGCACTGGGCCAGCATTTTGGTTTATGGCCCACTGCCTCTCACAGAGAGAATACTTGTGCCCCAGACTCCCAGCAGTGGAAACATTGATGATGTGTGAATATACCAGAAAAACAAAAAAAAACCGCTTTAAAATCCAAAGTTTTAATTGACATTCCTTTCACAGTTCCCCTGCATTTAAAAACCGTTTATTTCATTAATTGGCCTTGTCCGTCACTGTTTACTTTTTAAAATGTGCTTCCGTATTTTGTTAATTGATTTAATTATACGTTAATTCTAATTGCTTTCTTTGGCTCTTAAGCTATTAATAATTTGTAAGTCTTCTTATTTGATTGGTTAATCAAATGGTTTGATTGAGTTATGAATATTTTGTTGTGTTAAAATAATATAATTGTTCTAGGTTGTATCAAGCAGTCGCTCCATGTAAAATACTGATTTCCAGCTGAATCTGGTTTGACTGGAAGCCGACCCCAATATAGTTGGGAAAAGGCTAGGCCTGGCTAGGCAGATGATGATGTTCTAGGTTGTAACAATAGATGATGGTCTTTTTTATTTTACACAGAAAACAACTTGAAATTGAAAACCTTTCTTTAAAATCTTATATCGTTACAGAAAAACTACTTACGTAATTGAAAAAAGCGCTTTCACATTATGCGATAATGGTAACGACACAATTTCGGGGAGATCGCGTTGTTTCATGCATTTCTAGGGAAAATGAGCGAAACTGGACGATATGCCAGAATGCCAGTGTCCAATGCCGTCTTCGTTTCTTTGAAAACCATCTCACACACAAAACTAATATTCCATCTTTATCTAATTTTCGAAGTAAAGTTTCAAACGCTGACCGTTTGAATGAATTCCACAGAACATGATGTAATAAGAGTTCGTTTCGTTCGTTCTTTTAGTTCACTCGCCCGCTTCTGATTCATTCTCTCTTTGAACGTGGAAATTTTGAATTTGGAATTGCACATTCGAGAGTCGTTTGTGTTGAGTAGAGTGGGTAATTTTGGTACTGGGATGTTGTGTGAGATTTAGTACATAGTTTATTTTATGATTTGTCGACAAATTGTTGTTTATAAATTCAAGTTTTTTTTTATTGTTTCTTTCCGACTTTGCACGGATTCAATTATTATTATTTTAAAGACGAGAAAGTGACTTTGGTAGATACTTGCGAATGCCTCTTTTTAGTTTTTTTTTCTTTAGTGGTAATATCATCAAATGAGTCCTCACCACACAGGGCGGGTTAGGAAGGGACTGTCGGACTTGTACTGACTAAAACTCACGGTGATCCTTCAGTAGCCTTTTACGTACCAGAGCCACGGTTACTTGATGAGACAGTCCCGCGACACCGCCCTCTTAGGGGGCTCCGTCAGATTGCTAACAGCTCTTTGAGGCGCGTGGAACACAACGCGCCGTCGACCCGGGCATGGTCCATACTCGAACGGCGAGTCACCCATAACTCACCGCCCTTAGGCCCTGAGAATGTCGCCTTTTTCGTAACGTGTCCGGGCAATTACCGACTGTCTGTACCCTACATTTATTTATGTCCTGTTGACGTGAATGGACAGTGTGCCATAAGCCACTATTAGATACAAGGGAAATAAAAACATAATTGGCGAAATGTCACATGTGGGTGTGTAAGCACTTCTGTACTTTACTATTCGAGGATATAAAATAAGGTTTGTAGGCGTAATTGAATAAATTTAATGCCTTCCTTGAAGTGTTTAGGTGAAGTCAATGACCCCCGGAACAGTAGGCACCGGACTAAAATATCCCAGCTTAAGATATTCTGCAAATAATGTTATGTTAGAGCAGTGGTGGCCCAGTGGTATCGGCCCCGTCTTACGAGTTGTAGGTCGTGGGTTCGAATCCAAGCAGGCGCATTACTTTGTGTAATTTATTTCATCACCACTGCTCTCAAAACGGTGGAGGAAAACATCATGAGGAAACCGGCATGTCCTAGAACCAAAAATTCGAAGACATGTGACATCCACCAACGGCACCAACCCGCACTGGGCCCGCGTAGTGGATTGTGGCCCACTCCCTCTCACAGAGAGGAGGCCTGTGTCCCACCTGTGGGAGTATTAATAGGCTGATGATGATGATGAATGTTATGTTAGGCGATCCTACAATTTCCACAGGCCGTTGCTTTTTGCTACGTGTGACGAGACTTAATTGAAATATGGAGCTTTGCTTTCTTAAGGGTCGTGCTAAGTTACCGTGTGGCATGACGCGGCATGCCACAGGATCTTGTGACTTTTAACGGTCTATCTTAACGGTATATATTGACTGGCCCGTTGGTCTAGTGGTTAGTGACCCTGACTACTATGCCGGAGGTCGTGGGTTCGATTCCCACCCAGGACAAATGTTTGTGTGATGAGCACGATCATTTGTTCTGTGTCTGGGTGTAACTTATCTATAATATGTATGTATTTAGAAATATATAAGTATGTTTATCAGTTGTCTAGTACCCATAACACAAGCTCTGCTTAGCTTGGGACTAGATGGCGTTGTGTGATAGTTGTGGAATATTTATTATTATTTATTTTATCCGAAAGCAAGTGCTAGCGTTAAGCGGATAACATTGCCTCCCAGAGATGCCAAATTCAATCTTATTTTAGATTTACTTATCACTCAAACTGCTATAACAACACGAAGTGCGCCGCGTGCGGTGGCATGCGCGCACTTCATGTTGAAGTAAGATCAAAAAGTGAAGCAAAAGATCTTTTGCCAGAAAACCATACCATACCATATCAGTGGATAGCCTTATTAATGCTGTCTTATCATAATTTAAATAACTTATTTTATTATTTTTAAGCAACTAAACTCGTGTGACCCGTGTTATAATACAATCTAACATGAAATTAAAATCAACGATATGGTACGAAATCAAAATCGACGATAAATGGAAAGCGCCCTGTATCATCGGTCTGTCAAAACGTTTATTTTTTCCGAAATATTTACGTGTTCGAAACTTCGAATGTAGTTTAAGTACCGAGATTTAATGTTAATTATTATTATATCTGTTTTATATCACGTTTATGTATCTGAAAAATATGAATTAAATGACGCAACTAACATTAAAATACATAACGGCAGTTGACATTTGCAATATATTGTGTGGACGCAAAAGCACCGCCATCCGCCATGACTGACATGACATTAAAGATAATGCTTCATTCAATAATGATTAATTAATTGGCATCTACTTGTGTGGGCTGTTTATTGTTCCGATATTGTCTCGATAATTAAATAAGACTCCCTTACATTTATAGGTAAAACCATATTTCGCCAGTTATATTTAAGACCCTGGAGGAGGCTCACCCTTAACTGGGTGGGGTTCAAAAAACGTTACAAAAAAAAAATGTTGTAAAAATAATTGAATGTAAAAAAAAGAGTTTTTTTATCATAATAAATTGATCTCTATTGTTTATAAATCAAATTACGAAATTAGATTCCAAAATAATGTTTTATACTTAATATCAGGTAGGTATACATACGTACTTAGCTTCTGAGATTAATTATTGTTTATTTTTAATTGTAAAAATTGTCTCATCTTATGTTGTGAAATATTTATTTTATTATTTAAGATCCTATTGTCAGCACCCATCTGTTTTTTTTTTTTTTTTAATTACAAACGTTGCACCTCACTAGGAACTTTCTCCTGTATCGTGGGTGCGTTTACAAACATAATAAACTCACATAAACATAATACACAATCGTCCAGCTAGACCCGGAACAACTACTTGTAGATCAAAAATTTGCTCCGTGCTGGAATAGAACCCCGACACGTAGCTTGTTTTTTTGTTATATGGCTTTTTCTTATTCCTCGTATCTTTTTTCTCTCATTTTTTTTGAATATTTTAAGATAAAGTCACTCCGCAAATATTTCAAGCAATAAATCTAACCCCAAAATGGAACCAAACAACAAAATTCTCTTTCAAAATTTCAACATTCAGAAATCCACAATTTTAGTCCCATTAGCATTGCCGGGCTCCTGGTTATAGAATCCTACAAATCAACCCTCTTATCCTAAAAAGTCAACCCCTTTGAAACAAAAGGTGTCGACAAGACCCCGCTCCCTACAAAAACCTTCAACCCGCAGAGGCTATTTCTCATCCCACGACTTTTTTCGCCACTATACGGGTTAAGAACAGAAGTGAAATAAAAAATGGCAGATGTGTTAGTGACATTATTTTTTTGTTGTAAGTGGTCGCTGTGTGAATGTACCTAATGGTTATTTAACTTTTTATTACTCTAACTTATAAGTTATTTCATGTTGTTGCTCGTGTGAAGTTCAGTAATTATTTCATCGATAATAATAATAGTAATTAATACTGGGATAAAAACTATTGCATCTGTTAATCCAAATTATAAAACGTGTGTGTATCAAATTTCATTGAAATCCGTTCAGTAGTTTTTGTGTGGAAGAGTAAACAAACATCGACCATCCATCTATCGTCACGAAGTTTCGCAAAATTGTAATTTGTAATAATGAAAATAAGGTTTTACATTTGAATCCCTTGGGCTAACGAAGCCATAGCACTGTTTGCTCAGCTGTATAGCTATTGCGTTAGAAAAACAATAGTGTATTGTTCAGTCCTAATTAGCAGTAATACCACTTTAAATACTGTGGTAACACCTCTCTCAAATATGACCTTGCTTAGAGTAACCGATAGTTTACTACTGATAGTTTACTGTTCCGCTTTGGTGCTTTTCAAATTGGTATTTAGCTTTTGTCTTTGTGCTGGTGTTGATCAGCCACATACTAAAGAGCTAAGAGTAACTTGGATTTTTGAGAAAGTTGGACCGAAGCTATTTTATTTAACTTGCATTCTTTTTCTATTTTGTGGTCAAATTTTGCAATCAGAATTTTAAACAAGTTTTGATCGAAGTTTGCACCAGAATGAAAACATTTATGGCACAGCTAAAATTGGATCATGCAAATAGAATCATTTCTAAGAATAAGAATAATTTATTTGCCGAAAATACAGGTACTACCAGGGTGTTACCTCACGAGAAAACTTTTCAAAGCTGACGTACGTAAGTAAATTCAATTTAATAGATGACAGGAGAAATGCCAAGTGTGTATTTAATTAAAATCAAATAAATAATGATTTAAATTAAAAATACCAATATACCATTTTTTTTTAAGTTTGAATAAAGTCAACTACTTAAACCAAAGTAGAAATTACCAGTACACAATTTTATATTTAGTCTATCGCTACTCTCGTAGATCATATTATTATGTTAAATCAGTAAGCAGGCGGCATTAAAATCACCTCAGAAACCTCTAATTTACCCACACTATTTGCAGAAACATCCACCTCAAGGACAAGCTAACAAAAACAAGCTTAACCCAGAATAAACTTAATAAATCAACAAGATCCCTGACTCTGTTACCACTACGGATTCGAATCACATGCACGAACTATCAGTTGCCATACTAATATTTGTTCTACAGCTACTATCGGCCCTCGACGTTAACGGTGTGCTCCATGTAGGCCGACTCTCCCCTTGACATTTAGGTCGACTGGAAATCTTTGTCGTGTATCCAGCCAGGCTTTTGATTTGGTTTTATGGTTGAATAAACTTTATGGTTGATTGAATTTTTTTTTTTTTATAAATTGTTTTAAAAATAGTTTGGTTAACGTTTCGTGGATTAACTAGGTAATAGATTTTTTTGTACATATTTGTGTTGTTTACGGGATATTTTTTGGAACAATAAACCAACTTTTCTGTTGAAATAATAAACATTAAAAAACGTCTTAAAAATGAATAGATTTTATAAATATTTAGTTCAACTACTAATAAGTCGCCTTGTATCTTCAGATTTTGGCGCGTTAAATTTTCCAAATATGTACTTATTTCAAATAAAAGTGATTTTGAATTCCGTATTGGTTTTTCATACTCCTGTTTTAACGTTTTTGTGAAGTTAATGTAGGGAGGCCTTTGCCCAGCAGTGGGAGATAAATAGCTTTTTTTATTATTTTTTTTTTAGCGTGGTAAAATCATCAAATGAGTCCTCCAATCCCGGGCAGGGCGGGAGGGACTGTCAGACTTCTACTGACTAAAATCCACGGTGTCCTTCAATAGCCTGTTATGTTCCGGGGTTACGGTAAGGGAATAATCCCGCGACCCCGGCAGGCTTTGGCCCTCTGAGAGGGGGGCCCCGTCATTATGCTCCTTGAGGCGCGCGTGGGACACAACGCGCCGTCGACCCGGGCATGGTCCTTGGTCGGGCAGCGAGTTGCCCTTTACTCGCTGCCCGCATGCCCGCGCCTACGGTGGCCGGAGATCATCAAGCGACGCCCGTCGCCGTGGGCGCCTACCACTGCGGCTGGGGCGGAGGGAGGACGCTGTCCTCTCTCGCTCGCGGCCCGCCTCCTCCTTCACGAGCATTACTGCCTCGCAGAAGGAGCTGACCGATTCCCACTCCGTCTCGCCCCGCAGCATGGCCGCAACCAATGCCGGGCGCGAGAGGTCTCCGCCTATCGCAGCCGTGAGGACACGTCGGTGCCCCGCCCAAGCTGGGCAGTCTTGCACCGTATGCTCCACCGTGTCCTCCGGGCGAGAGATAAACGGCTAGTGAAAAAAATGTAAACGACGATTTTGACGTTTATTTGATTGAAAAAAATATTAGTCGTTCGTAGCCTAGATGCTTGTTTTTTATTTTCCATACAATTAAAGTCATAATAATACTTCAAGTACTTACTCTATATATACGTTAAAATACAGAAATCTTGTACTAAGACCTCAGAAGCGATGAATAGATTCGTCATACGAAAAGATTCAAGGGACCAAAATTAACTTGTACTTCTGGCAACATTCCTCCACTACGCACGTCTGTTTCTAAACGATAAAAACGCGGCGTTTGTTGTAAAAGACGAATATCATCCGCAGATTGACTTCATAGCTCCTTTTTGGGACATGTGATAAGGCCAGAGGAAATTACTTGTTCTTAATGTACTGCCATTGTTTACGAGCTAGTGTTACCAGATTGGCGACATTATTTTCCCTTTTTCTGGGGAAACGTGGACGGTGATAGATGTTTCATTAATACAATTGGCTTTACCGTGGTTTTTATAGAGATACAGCCTGTATTTCCCCACTACATAGAAATCAATAGTAACGGGACTGTGTTTATAGGACAAAGCCCTGTAACGCATTGGGCACAGGAACAGGTTTGTTTTATTTTAGTGAAGTCCGACAGTCCCTCATTTTGCAAACATGGGGTACATTACATTTTTTGTCGTGGTAAAATCATCAAATGAGTCCTCCCACCTAGGGCAGGGCGAGAGGGACTGTCACACATGTACTGACAAAAATCCACGGTGTCCTTCAGAAGCCCTTTATTTTCCGAGGTCACAGTAATGAGATAAGTCCCGCGACCCCGGCAGGCTTCGGCCCTCTAGAGGGGGGCCTCGTCATCTTGCTGAAACTCTTTGAGGCGCGCGTGGAACATGGTCCATAGTCGGACAGGGAGTCGTCCATCACTCGCCGCTCGCATGCCCGCGCCTACGGTTGCCGAAGATGTCTTGCGACGGCGACGTCTGTCGCCGTGGGCGACTACCACTGATGCGAACCACTGGGCCGAACCTCTCATCAAATTAAAACCATACATGTAGTGTAGTACAAGGTGTTAATTTGTTGACTGATAGATTCAACTTTATTTTACCCACACAGGCATGCAAAAGTTACACGTTGGCTCTCAAACAACAAAAGCCATGATACCATGCATTGGAAACTATTATTTCTATAATACAGTTGTCGACAAAAAAGTTATATTAGACCCAAAACTAAATCAAGATCCTTTTAAAACTTCTTCCAAAGAAATATAATATTTCTAATAATATAAACTCCTATAAAGAAAAAGAGTTCCTCTTTGACCCAGTTACGGAAAATACGTTAAAAATAATAACTTTTTTGTCAAACCTTACCCGAAGGACTATGGAATATGTCCATTTTGATTTAAGAAATTGTAACTTTGAACTTAGTTATTATAACCCTCATTATTCTTTGGGACAACGTAATTCAGTTTGGGGACTCTTAAAATCAGTTTGAAGGACTCAAAATGGACTCTTTTGTTTTAAAGGAAAAGTGTGTAGAAAACAACTTCAACAGGAATTTCATAATTTGTTTGAACTTCAACAGCGATTGTTGGCTGCAAGTTATTTGTGTTGATTAGGTGACCCAATTGTTCAGCGGCACCTTACTAATATTTTTAACACATAATAGGTACAAAAAAAATTGTCGCAGTCTGTAAATTTCATTAAAAAAACACTCCGTCGTCGAGTAAAAAACTTGCTACACTGGGAAGGAACTTCGCCTCGAGAATTGAACTCGTAATACGCAGTTTTTTTGTTGTGGTAAAATCATCAAATGAGTCCTCCAAGGGACTGTCAGACTCTTACTGACTAAAATCTACACGTGTTCCTTCCTATGCCCTTTACGATCCGGGGTCACGGTAACCTGGGTTAAGAAAAAACCCGCGACCCCAGCAGGCATTTGGCGCGAAACACGACGAGCCACCGACCCTGGCTTGGTCCTTGGCCGGACGGCGAGCTAACCATCACTCCCCGTCCGCAAGCCCGCTCCGCCGCTGTGCCCTCTGCTGATCAGAGGGACATGCGTTGGAGCGTCCACACGACAGGCTATTCACATACGGGCAAAGAGACCACTTAGGCACACAAGCCTAAGGAAGAATTTTTGCCCACATCCCAGGGTGCACCGGCCCGAAAAACTGGTCCTCCCCCCTGGACGTATCCGAGAGGGAACTCCAGTCCACGGGCGCACGTGGAGGTTTCCTATCATAGCACCCTGTAATACGCAGCTTAGCAGCCAATCGCTCAGCTCACGGTAGCTCGTTAGTCCCGCGGTCCCGGCAGGCTTTGGCTCTCTAAAGGGGCCCCGGCGTCATTATGCTGACAGCTCTTTGAGGTGCACGTGGAACACGACCCCCCGTCGTCCATTACTCGCCGTCCGAATGGCTGCGCCTACGGTGGCCGGAGATGGTCTTGCGATATACTGACCCTAACATACAGACGGGAAGCGGTTTGTTTTATACAACCCGGTTCATTGAAGAAAGGAATCTTAAATGGCGGCTCTTATCTTGCTCTCTCGCTCGCATACTAGTGCCGTCTATACTCACTCCCGCGTAGAGTAAGCAGAAAAAAAATTAGTCTTGATGTCTATTTACTATAGTTTTCTTTTCTGTTATTTTTCTGTTGTTACCTGTTTTTTTATTGTTGTTGAATTTTGTTTTATTGTTAGGTTGAGTTTGAGAAATTATTAAGTATGATGATTTTTATATTTGAAAAAACTTTAACTTGTCTTACGTTGACTGTACTATCCTGTCAAAGTAAGTACAAGCCGCCATTTTAGATTCCTTTCTTCAATGAACTGGGTTATACTGTACAGTACTATGTATCTTAATACTTTCCTCTAAATAAATAGTCTTATTTTCCGCACACTGGTTTACTTAGCGGCTCCGTGGAAATAGCAAATGGTTAATAAAAGAATTACAATGTCAGGAAATTAATTCTGGCAGCATTAGCACTTAGGTTCAGTAAGCATTTATGGTTTGAGTTTCCTCAACCGCTTGCAATAATGTTTGGTTCTTTGGTAATTGCTGAACTGGTGCTACTAAAGATATTATTAAAGGGAGCTTTTATGATATTTATGTGATGATGTTAGTAATATTAGTCTTGGGGATATTGCAGATAGTGCAGTATTGTGGCTTTTGCACATTTTCTTTTAGTTCTGTTATTTTTCACAAATAACTTTCTTGCTATGTATTGTTTAATTAAAGTAAACCTATACATCTACTATATAAAAATAAGTCGGGTTTTCCTTCCTGACGATATAACTCCAGAACGCACGAACCGATTTCCGCGGTTTTGCATTCGTTGGAAAGGTCTCGGGCTCTGTGAGGTTTATACTCGTAGCAAAGAAAACGAAGCCATCTGGTGGCGATACGGAGTTCGCCGGGTTTGCTAGTCATAGTAATAAACCTATTGAGGCCTATGTTCAGCAGCGGACGTCTTCCGGTTGATGATGATGATATAAATACATGTATAACTCGTAACTCTAACAAAAACTTGTCTTCTTTAAATTAATGTAGTTTTTTTTCCGTTTGTAATATCTTATTAGCACATTCTTTTCCATACAAACCGTGCTATGTAAAATCAATAGATTTGACTTTGAATTACAAATGAAGCAGTCACCCTGAGCAGGAGCACTAATTTGACGATTTTAATACTAAAGAAAAAACTTATTAGTTATTACTGTAAGTAAAAACAAAAAAAAAAAATAGTAACCTCCTACATTTGGAGGTCGGTTAAAAAAAATCGAAATGCGAGACCAAACGGCAGCCATTGAAATGGTATTTGCACTTAACTGACTCAGTCTGACTTGACAGTTTTTATTGACGGCTTGAGGTTGAGATAATGGTGGAGAATAGCTTCTTTTATTTAAAGAAAATTAAACGTTATTTCAGGAAGACATTAAGCTCATTTTTTTCTGTGATATGCCGATTTGTTGAGAGAAGCGTGGTTCCACTGCGGGAGAGTGACAGAGCTATACAAGTCGTCTAGCGCCATCTCTTTCGCACAGTGGAACTATTCTCGCTTTAATACGTCATAATACGGCCGCAGTACCTAATCTATACTTAGAATCATTACATCTTTCACGAGGAGAACGACGTTCTATTTCAGCAAAAGTTTTACTTAGTTGATCGAAGAATTTAAGGCCCGTATTACAGAACGTTACTCAAGACTCGAGCGTTACTTAAAACTAGTTTCAACCAATCAAACGGCTTGAATCTAGTTGCTTGAGTATTGAGTGACTTTCTGTAATGCGGGACTAAGAATCGTGAATTTTGTCTATTTCACAAAATGTTCGTTATTTTGGAACTCTGCCAATTGAAGTAACTTAATGTTTGTTTTAATGGTCTCGTTAAACTTTTACTACACTCAAACATAGATCTATCAATATCAAATTATGGAATCAGGCGTTACTTCGCGGAAATCTATGACATTAAATGTTATGAAAAATATCTAGTTTCATTCCGCGACAAAAATCCAGGCTTGTTGCAGGATGCAATCCCACCCTTTGCAATCATGCATATGCACATGCAGCAAAGGAAACATGCATAATTTATCATGCACACGTGTTTCGCCCCTCCACGCGGCTTCCTTAGGAGATGTTGACTCGACAAGCGCTCGGCCTCGAATGAGCTCATTCTTTTTTTTAAATCAATATCAGTGAGGCGCTAATAATTCTACAGTGGGTATGAAGGATAGTGAGAAATGGGTGACTCAACGTCCGAGCATGGACAATGCTCGGGTTGAAGGCGCGTCGTGTTCCACGAGCGCATCAAAGAGCTGTCAGAAATCTGACGGGGTCTCCCTTAGAGGGTCACAATTTGTCGGGATCGTGGGACCGTCTCAGGTTTTACGAAGGTTAAAATTAGAACCTATTCTATAGGTGGACCGTACTGACCCATACCATGAGTTGTCATTACGATACTCGAGCATCGAAATCGACCGCGTTTGGCGCTCTCATTGGCCGGCTCCAAGGATGTATGAACTCTCAATCAATGAGAGCGCCAAACGCGGTCGATGCGTATGATCGAGTATCGTAATGACAACTTAAGGTATGCGTACTCGACGTTTTAACTTCGTTGTCATGACAACTGAGACTACTTGAGCTAAGCAATACTTGAGATGCTTTCTAAAATATGGGTGAAAATGTATCCTTGTAATTTAACACGACCATCATTAAAGTAAAATGTAATTTGCTGATCACCTGCACCTCCGTAAAAGCAGCTGTGTCGTGTATTTTAATTAGCAAGCTCAAATAAGATCTTATCTCACACTACCTCACACTTTGATAGTCTTGTTTGCATGAACCGTCTCGTCGCGTATAAAACTTAAGCTTGGTTTTTACTGCGAGCGGAGCGGACCCATTACCATGTGTATTCGCCAAGAAAGAGTCGAGCAAAAATGACTCAGCGGGCAAAAAGAATAAAAAAACATCTCGTTTTGGGAATCAGACGACTTAACTCTTTCTTAGTGGATTCACAAGTTTAAGTGACAATGGGCAAGTCATATTGCTCGAAGAACTGATAACCGATGGGGCAGAAAATATCTCAATTGGCGGAACGGAAGACGCCAAGTAGGTAGGCCTCCCACTAGATGAAACGATGAAATCGTGAGCTGAGATGTAAGTGGCGAATTGTCGTTCGGCGTGGCGGTCTAAGGGGGAGGCCTATGTTTAGCAGTAGACGTCTTCCGGATGATGATGATGGTCACATTTTAAAAACCTGTTTCACTTTAAAGAGTCTGTTCCGCCTAACTACTTATCGCGCATTAACCCTTTTGCGGTAGAAATCAGGCTTTACTAAGTTCATGTTGCAGCATTGAGCATTAAACTGTTGAAGTTAATTTTGTTTTGCTTGTTTTGACTATTAATTCGTTTTTATTAGTGATGGTTTTGAGAAAATTGTTTCCGACTTTTGCTGTTCCGTTCTTGCAAGAAATAACAGATATTTAACATACTAGTATTTGTTTCGGATCTATTCCGAGGTGTTTCTTTTGTTCACAAACGTGAATGTGTGTTTTAGGGGCAACGTTTAAAAAAAAACTGCTGTCACCAAGCTACAATTTTATCCACATTTATATAGGGTGACTGGTAATTAGTGTACGATACTTAAACACGTGGTTTTGTTCATGATAACCAAGAACTTTTACTATGGAAACAATCTGAAAACTCGAAAAAAAATCAGCTGTTCAGTACCTACATTTATGTTTGCTTTTAATGTACTGATCAGCTGATATTTTTTCACAACTTCGTCTTTGCTCCCATATTAAAAATTGTTTGTTATCATGAGCACAATCACGTGTTTAAGTATCGTACACTTATTACCAGTCACCCCATATACTCTTGATTAAAGACTTATTACTTTCGAACACTACTAACAAATGTAATTAAAATAAATGCTGTTAGTTTCTGTTTTCTTTTGAAGGGTTGTCGTGTCATGAGAACTGAGAACCAATTTTAATAATGTTCTCTTTCTGACAGTAATTGGTGGATTATTGTTCCAACATTTCAGAAGCGAACATTTCCTGATCTAGACGTTTTAAAAGTAGCAAAGATTAGGAGAACACGAATGTTTAACCTTTTGACCTCCATGTCAAAAAAACAAGGACGTGTCCTCAGCGCCAAGCTAAGAAAAAAGTAGGCACTTAAAAAACATAATTATAAGGTAAAGGGAGATAATTTGGTGGGATAGGTAATGCGAAATGTGTCACTACGTCTTGTCCACTTTAGTGGTGAACTAGTTGCATCATTTCGCATTACTGCATGCACTATCACTGAATTACCTGTCTCACCAAACATTCTCCCTTTACACTAGGTATGTTATAAAAATTTATCCCTTGACATATTTGACCATAGTCGGTATGATTACCATTATATGCCCTACCCTTTCACAACTAAGTCAAAGTCGCATTAAAGCCTTACCGAAAGATGCGTACTAGCTTTCAAAGCTGGTTTCTATAACCCAGTATCTGACTGCTACGATACTCCCTAATAAGACTGGTTGTCAAACTTTCGAGCTTCTGACTTAAGTACATTAACGACTGTCAAATATCTACAAATGACAACCGGGATCAACGGATTTACGTGCTTTCCGAGGCGGGTGAGGAAACTCGCTGTGATTTATGGTCACCCATCGACAGACCAACCTTGACTTCGGCCTGTTGAAGACTGACTTATTTAGATACTATTATTATGCAGGGGTTTAAAGTAAACTGAATTGTTTTCGATCGAGGAATTCCATAACTTTTCTTACATTAATTTGGTGGCAATTTGGTGGCACCTATCTTAAAAGAAAACGAACGTTAATGTAATTTAAATAAATGCTTTGACTTTATTTTTGACAGCTTGACAGTCCTTCCAACAGTTTTAATTGAGGATTATTTCCCCCACGTTTCAAGTAGCGGACATTTCCTGCTCGAGACATTTGAAAAGTAGCGAAAGATTAGCAGGTCACGATTGTTAAAATTCCGTTGTCATTGTAAAAACATACGTCGTGCTTGTCAGTTAGACTGACAGTCAAGATTGTCAGTCCGTCTGTCGTTTGTCGGAAGTATTAAGACTTGATAGATATAGGTTATGTTTTGACTGGACTTGTTTTAATTGGATTTATTAGTGAATAATGAATATTGAATAATATTAAAGGTTATCTATATCTGTTAGACTAGTGCTGTGTTTTAAATAACAAGTCGTTCGTTTTATGTTTTAATTTTTTGGTTAGGGTCAGTAAAATTACTAATTTGTGAATTATTATTTTCTGTGTTAAATTGGAATAATATAACGTATTATAATGAAACTTAGAACGTTTCCTTCCATATTGACTAGGTGATGAAGAATTGCAGTTTTGATATGATCACAAAGAATTTCGTTCAGAAATATGTATAGCCATTTACCCGCTCTAAATTTACGCATGTCATGAAAAATCCTAAGAAGTAATTTAATGAATAACTATAATTACGGCATTACAGACGCCCGCATATACTAAGCTATCAGTAACGGTTTCGCCTATGTGTGTGTCGCGGGACTCACGAATTACCGTGACCCGGAACTTAAAGGGCTATTGAAGAGCACCGTGGATTTTAGTCAGTACGAGACTGACAGTCCCTCCCGCGATCCCCTGTGTTGGGAGGTCGCTTTTGATGACTTTACAACCGTTAAAAAAAATGGCGTTTAAATATAAGTATAGACTATTCCAAACAAACATACACGAACCACAGATAATAACTACTCATCTACTGTTCCCAAAAAAAACATTCGCGTGTCTATACCGTTTAAAATAAAAGGCTTTAATTTGTATAACGCAAATTAAGTAGCATCTCATTATATCGCTCGTTTGCGGACGGTTTAACGATGAACGTAATTTCGGACATAACGGCAGTTTCGGAAATGCCTATGTTTCGGCAGTTCGGTTGTATATACCCTCGGGTTGAAAACTTTTCGATAACGAACCGAACCGATTATAAATTCATTGGTGTGTTAAGCAATTATGGGGGCGTTGATTAGATTATTCGTGCTGTTAAAGGTCATTTTTTATTGCGAAATAAATTCATGAAGTTATGTTTGATGTCAGCGAAATTATCGCTTCATGTTCTTTTATTGTACCTTTTTTTGTAAAACGGTAATGACAAAAATATACTGGCAATACGACGTCGTGTCGCGGCTTCGATGCCCGCACGAAACAAATATTTTGTATGATCAAAAAGTGTTTTTATAAGTGTCAATGTTTAACACACCCACGATACCTATAATATTATAGTTTTTACTTTCGAAAAAAAAATCGGGGTATTCCCATTTGAGCAAAGCAACTATTTTCATAGAATCATTTTTAGTATTGGTAGGAAATAGTTGCTCACATGGGAATACCCCAAAAAATCTACTATCTGGTGTCGAAAATGAACTGAAAAAGTTTTATTTTACATTCATCTTGCCAATGACAACGGTGATGTACACACGCCAGCAGGTCAACCTACCCGAATCTGTTAAATTTTACCAATCGAACATTAATCTTCCGATATTGAGATAAGGTTGAAAATCTATAAAATAAATTTGGCAGATGGCGATTATAGGTTAATGTGCTGGCGTCTGTACACCGTGAGGAAGTATGGACTTAAATTTAATATAATAGTTAGGAATTGCTTGACTGGAAGATATCCTTGATACCGTTATCAGCGATAAGACGGCCACGACACGCCCGTGGCACCGTTGTACCCATTGAATTAACAATATTGAAAAAAAATGTGTTATAAGTACTTATAATGTTGATGTATGTACTTACAATAAAATACATATATATTCTTATCTGATCTATGTATGTATGTATAATAGGCAATCTCAATCTGTCTGTGGTTAGAACGTTCGGCGGTGTTGTAAATTTGACGAACAACGAACATTCTAATAATTCGCCACGAAAAAAAGTAAACAAGTTTTTTTTTTTTGTAAAGTTTAGTGTAAATTCGCCCCATTTCTTTTTATAGCAGAACAATTACCTACCTAAATAATAAAATCCAGCACAAAACTACACAAAACGGGGACACAATGTGGAATCTAAACAGAAAGTATTAGGAGAACAGTAACATGGAGGTGTTGGTGCCGCCGTCTTCAGTAATAATTATGTGAAATAAAGATATGTAGCCAATTTGCAATAACAAAATAAAGCTGTGAGAAATTAACTTTCAATGTATGCGCTTAAAACTGGCATATTAATTTTGTGGCAAATATACAACAACCCGAATGTTGTATCGTTCTTTCTGTCACCAATCTTAATAAGTTAGCATGGTGATAAGTTATAATACTATGCTTACACTAGCCGTTGACACAGAGTCTCCGGCCTCAGTTCGTGGAGGACGTGGTGAGCGCCCTGTTCCCTTAGCGAGAGGAGGAGTATGCTCCCCCGCCCATGGCTCCGTCTCCGACGGAATCTGAGGAAGAAGCTGACGCAAACGCGGACCACAGCGACGACGACGTCTACGATGCTCCAGAGGTGACCGAGGTAGATCTGAGAGTGGCGGTACAGCGGCTCAAGGCCAAAAATACCGCCCCAGGACCCGACGGCCTGCCGGGGAAAGCCTGGGTCCTGGCCTTCGGGACTCTCGGTCCTCGACTGGGGGGGCTTTTGAGCGCGTGCTTGGAGAGGGGCCAGTTCCCGCTTCGCTGGAAGACGGGGAAACTGGTCCTCATCCAGAAGCCCGGGCGCCCTGCGGACTCTCCGTCCGCATTCCGGCCCGTCGTGCTGCTCGACGAGGTGGGCAAGCTCTTTGAGAGAGTAATTGCAGACCGCCTCGTCGGGCACCTGAACCGGGTGGGCCCGAACCTGTCGGAGAGCCAGTTTGGCTTCCGCAGGGGGCGCTCGACGGTGGACGCCATCACGCGCGTGAGAGCCCTCACGACGGGGGATGCAGTAGCCCTGGGGCAGGGTCGTCTTGGCGGTGTCATTAGACATCACCAATGCCTTTAACACCCTGCCCTAGAGTTGCATCAGGGAGGCACTCCGGTATCACCGGGTGCCGACCTACCTCCGTCGCATAGTCGAGGACTACCTGACGGACAGAGCCGTCATCTACCCCGGTCACCGGGGTGAGTGGAACCGGCGAGAGATGTCGTGCGGTGTTCCGCAGGGTTCGGTCCTGGGACCGCCCCTGTGGAACATCGGATACGACTGGGTGCTGCGTAGCGACCTCCCTGATGGCGTCAGCGTAGTATGCTACGCTGACGATACGCTCGTCCTGGCGCAGGGAGAGTCGCACGAGGCGGCGGCCGACTTGGCGACGGAAGCGGTCGCGACAGTCGTCGACAAGATCCGGCGGTTGGGACTCAACGTGGCGCTGCACAAGACGGCGGCCATGTGTTTTCATGGCCGCGTCAACGCGCCACAGTCGGGTTACAGCATAACGGTGGGAGGAGTTCGCATCGGCGTCTTGAGGACGATGAAGTACCTGGGACTCGTCCTCGGCAGCCGGTGGAACTTCAGGGAGCATTTCCTGAGTTTGGCCCCAAAGCTGAACCGGGCAGCAGGCGCCCTCAGGCGACTCCTGCCCAATCTCAGCGGGCCAAACGCCTCCTGCCGTAGGCTGTACGCCGGCGTCGTGCGGTCCATGGCCCTCTACGGGGCCCCCGTGTGGGCCCTGAGCATCCGGACGCGACCACTAAAGTTGGTCGCATGCCAGAGGGTCATGGCTATCCGGATGATCCGGGGATACCGCACGATTGCCGGCGAATCGGCCAACCTACTTGCCGGATTGCTGCCCTGGGATCTGGAGGCGACTGCCCTCCAGCGCGTCTATGATTGGCGCGTGGAGGCGCAGCGCCGGGGCGTGACCCCGCTGCTTCATGAAGTCGAGGCGCGGCGGGAAGACCTCCGGCGCGATCTCAGGGCAGTATGGAAGGAACGACTGTCGCGACCGACGGCCGGGCACGCCGCAATTGCGGCGGTAAGACCCCTCTTTGAGGAGTGGCTGGAGAGAAGTCATGGCGTCCTTACCTTCCGCCTGACGCAGGTCCTCACCGGGCACGGGTGCTTCGGGAGGTACCTGTGTCTAATGCGGAAGGAGGAAACGTCTGGGTGTCACCACTGCGAAGATCGCCCGGAGGACACGGTGGAGCATACGGTGCAGGACTGCCCAGCTTGGGCAGTGCACCGACGTGTCCTCACGGCTGCGATAGGCGGAGACCTCTCGCGCCCGGCATTGATTGCGGCCATGCTGGTAGGTATGTTTCTTACTCTTTCACGAAAAAACCACTGAATGGATTACGCTAAAATTTAGTACACACTACACAGATAGTTTATAACCTGGATTAACACACAGGATACATTTTTATCCCGATTTTAGGTTCCCGTGGGTCAATTTTCGAGTTGTAGCGTGTGAAGCCGCTGGCAACAGCTAGGTATACAGGTACTATTATATATTCTGTGGTTATACATAATTATGAAAAGTATCGCCACGAACATCCGAAATTTGCTCGTCCAAGAATTATTCCCGTTGGATCCCACTTTTGAATCCCACTTGAATATTTTTCCCGTTGGATCCCACAAAAAATTAAAATGTATTCCCGTTGAATCCCACAACAAAAGAAAAACGTTTTATTCCCGTTGAATCCCAAAAACTATTCCCGTTGGATCCCACATGCTTTAAAAAATCTGAATGCGAGTACTTTCAATCACAAAATTGCTATCATAAAACTAGCTTCTGCTTGCGGTTTCGCCCGCGTCATGTTAGGCGTATGGTCCAGTCTCCATCTGTTCTCTTGAGGAAAGCATGAAACACGACGCGCCATGACTTGGGCCTGTCCTTGGTCGGACGGCTCCCGGACTCCCCGTCCAGATTGAAGCGGCTGGAATATGACTCGGGATTTCCGACGCCCTCGGGCGTCATAAGCGGTGGCTGGGGCGAGAGTATACTATCACAAAAAAATATAACATTATATCAATTACTTATCAAATTGCAGGATTTTTATTTTTTAAATCTCGTTTCTGTGAAAAATAAACTACCTAAAAAAGGGGAAGATTTGTTCTAAGGCTACCTCGTCGCACCGTTTCTCGTTATCTTAGAGCGCAGCAGGCATTTAGAGTGATTCTCCAACCCCCCCTGTCACGTGGCATCACAGCGCTTTTCAAAATAATGAACTTCGCTGATCCAGTTAAAAATCGTACCACCTTGAGCTTATGCTAGCCTAGTACTTTGGCAGGCCTTTTAGAGTTACCTTATCCCCGCGCTGCGTGGCGCCAGAGCGCAAAACATACCACCTTGATCTTATGCTAGCCTAGTACTTTTGCTGGTTAGTGATATTCTATCAGTTTTTAAGTAAAGACTGAAACAAATTTTCAGAATGTGTCTCTGCCATCTTTCTACACACACTGGTGACCGGTCTATGGAAAGCCTATGGTGGCCGGATCTTGAGGAACTTTTTTTTTTTAATTCTTAAATTAGTTACTCTGAATACATCAGTAAAATAACGGTAACAGTTTTCTTCTGATATGTACACATGTTGTCAAAAAGTGGGATTCAACGGGAATTAAAAATGGGATTCATCGGAACTACCTAAAAAATGGGATCCAAAAGCGGGATCCATCGGGAATAATTCAAAAATAGTTCGTCAAAATTTTGATAGGTGCTCAATCGGGAAACAGTTTCAGTTAAATTGTTTCGGCCCTGAAAATAGTTGTTCATACGGGACTAACTCGAAATTAAAATTCTATATAATTATATCTAAATTCTGATCTGAGGCCTTACCACGAGCTCTTAACGCGATCCAGTTTAGGCTGTGGGAAAGAAACAGAGCTATACAAGTCGTCTAGCGCCATCTCTTTCCCCACAGCCTAAAGACTCACGCTTCATAAGTTCATGGTAGGTCACCTGTTCTTTGACGGCAGCATCTATTTTCGAATTCTATCATTGATTTCTATCGTTAATCGTTACAGACAAATATCGGGATCAAGATTACGATCGAGATACATTAACGAAATTCCAGCAGAAGTCACAGACATCTTTTACTGTTTGTTTTTTACGTGGTAAAATCATCAAATGAGTCCTCCCACCCAGGGCCGGACGTGAGGGACTGTCGGACTCGTACTGACTAAAATCTACGGTGTCCTTCAATAGCCGTTAACGTTCCAGGGTCACGGTAATTGGAATCGTCTTTTTTTCTTTACGTTTTTACTTCCGTTCCTTTTTGAAGTCGATTAATTCGGTCAGTTTCAGTCCAGTCTCTTCCTTTCCGAGAAAACCGTCATGTTATTATTATGCAACCGTCCATGTTAGAAATTGGGCTTTCGGATGAAAGACTGATAAATAAACTTTCGCTTGAACGGAGCGGGTCGGCTATTTTTAACCGACTAACAAAGGGAAAGGGTACGGTATTTAGAGTTTTATCGTTTATTGTGTTTGTAATGTCTGTTTTTACAGTGATGAAAGGATTTTTGGATAATTTTGACGTTGATTCGTCGTCATGTTTGTGATAAGCCAAGCTTGGAACGAATAAATATCCAAGAAAAGTATACAGAGTGAGTTTTCCAACAGTTTTCTGTACATTACTACTTCCCAAAATTTGGTAATTGTTAGCGAAACTATCAGATGGTTTATGTGTGTTCGATTCCTAGCCAGAAATTTACATTTTTCAGAAATCGAATGATCCACTTTTTGTGTTCGTCAAAGTCGGCTTCGAGACTACTTTCAGTATTTTTCAACACATTTGCTCGAAAAATGCATTTACGAAGCCTGTATACATTGTTCGAAAGTTAAAAATTACGCACCATACAACGGAGCGTGCGGTAAAATAGGTACTCTCACCTAAGTACCTACTTTACCGCACGCTCCGTTGTATAGCACCGTGCGTTTTCTTTACGGTTTTTTTTTAATTTCCATTAAAAATAAAAAGAATTGCACCAAAGAGTTTCACGTTCTGAGAATAAACAGCCTGACTGATCGAACCTCCTTGAAAGCGCTTAATGCTCAATACGTTGTCTCACTTTATTACATAAGAGTAAATGAGACGAAAGATGTAGTTCTAATTTCCACCACGTACATGTGGCGCCATTTGCAAATTCGAGCCATTTTCATATTAGGAACTTCAAAAATTGTTGCGACTTTTCTACTGTTAAATAAAGTTTTTAATTACATATTGTACTGTTTTCTCGCAAATGTGTTGAAAAACATTGTATGACACACGTGCGGAAATTGGTATTTACAAACTCGTGACTATGGTAAGCCCTCGGCTTCGCTTCGCTTCGCCTCGGGTTTACATTCGTCTACTCGTTTGTAAAAACCAACTTACCGCACTAGTATCATAAATAACTATTTCGGGATTCCAGTAGTGTTATTTAGCCCAGTTGAAAAATTCACCCTGTATACTTGTAGAATCTTTGTTTATCTACGGAAATACGAACGCGTCATGCCAAATGTTGCTGTTATAATTTAGGAAGTAGATAGATGGAATAATACATTATTGCACACCAAAATAAAAAGAGCTATTTTACAAGAGACGGTAAAGGCAATATAAAAAAAAATGGCCAAGTGCGAATTGGACTGAACATTATTTTGTTGTTATAGCAGCAATAGAAATAGGTACAGCATCTGTGATTTCAACTAACTATCACGGCGTCGACGTCCACGCGACGTCCACTCAAACGGCATGTCAGTGTCCAATTTTGACAAAAGACAGCTGTCAAATATTTATGAAAACAAATGGCGTTCTGAAACTACACGTGCTATTTAAACATAAATAACTTACTCTATAAAAACCTAATACAAATCATGATTTTTTTTTGCGGTAGGAGTGAGGCAAAAGCCTCCCATTTCAATGGACTGGTGACAGACGGACAGCGGAGTCTTAGGACCCCGTTTACGGTTTTGGGTACGGAACCCTAGAAGTAAAAAGGTTGAACGAATAGGGGAAGAATACTAACGGAGCGCATATAATGCTTGGTATATATTTTATATTTGTTTTTTTTTTATCTTATTCATTCTACCTTATTATTATTATATTTGGAAACATAATCAAACAATTTCTTTGTACAGTATTTATTTTATTGACTTCGCTATTGATGTTATTTATAAATGTTCCCTTCTATCTTAAAAATATCGGACGATTTTTTTTTCTTTTGTAAATACAAAAAGAATACAACCTTATATGGATTCTGTTAACAAGTCGGTTTTCTCTTTTGCCAAGTTAAATATGTGTTTTGCAAAGCAGGGACGTTTATGTCAAAGTAAACGTTGCCGTTAAACATAAATATTCGACAAAAATTAAGGCCCACGATTTACATAATTTGCCGAATGGCATGCAGATGTCACTGTTATTATGGTGCCTTAAAAAGGGGAGGTTAATTTGGTTAGTAGCTCAAGGTTAAAAAAATACAGAATGAAAATAAAACATCAACCGAATATGGGATAAGCTAGCACGCAACGGAAAAAGCGTTGCGAAAAACGGTACGTAAAATCACGCCACGCCAGTATTCCTTGCAAATTAAAACACAGGTTTACTTACGAGTATATTACAGACGCCACCAGTCAAACTAATCCAAATCGAACATGAATCTTCGGCTTTTGTGATAAGGTTGAAAATCTAAAAGCACTCATCACCACGAGCATTCACCTGTAACATATTTATTTGATGCTCTATTGTCTTCGAATGTTCGAATCTGTAACTGTAACTTTACATTACAGGTGAATGCTCGTGGTGAGGAAGCGCCCTAATAAGAAGAAAAGTTGCAAGAAGTTTTGAAGATTGACAGACAGACAACAATTACAAACATATTTGGCCAATGTAATAAATAGGACTCTATTGTCTTCAACCGCTCACGAACATTGACTTATTTTAATAGAAATTATTAATAGGAAAATCTCTATAGCTTGATCAAACAATCAAAACCAAACTCTTATGTGTAGAGTAATTAAAGATGACTTAAGTTAACCGCTCTCAAAACGGTAAAGGAAAACATCGGGAGGAAACCGGCATGTCTCAAAACCTAAAATTCGAAGACGCGGAGCGTGGAGGATTATGGCCCACTCCCTCTCACAGCGAGGAGGCCTGTGTCCCAGCAGTGCGAAAATGTATAGGCTGATGATGATGATGACGTGTTGTCTGATGGAGAATGTGTTGTGGCTCTAAGGCCACCTATGTATCGCAAATCGCTATCTAAAACATCGAAATAAAAAGTTTTTCACAATGTTGTGCAATTTTGCTAATCAAAAGCCCGTGGCGTTTATCGACACATTTTTTATGTAAAAAAAAACTAATAAAATATCATAATTTTCACACATCTCAAGCAACACAGTATTCCAATGTTTGCGCCCAAGACATGTACTAACAGGTTTGTTATCAAAACATCTGCCTATACGTTTCCTGTCCTTATCTCAACATCCTTAGCATAACACGTCAAAGGAATCTGCTCTTTAATCCCTAAACTTAACAACGTTAATCGCATGACTGAATAAGCCTGTGTTTATGTTGAACGAGAACGCGGGTAAACATGTTTGATTCGCTTTCTTAAATATAGGGAGATTTTTATTGTAATTGTGTGTGTTATAAAACTGTTAGTATGTACCTATGTGCATAAAATATATTATTTTTACATTGATATGGATTTTACCACGACAAAAAAAGTGGAAGTCGGACTCGCGCATGAAGGGTTCCGTACCATTTATTTTTATACCGGCAACAGAATTACACATTCTGTAGAATTACCAACTCTTTATCTAATACGGATTATGAGATGTAGCCAAATAAAAATTCCTTGGAATCACGAGTTCTAAACACAACTCCAACGACGATATAACGTTGCACAAATCCGATTTTTTTTTTTATGTTTATGTAGGGTTTTCTAGTATTTAATGCGCAATGCACATTATTTGGTGCAGGAGCAGTGGTCATGGGTTCGAACCCCGCCAGGGCAGGCGCATTACTTTGTGTAATTTATTTCATCACCACTGCTCTCAAAACGGTGAGGGAAAACATCTTAAAGAAACCATAGAAACAAAAAATCGAAGTGATGTGACATCTACCAACCCGCACTGGGCCTGCGTGGAGGATTATGGCCCGCTCCCTCTCAAAGAGAGAAGGCCTGTGTCCCAGCAGTGGGAAAATATAGGATGTTATTGATGCACATTATTTTACGCTCAAAAAAGGTAAAATAAAAGAATGGCGCCAACTTAGTAGGCAAAATTAATTTTTTCGCCTGTTGCCCCATCCTTTGTCCCCCACAAAAAAGGGAAAGGTATTCTATATTTACGAGGAAGTTAATTATGCGTAGGATTCGAAAATTGAAGCGTGTGGGATGAAACATTTTCTTTTTATTCCGTGCGGTTGGTAGCGAAATTAATTTAGGCAATTTAACGGAATGATTGCCTGTTTTGGGGTGAGCCTTATTTTTTGTGACCTTTTTTTTTTCTTTCAAGTTGTTTCGTTTATGTATGCTGTGGGTTACCATTCTGTATTGGGTACTGGGTTTATCAACAAAAGTGGTAGTTGGTGTTGGTTGGCAAATCTTTGGGTTTCTCCCAGTTGTAATGTCCCTTTGTGCCTGTTGGCCTTGTTTTGTTCTGTCTCCTGCTTGCATGGAGGGAAGTGGAAACAATTTTTTTCCTACTCCTCCACTATTCTTTTTTTTGATTAATTTCGTTGCAGGATCCAAGACAGGTAAATTCATTCTCCGGGACACGACGAGCTTCATTGTCTCGGCGCTTTTCTGGTGGTTGCCACTGTTGATTCTGGCTTTCAGGAGTTGGAGTGGGTTGGGAATAGTGTGGTGGGTTTGTCCCAAATCCATCATCTCCTAACTATCACTTTCACTTAAATATGCGTCGAGGGCAAAACCTATTTATGTTCAAAATTGACAAAAATTTGGCTGAGGCAAATAATTAGTTAACCCCGAATAAATGCCCGGTCTTTGGGGATAAAACACTAATAAGTTTGTTTTAGTAAAATTAAGCCAAAAATCTGGTCAAGAGGCATTTTTTGCGTTTATGGGCATTTATCGGGCGTCCATATTAAATGTCCAGGAATTATGATACATGTATGACTAGCTCGCTACAGACTTCTCACAAATAGCTTTAAATTCCATTGTACTGTACGTACACACATTTATGGCATCCAAATCCATTGCTCCATTCATCCCACCAAATGAAATAGTTTCCATACGTCATCAATAGACACGTAATAATGGGCCAAAGTCAGCCATTGTGTGGGCTTAACTTCACTATTGTGTACAGGGGTATCACAATACTGGTCAAAGGACTTTGAATGAACAAAAAAAGTTGGGATTGGTTCTACCTGTTCGATAGTATTTGTGGTCGAAATAATTGAAATTCATTCAATTACAAGTTTTAAAAGGTGTAAGGTTTGAAGTTAGTTTACCTGCACGCATTGTAGATTATCCACATGCAACTATTTTGGGAGTATTGGGATTTCAAAGGAAGGTCAGACTATGTTGTCAGAAAAAATATTGGTTAAGTGAATATTTTTACATCAACTGTTGTATTTATTTTCTGGAATATTAAGAAATATTTTGAGGTTTAAGACGCACTATCGAAACACTTCATCATCATCATAGAAATCACCATCATCGGACTTTACCATCATCATGATTATCATAGACTTGTCATTCCGGACGGAACCCTCATAAAAATATAAAGACATGCCCAAATAATAGAGACAAGAAAACCAATAGGTATTTTACTCTTGGCCCCAATGTAGTCCAGAGTCAAAGATGAGCGAACTCATCCAGAAGGAAAATGAACTGTCAGGATGGCTTTTTTTATCGTGGTCGTACTGACTAAAAAATCCACGGTAATCCTTCCGACTGGCCTGTTGGTGTAGTGGTTAGTGACCCTGACTGCTATGCCGGAGGTCGTGGGTTCGATTCCCACCCAGGACAAATGTTTGTGTTATGAGCACGATCATTTGTTCTGTGTCTGGGTGTAATTTATCTATAATATGTATGTATTTACAAATATATAAGTATGTTTATCAGTTGTCTAGTACCCATAACACAAGCTCTGCTTAGCTTGGGACTAGATGGCGCTGTGTGATAGTTGTGGAATATTATTATATTATTATTATTATCCTTCAATAGCCCTTTAAGTTCTTGGGCTACGGTCACCTGATGAGGCAGTCCTGCAAACCCCGGCAGGCTTTGGCCCTCTAAGGGGGCCGTCGGAGCTGTCAACAAACAATCTTGAAAGCAATGCTAGTTAATGTATATAAATTCAATCAAAAGAAGCAATTGATAAAAAAATTATTACTTAACAATTAAACTGGAATTAATTAGCTGAAAACGTTATTACTTAAGAAAATAAAATTCCCATCCGGACAAACTGGAATTACTTTTCATGAAACTAAAAGAAACCTAAGATTGTATAAATTAAAATTCTGAGAATTTTTCTTAGGAGTCAAAGAGGGAATAAAAGTTCAATCAAAGTAATTTATTTTCAGTACAATAAGCTGATGGACAGCCTCAAAAAATGGCAAATCTATTTAGACTGTCAGAGTATTATTCAATTCCTAGTAGAATTATTATTTAGAGTGCAAACATTATTATTTTAAAAGCGAGAGTGCTTTCTGACCGAGTTATACTCTGTGTCCGACTCAGAGCCTCAATTTAAGATTCACTCGTGTCCTTTTTTATTTTACACCATTTTTATTGTTTATTTAGATCGCGTTTAGGGATCAAAATATATTTACTAACAATGTCCACATTCCAAATTAAAATTAATTTAAATAAGTTCCTGTTTAAAAAGGAGGCAGCAAAAGCTGTTTTGTTTACGAGGAATAAAATAACAGTTTTTGAAAAAAAATAACATTGTATAATATTGACAAAGATGGTATCAAGACGCAGTAAAAATTACAACATGGTGTGGCGTATTGTAAATTTTAAAAGTGTCGTATCTTCGCCAATTTTGATTTATGTACTAACGAAAGAAAACATAGGGTAAAATATAAATGATTGATAATAATCTGACTACATTTTTAAGTGGATTATTATTTTCTCCTATCCTATTTCCTCTATATTTAATCCTGACCGCTCCGCTTATGACTACACGCTGTTTTTTTGCATTTTCGTCAAACTTCAGGTGGTTGTCACAAAAGTCATAAATAATCAATTGAAAGTACAGTACCGGGCAAAACTAATAAGGGCTGCTTTTTTTTGCCGTTGAAATTTTACAGTATTTCAGAATTAAACCCTTAATTCAATACAAATGAAAGAGAATCACCCGACTACGCAGTCCGCGCGTACGCACACAGCGATGAGCAGCTGGTGTGCGTGAATTGAATCTACTACTCTTGTAGAAACTAGTTCACACTTACGGATTTCAGTAAAAAGGAAAAATAAAATAAAAAAAATACCTACCTATTTTATTGTTGATTTCGGTCGAGAATCATGAGTATAATCACGTCCTTGAATTTGACTAGGTTGCAGATCAGCACATTGTATACAAACGTCCTTAGTAATCCTAGTTCTAACTACGCGAGCTAAGACGTCAAACAGCTATAGACCATTAAACCAGTTCACTTTAAACTTTACTGCAGTGACATTAAAGTTTACATTCGCTTTTACGACTTCTATCTGTGTTGCAATGAAATTGATACTTCATTCGCGACATTAGAGGAGATGTTCAGAAGGCGAATGTTAAGTCGTTTTATGGAGCTTTGATTATTAATTTTTAAGCAGATTTTTGCTTTTTATCTTACTGATTTTTGAAAGTGAAAACTAACCAGTATCTACCTTTATCAAAGAGTCAGTCTGAAACTATCTACGCCAGTTAGGATCATGACTGTCATCGCTAGGTAATCTCTTAACACGCAAGCCTAACCAGCATTTCGCCCTATCAGACCTCGTGAGTAAGGGTGGTGTGGTTATACAAGGCGCATGTAACCCGCGCAAGTAGAGGTGCGTGTTATCCGCTCGAGTAACATGTGCAAGCTACTTGATCAACGGTGCATGCTACTCGCGCAAGTAATGGTGCGGGTTTGCGGTTTACCCGTGCGAGTAGCATGCACCGTTGATCAAGTTACATGCGCCGTGTACAAGCACCCTAATACTCACAGCTCCAAGGATCACACCACACGTGTCGACCAAACGGGTCGTGAACCAGGGCTTGATCCTTTTCGGACGGTCAGCTACCCCATTGCTTGCTGTCAACACCGTGCTTACTTTACGTGAATGTATTGACAGGCTAATCGGCAAATTAACAATCGATTTCGTATTAGAAGTTGACCGTTAGGCAACGATTTTGAAACGATGTTTTTCAATTCTGCGAATTATTAAATAAATATAAAATAAACATTTTATCTTAATCTCCGCAACAAATCGTATACTGCTTTGACCTTTTGCAACCCATCTGTTTTATTGCACATAATATCAATAAAGTTTAATAATATGTTTCGTACTTCAAGCACTAGTGTTGGGTCTTATCTATTAACTTTATCGATAACTCCTGTCGATAGCAGAAGCACAGATTCTTTGGAAATTATTTATATTGGAATGTCGATTCGATTTCTAGGGTTCCGTAGTCAAAGGGGATTTGAAGGACACCGTGGATTTTAGTCAGTACGAGCCTGAGTCCCTCCCGCTCTCTCTTGGGTAGGTGGATTCAATTGATAATTTTACCACGATATAAAAGGATAAAACGGGACACTATTACTAAGGTTCAGCTGTTTATCTCTGTCTGTCTGTCACCAAGTTGTATCTCATGAAACGTGACAGTTGACAATTAAAATTTTCTCAGATAAGGTGTTTCTTTTGCCGATATTAAAAATCAAAATAAAATTAACATTAAAGGGCCCCCCCTCCCATGCCGTTTTTATAGAGTACAGAAGTTCTTTGTCACTTGTCACTAGTTCCTAATATTATCTTAGTTTCATAGTGGTATCATGAAATGAGTCCTTATGCCCTTTGTTACGCGGAAAAACTGTCAGACTTTTTCTGAATTAACATCCACCCTTTTCCTTCAAGGGCCCTTTCAGTTCCAGGCTCACAGTTTCCCTTTTTCGACAGTTCCGCGACCCCGGCAGGCTTTGGCCAAAATATGCCTCACCCTATCAGGTGTTTAAAGTCCCCTGGGAAGCCTAGCACCTATTTGAAGTTAAACAAATATGCAGCTTCTAAAATAAATCAACATAAACTAAATAGCAGAAGATACAAAATAAATTAAACTGATATTAAGACTTAATATAATGACCTTAGTGCCCTCTTTCCCACACTTTAATCTCAAGAATTAATTAGCTGATAAAATTCATAGTTTTATTAGTAAAGTTGCATCTAGATTCTAGATGCAATCAACTTAATCCAAGTTGGATAGACAGGTTTACTTATCGTATTACAGACTAAAACTTATTATCGAATGCAATCTAAGTGATTCTGTCTGTCATTTCACGTCTTTTTTTTTGAGCGGGAGGACTAATTTTATTATCATGGTCTTCAAATTAGTTAGGTACTGAGTAAAACCCACCATGTTTTTAATTGCCCTTGTACGAGTTGGCAGAGCATAATATATCATGCTTAAAAGTTTATAATAAATCTCAAAAAGATTGAGTTTTTCCGATATAATTACATAATTATATCGGAAAAACTCAATCTTACTATACATATTTAATACATATTTCTTTCACAATTACAGTCATATTTCAACTAAGTTACACAAAACTTGGTCGCGGGACTTATCTCATTGCCGTGACCCCGCCACATTAAGAGCTATTGAAGGACACCGTGGATTTTAGTCAGTACGAGTCTGATTGTCCCTCCCGCCTTGCCTTGGGTGGGGAGGACTCATTTGATGATTTTACCACTTAAAAAAAAATGTGAACATAGTATTAAAGAACTATGCTAATATTGAAAACCCGTTCAGTACTAGAAATTTTGGCTATTTGTAGTAATATTATTTTTTTTTTTTGTTTTGCAGGTAAGCCAACAAACATTATCCAGTTGTTCCCACATCCAGGTATTAAAAGTAAAACTGCTTTATTTTAATTGCTAATTCTGTTTTGCTAACGTTTGTAATTCACCAAAGTACATACGTCATCATCTTTCTGCCCTTATCCCACTTTACTTGAGGTCGGCGCAACACGTTTTCTTCTTCCATTCTCCCCTATCAGGCCCGACGCTGCGTTAAGCGGATGCCCGCGCGGTTCTATACAAAAGTGCTCCGTCGCGGGGACCCGTGCGGGGACCCGCGCGGGGCCACGGACGGGGCCACGCGCGGAGCCACGCACGGGTTCACGCGCGGATAGGGTTACCATATGACAGGCGTTTGCCGCATTTGACAGGCGTTTTAAGGTTTAGACAGGCGCGCGGCTGGCATTGGTCTGAGACAGGCATTTTTAAATATCGCGCCCGCGAACGCATAACATAGGAAAAATACAAACATGTATCTTGTGAAGAAGATTTTTACGTTCACATAATATTAGGAAAAGAAATAAGTATGAATAATAATGTCCTCTGACAAATATTAGTAGGTAATAAAAATATGCTTCTTCATTATTATCCGTTGGCTTTTACTTATTACCTACAGCGTTTTGCTTTAGACCTCTTTTCCATAGTCTAAGCTTTAGACAGGCATTTTTCTGAAAATTCAGGCATTTTAGGTACCATAGACAGGCATCCCTCTATTTACATAATGGTAACCCTACGCGCGGAGCCACGTGCGGAGTCACGCGCGGGGCCACGCGCGGAGCCACGCGCGGGTCTACGCGCGGTGCGTGAAAGGGGTAACACACACGGGCTTGTTCATTCAATAAGGGTGCTTATACACGGTGCATGTTACTGGAGCAAACAGAGAGTAATTTTTTTTTGTGTGAAGACTTTCGAAAAATTCCTCCGGTGCTGAATGGTGAGAGTAGGTGATACAGATTATAGATGCACAATAATCCAACATTTTTTTAGCCGAGAAGTTCTATAATTTTTACCAAAACATGAAAATTGCTTATAACTCTCTGCGAAAAATTTATTAGTCTCAAATTCTTTTTGTAGGTATTTGAAATGAAATAATAGGACCAACAAAAAGTATAAGTTAGAATAGGAAAGTATAAACATCCAACAAATGTTCGATTTCAGTGTCACTCCAAATCAACTTTTTACATATTTAACTTGAAATTAAAATAAAAATCTTCAAATTGAACTAGCCGTAAATCGGTCTCCGCGACGGGGACCGTCGCATACCTACGGAAACCAGCCGCGCGTTGCCCCGCGCGGGGCCACGCGCGGGGCCACGGACGGGGCCACGGACGGGGCCACGCGCGGGACCACGGACGTGGACCCGCGACGGTTGCCCGTCGCGGACGCCCGCTTAACGCAGCGTCGGGCCTCAGACGTCACAGTATCATTCACTCCTTTTTCATTCAAATCATTCCTTAGACAGTTCATCACTCTTTTTTTTTTTGTACATATACATGAAACCGACATAGCTCATAAAATTTGCAAGTTGAAGTGGCAATGGGCAGGCAACATCGCTCGTAGAACTGACAACCGATGGGGAAGAAAAGTTCTCGAGTGGCGACCATGGACCGGAGAACGCAGCGGCCGGCGTAGGCAGGCCTCCCACTAGATGGACCGACGACATCGTGAGGGTTGCGGGCAGCATAGATGCAAGTGGCGTATTGTCGTTCGGCGTGGCGGTTTTAAGGGGAGGCCTATGTTCAGCAGTGGACGTCTTCCGGCTGATGATGATGATGATGATACATAAAACAAAAAACGTGCAAGAAGCCGCGATTTAAAACTAGTACTCTATAACACGTCGAGTTACCCTATAAATGGGCTTGACTTGAGTATCTAAGTTCTAAGATGTTACGTGGTTTGCATAGCATTACATGAGACATCTTGTTTGTTGGGCTTGGCAGAGATCCAGGTCTCGAGTTGTCTTGTTCGACAAGACATTGAAGTAAATATTGTAACAGATTCTATTGTAACTGATATATGGGGGAAATTCATAGACCATGGTTAGACATTTTCCCACGTTTTTATACACTTACTTTTCTGGTTTGTTTGTCGTTCCGTTTGCAACTCAATTTTGAGGCAATTCCCGATAAGCTAGCCGGCTGAAATTTTCAGGGTAGCTTCAAACCCGATGACTGAAAATTTAAATATGAAATGATTGTAAGTGAATTTTCAACAACAAAGATAAAAATAATGAATAGATTTAAAAAATCTAGAAGTTACGTTTTCAAATGTCCGAAAAAGAAGAAAATAACCCTACGGGTTGAGAGAAAGGCCACTCAAAACGTGTGGGCGTATCTTTGCAAATTACATCCACAATCTACACGTCATGGAAATAATGGTAAGCGAAGATGTGGTCGACGAGTTCACGTAACCTGTTCACTCTTGACTTGAAGACCACAAGGTTATAGCTGTTAGGAAATACAGATGGCGGCAGGGAATTCCACTCCTTAGCTGTGCGTACATTAAAGGTATTTGGTAAAACGCTTTGTACGTACCGGAGGGATATCCACCATACTCGTATATCGATGGCACATTGCCGTATGTATGTATTAAATGAAAACCTTTGACTGAAATAATCAATACTTAGTAATTGCTTGGACTTCAGTAATTAAATTGTGTTCACTTCTAAAACTACTACCAACCCCTCAGTCTTAAATGCCGTGTAGTTATTTCCACCTTCCGTGCCACCTGCAGTCTAGTCCAAACACCACTAATTACAAAGAAAGCGTGTGTATGTTTCTGTATCCTATTCTCAGGAATTGCCGTGTTAGAAATGTTGTTGCAAGTTGACAGTCACGCGACTTTAACGTGTTGTTTTGTCGCCATTTTTATTTTGATTAATTAGTGTTTGGAAAAAGGCGGCGAGGTGTTTTGTTTTGTGGCAAAATGGTGGGTTGGGTAGCCATTTTGTTTTGTAACAAGATGGTGGAAGTGTCAATTAGAAAAGTGGTGTTTTTGGATTGTCATGTTGCGCTATTAATGAGGGTGTCATGGTATTTTTAATTAAGGAAATGGTTCTGTTACAATGACAGTTGTAATATTTAATGAGAGGATACAAGATACTTGTTTGCAGCATCTGCTTTTTGAAGATCTTTGACTGTTCAGGAGTTAGAAAGTCTAATAACTAGTCTTATCAAGGGGTAAATTATTACCCAGTAACTGGGTTGTGGGTGGAGGTCAGATAGGCAGTCGCTCCATGTAAACTACTAGTACTTAGTTCCATCCAGTTAGACTGGAAATAGACCCCAATATAGTTAGGAAAAAACCTTGGTAGATGATGAACTTAAATCGATACTAATCTATAACTGATTGTGTATAGTTTATTTTTTCTATTAATTTGCCAAAATAAAAACCACGTCCTTCAATTTGTAGTCGACTGGCGAACGGACTATCATCAGGAAACTGTGAACCTAGAACGTAAAGAGATATTGAAAGATCACCGTGGATTTTAGTCAGTAGAAGTCTGATGATGAACACACATGATGATGTGATGATGACTGTCCCTCCCGCTCCGCCGTGAGTAGGACTCATTTGATGACTTTACCACGTAAAAAAAGGGTGGATAGTCCAATAGTTAATTTTTCAGATTAGTCCAATCTGAAAAACGGTCTTAAAAGGTAAAAAATTAATGTCCTTAAAATATCCATTACGGAACAATAATTTTATACCTACCTTAAAAATATTCACTTTTAAAGGAATCCAATTTTGTGAACGATTTTCTTATACTCTTAAGGCCAGGTTTTCCTGAGCACCGCAGGCATCCAACGCTTACCGCAGCGCCTGCAAGGACTCGCGGATACGTAGTGAATGACGATGCGCGATGACACGCGCGCCAAAAGTTGCGAAGTCTAGGTAGTAGTTACAGAGTAGAGGAAAGCAGTAGATCAACTTGAATTGATTGGTAAAGGTACGTTTGTATGTATCATTTTTTTTTGTTGCGGTATTATTTTCATCATCATCATCAGCCTATAACGTTCCCACTGCTGGGACACAGGATTCCTCTCTGTGAGGGGGACTGGGCCATAATCCACCACGCGGGCCCTGTGCGGATTGGTGGATGTCACATGTCTTCGAATTTTTGGTTCTAGGACATGCCGGTTTCCTCACGATGTTTTCCTTCACCGTTTTGACAGCAGTGGTGATGAAAAAAATTACACAAAGTAATGCATCTGGCGGGGTTTGAAGAACCCACGACCTACAATGACCCATAATACAAATATTGATTTTGATTAGTTCGTAATAATTAGCATTAAATATTTTTTTTTATAAATTAAATAAAAAAGTGGAGAGAATAACTTACTCGTTATCCCCTGAATCATAAGTCAATATACGCGCACTGCGCTTGGCCTGCAGCTGTATTGCTCTAAAACATTAAAAATCTACGTAATTTTAAAGCGTGAAGGTGAATCAGGGGACACGGCAGGTAATAAGAATAACTAATATTTTCGTAGGAAATGATCATACTGTGGACACGTAGTACACTATGACCACTACCTATTTGACATTTGGAGGCAGTAAACCATTATAATTAGTGCATTCACGGTGGCTTTCTGAACTCTGACATAGGGTCTAAATTCAACTGTCTTACATATTTGATGCGGTTGGTAAATCTATTCCGCGAGAAAAATAAACCATTATAGCTTTTGCCAGCGTGACTTCTTTATACATATTGATATTGGGTTTAAATTCAACTGTTTTACACTTAATTGCGGTTTGCATATTATAGGTTATAGTCTAGGAGCCACTGAAACATCCCACCCGTTCTCCACAAAGCTAGATTTTTTTGATTATTGGAAAGTACCGGTGTAGCAGGCATCTATGTGGTTGTATTATATTATCATTCCTCAAAACGGAGACCAAGTCATTTGGTTTTTGCTCTCACAGTATGACTGTAATTTTAACCTTTATAGTTTCGCCATGTCCGTCCGTCCGTCCGTCTGACCGCAGCTTAGCTCAGAAACGCCCAGTACTAGAAAGCTGTAATTTGGTGTAAACATACGGATTTGTTGCGCCAAAAAAATGGTAAAATAAAATCTAGTAAAATATTTTTTTAGGGTACCTCCTGTACACGTAAAGTGGTGAAGTTTTTTTTTTTCTGGCTTACCGCTTTGTGTATGATATCATTAAATAGGCCTTTAAAAACATTGCAAGTTTCCATTAACAATTTTTTGATAAAAAGATTCGTTTGTGAAATATTAAGCGTTAAAGTGCTCATTTTTGCTCGACTCGAGTGTCCCCCCCCTCTACCAGCTAAACGGTTATGTTTGGGGGTGTGAAAAAATCACAATAGTAGTATAAATATAATTATAACGAAGTATAAAAGAAAATTATCATGACTAAGTAGGCTACGAGTAATAGTCGACCAACTTATAAAACGTACTTGGATAACATTTTTTCTTAAACAAAATGTATCGGAGAACATGTTCTTCAACTGCAAATGTAGGTTTGTCAACTTTATTTTTACAGGTATAAAGGTGGGTATGTTTTGGGGATAGGCAGGTTTCTATTGTCAACTATTTTTAACTAACTTCAAAAGAAGGAGGATGTTCTCAATTCGGCGTAATTTGTTTTAATGCATTATACTTCTCATTTATTCATCACTAGTGTGTGCCCGCGGCTTCGCATGCGTTAATTTAGAATTTGAAAAACAATACGGATCGTGTGAGTGGCGCCATCTGGAATATGAACGTAATTGTTTTCTCGGCAACAGCTCTCTTCTGTTTTTCGGGATGAAAGATACGTTATATCCGTGTCTATACTCCTGACAACGTATATGCTAAATTTTGGGACGATCGATTCAGTAGAAAGTAATGCGTGAAAAGGTAAAAAACAAACATACTTGCATTTTTATTATTAGTTTAGATCAATAATGTTATATCTAGGTACATAGTTTGCATAGGAAACGTCTTTATTCGAGCGACATTAATTTCGAAGATCCGTGTTTATCTTAAACATTACACTATCATTTTTTGGTCGATTTACATTATCGCTGAAAATTGAACGTACGATAGCATTGCTCTTCTCCCTTAGCATAGCGCGTGATACCTAAAAAATAACTAATTATTTGAGTCGATGAGTACAACTTGTCATCGTTTAAAACAGGATCTATGCACTGGTTTGAGCACCAATTCAAAACATAAATAAACAGAAAATAATAGAAACACTGATTGTTTTCTAATCTTTAAAATTCCTACACCTCGAAACAATTACAATTTAAAAAAATATCCAACTAACTACCTACAATTTAAATCAATGTAGATTTATATCCTAGAGAACTATTGAAAAAAAAAATAGCAATAAATTAAAATGGCGAATAATATTTAAATAAAAGTATGCACATTTTTTTAAAATTATTTGAAACTCTCAAGACACATAAAACAAAAAAAAAAGGAACAAAAAGTGTAAAAGAAAACCTCAAGATTTGATCCAGAGACCCCTTGCACGAAAGTCAAGTAGGTTACCAACCAGACTGGCTAGTACGCTAACAGTAAATTTCAAATAGCGGTTCCTATACAAATAGCGTTTATACATAGCCTATTAACAGTAGAATATTATAAGGAATATTTGAGGAAAATTTGATCGACAACTTTACAGTAGTTTAAAAAAGATAGATCAAATAAAAAAAACATTAAAAAAAAATCGAAAAAAAATAAAAGTTGATCTGGCATCAGAATCGATCCCTAATCTCGAAAAAAATACAAAAAGAAAAAAATATTCAATGTACAGGAATGACAGCTCTACGATTTTATTATAATTATGTAAGGATTTTACATACGTTTTACATTTTTAAATATGATTAAAAAATATATATATTAAAAACATATAAAAATATAAAAAATAGTAGGCCCACCAGCATCGGGAACAGGGTCTAAAGTGCCGGTGGTTAGGGCTCTAGAGAGAGGAACCTCCTCACAATGCGCGCCGTGTCCAGGAACTGCTTTCTGCATCAGGCCCTTGAGCCAGCTGCACAATGAGAGCCTCTTAAGGTGTTGGTCGAGGCTCTTCGCAATTAGTCTATTGACCGTAACGACTATCGGTACAATGACTGCTGAGTCCACGTCCCACATGTCGACAATCTCGTGTGCTAAATCTAGATACTTGATTTTTTTATCATTTTCAGCTTTCACTAGATTCTCGTCTCGGTGATATCAACAATAATTGCAGCGCACTCTCGGCAATCTACCACCACTATATCACGCTTATTGGCTACAATAGTCCTGTCAGTGATGATAGATTGATCCCAATACAATTTGGCATGACCGTTTTCAAGAACTGGGTCGGGCACATACCTGTAGTATGGTACTTCAGAATTCACAAGGTTGTACTGCAGGGCAAGTTGCTGGTGGATAATCCTAGCTACTAGATTGTGTCTGTGTAAGTACTCGCCGTTAGCAATACGAGAGCAACCGGAAATAATGTGTCTAATCGACTCACCGGGACGGTGGCATGTCCGACAGATGTCAACCGTACCGTCCTTGACAATATATTTCCGGTAGTTATTCGTCATGATAACTTCATCCATAATCGCACAGACGAAACCTGCGGTTTCCCCGAAGAGGTCACCGAAATGTAGCCAGGCTACAGACGCTAAAAAGTCTACATCGGGCCCGTGAAGGGCCCGGTAAAACCGCCCGTGTAGCTCCTTGTTCTGCCATACCTCCCTGCGGTCATTAGTATCCAATACCACAGGTTTGCGCCAGTTCTCGTTAGCCAAGGATAGTGGGGTAAGGCCTTTGTCCACTGAGACTACATCTCGATGTATCCCCACGTCGGCTTCAAGGAAGTATTCCCTGAGATAGCATACCTCGCGGTTGTGTAAGGTCTTGGCATTAAGGAAGCCACGGCCTCCACATTTCCGCGGGATATACAGTCTCATCACCGATGACCGTGGGTGATGCATCCGATTTGCAGTCAGCAGTGTGCGGACCTTTCTATCCAGGGCGTCAAGTTCCGTCTGAATCCATTTGAGTACGCCGAAGGAATACATCAGAACCGGCATGACCCAACTATTGAAGGCGCGCACCTTATTTCCGCCTGATAAAAGACTTATTAATACATTAAGCCTTATATTATTATTTTCCCCGATTTCTCAAGAACGATTTTGAAAATTCTTCTTTTGATTGAAAAAGTACACCTTCCAGTTGGTCCCAAGATCATCAAGTCAGGATCTGATGATGAAATCCTGGAGAAATCGTGGGAACTCTTTAAATTTTAAATTCTTGAAGCGATTTGATAACAACTCAATCCCGTTGAGTTTAGCCTCGTTAGAGTCGTCTTTATTACATAGACATTGATGATTTTCATGGTCTGGTGATAGAGCTGGAAGGTAACCATGAGTTCTTTCTTATACAACATCTCAATTCTACGAAGCTTAGGGTCATTTGATTCGTCTGTACATGGGCTTTTGTACTAAATGTTTTCCAGGCTCTTATGATGGAGCTGGAAGGTAGCCATGGCATCTTTGTAATACAATAACGCAATCTCATCGAGTTTGGGCTCATTTGAAAGAGAAAGAAAGAAAGAAAAAAACGTTTATTTGTGAGCCCGTACACACAACAAACAAGCAAATAAAGATAACAAAGGAATTTCTACCTATCGTAAAAAAAAAAAACAGAAAATCAAAGATTACAATATAATATAACAATACAAATAATATACATTACAATATAACATACATTTGATTCGTCTTTACATAGACTTTGGTGCTGGATATTATTCTAGGTTTTGATGATGGAGCTGGAAGGTGGCTATAAATGTTAATATACGTAAATTAATTTAAAATCAGCGAATCAGTTTAGTTCGCATAAGTATTTTGATGGGCAACTACGGAACCCTACACTGTGCGACCGTGGCCCGACACGCACTTTTTTTTTTTTTAGCGTCGTAAAATCATCAAATGAGTCCTCCAACCCCGGGCAGGGCGGGAGGGACTGTCAGACTTCTACTGACTAAAATCCACGGTGTCGTTCAATAGCCTGTTATGTTCCGGGGTCACGGTAAGGGAATAATCCCGCGACCCCGGCAGGCTTTGGCCCTCTGAGATGACACCCCGTCATTATGCTGACGCTCTTTGAGGCGCGCGTGGGACACAACGCGCCGTCGACCCGGGCATGGTCCTAGGACCATGCCCGGGTCGACGGCACGAAAGGGCAACTCGCTGCCCGCATGCCCGCGCCTACGGTGGCCGGAGATCATCAAGCGACGTCCGTCGCCGTGGGCGTCTACCACTGCGGGTGGGGGCCCGACACGCACTTGGTCGGTTTTTTAATTCTAACTTTGTGGAAAACAGGTAAGTCGGATGGTTCAGTAGCTCTCCTACTATTAGTAAAGAGAAAGAAATACACAAAGGAGGTTCTTATAATATTTCCCATGCATCCTTACCTTTTTTGTTTATTCAGCCTTCGAAAAGCCAAAGATGACAACTTCTTACTTTTCTGCCCATTTGTTTACAAAATTATAACCATAAAAAATGAACTATATTACAAGTATTTTGAAAATTAAAATATGTACAGGTATTTCTATTTAAAATGAATGTTTGCTTTTGTCAGTAATAGAAGATAGCGTGGAGGTGGGTTTGCAAAAAAATTGACGTAAGTCCGACCTCCGACGCGGTCCAAGACCGACTAAATGCCAAGAGTCGAGTGTATGAAAAGATGAAATTACCTGATTTTGGACTTAGTGGTATGGTTTCTCATCCTTTCACAATGATACAGCCGCATTCTATCTAATTTTTTATGCTCTTTATGATGGTATAATTTTTATTATTCAAAGCCTAGTATAACTGAAATGAAATGATATGCACACCATGAGTTGGACCTGTTTTTGCGATTTAATTGGATGCAGTAAAGTGCAAGCAATCGTGTATCGAAGAGCCCAAACCTGGAGACCAAAGACTGAAATATGTACCATATTTTTTTCAAAATTTAAATCCGTTTCATTTAGGAATAAAACACAATACAAAATGACGGTTTTGCGTCTCACGTCGCCTTAAAATAAACTAAACGCGTAAAACTTTGTTCATAAGTACGTCATTTCTGTTATAATCTGGTAATTATGTTTTGACACCACTGGGCTTGTAAAGAATCCAAATTTTAAGATATTTCCATATTGAAAATGAACCATCTTCCTCTGCAATAAAGTTCAAAATCTAGGAATTCTTAAGATCGGCGTAGGCTGATGTGCTGGCTTCTCGTAAAATTATAATTTGTAATTTGGTACTAAGCTCCTAAGATTAAATTTAAGATTAGCCCACGTTGACCGCCTGCGATTTTGATTTGCGACTGCTACTGTACAATTTTGCCCTATCTGGGCATCAAATCTAGGTCTTGAGTTTCACAGATTGCGACCGCGTTTTAGAATAACAAGTGTGCCACTTAGGCCTGGCATCCACCAAAGCGGAGAGGAGAGGAGATGTGTTTCAGTAACCAATCAGATGTCTGTAATAAGCGTCTGTCAATAAGCGGAGAGGAGATGTGGACATCTGATTCAAACACATCTCCTCTCCTCTCCGCTTTGGTGGATGACGGGCCTTAAACTTGAAGTAAGTACAACCCACTGTTCATTAATTTTTTTTTTTTTTGTAAATAAAAAAAAGTTCAAGACAACTGAAGAAAAGATGAACAGAAAAAAAAAGTTTTATTGCACAAATCTGTACTAATATTTTTAACGCGAAGAGTGTTTGTTTTAACACGCCAATCTCAGGAACTACTGGTGCGAATTTAGAAAATCTTTTTGCGTTGCACAGTAAATTTATCGGGGAAGGCTATAGGCTATATACCATCACGCTACTACTAAAAGGAGCCCCGCAGCGGGGTTGAACAGTTACCAAGTAACAGAAAAAATGAAAAAAATAGGTACTTTATATCTTTTTAAATCATGATAATATTGATAATCATGATGCGTCGTAATAATTAATAAAAACTTAAACAAATGATTTGTTTGCAAAAATCATTATAATTATGTGATATTTTAAAGGTTTGCGATAGGTATTACATACAATTGGGCAAAACCACGTTTCAATGTTTATGCATATAAATTTAACAAGAAAAGTAAAACAAATATGGAATAATAAATATAGTAACATTAACACATAAATAAAATAAATTATGGACCAACCACATCGAAGAAACTAAAAAAAACTCCAATGTTATCTAAAATATATAAATTCTATCATTTAATAAGTACAGGTAGCGATGACAAAATGGTTATTATATTCTTTTTGTATGCTAATATCAATATAAAAAGCAGATAAACACACTCACGCATTTTTCTTTATATGGAAGACTTGGAAATCACTAAAATATTTCGAAACTATTGTTGAAACATCTTGGTAAAGGTCATTTTCGATTCTTCGGGCAATGTGGTGCAGACGTCAGCAGGTCAACCTACCCGAATCAATAAATTTTACCAATCGAACATTAACTTTCCATTATTGTAATAAGGTTGAAAGTCTAATAAGAAATTTGAAAGATTGAGGCTGGCGTCGTACAAACAAGTAATAAATGACTTGAATGAATGAATGAAAATAACTTCATAAGCGTGTGCGCCGCTCGGCATTTGTTGCAAACTTTCAAATCCTAACTTATTGAAATTACTGAACCGATGTTAATGAATTTTAATGCGCATTAGCAGGATACATTTATGTATAGCTGTAAAAAGTTATCAAAGAATATTTATAACCTATTTCAAAAAGGACAGGTTCTCAAATTCGGATGCCGATTATTGCGAGGTTTCGCGAATTCGAGGTTCGATGCAGTATACCTGCTATTTGGTTTCATAAGTCTCTTTAATACTTTTTATTTTATTGGCATATCTTTAAAATATTGTTACAGCTAAAGACTGAACATTTTAAATATTCCATACAAACAAGACATTTTACGAAAAAATTAACTCAGATATTTTTTAGACCTGTGTGTATTGATGCTTTTCAATAAAACCGATCCATTCATATCTAAAAATAAGGACTCCAAAGATTGTGTTGTCAAGTACAAAATGCCGTACGGTATACACGATTTAAAAAAAAATGCCGTACGGTATAAAAGACCTTAAGGGCAAGCTTACTGCGTAGGTAGCTAATTGTGTACCAAGATAAAGTGCTGTAATAACTTAGGTAGATTGCAGATTAGACCACACGTTTAAGCCTTATGCCGCCCACACTTTCACATTTGTTCTTCTCGTTGAACTATGACATTTAAGACGGCTACTGAATCTGCAAGGACCTTGAACTTTCGCGTCTGTTGACCGTCAGCTTGGCCGTATCAAGGTTTCTATTATCTAGGAACGAAACCCGTAGCTTCGGCCACAGTTTCGACCGCTTCTTAGCCTCTTCGTACACAAGGCGAAGAAAGTTTCCAATACCTTACAACTTTTGTAGCCAGTACCTGTACCATGGTTGTCATTACGATGCTCGATCATACGCATCGACCGCGTTGGGCGCTCTCATTGGTTGAGAGTTCATACAACTTTGGAGTGGGCCAATGAGAGCATCAAACGCGGTCGATATCGATGATCGAGCATCGTAATGACAGCTCATGGTATGGGTACAGGTGATCATCACAATTCACAATGCAAATCCATAGAGCTTCGGACACAGGCACGCGTCAATGGATACCAAAGTAAGGTATCCGATACTTTCGTCGTTTAGTGTACGAAGAGGTTTACATCAGTCCAGGGCCTAAAGTCTGCTAATTTTATTTAACTCACATGCTATTGATATTCAATTGAGAGTCAATCACGACTCCATTACGATTAGAACTTTGGTATTCTGCAAAAACTTATATGTAAGCTCAATAGAGTCGTAATGGAATCGTAATGTAAGTGTAATTGCCTCTCAGTTGAACAGTTATAGGTGTTGCCTTAGAGAGTAGAATACGGATAAAGTCCACAGTCAATTTAAAATTGTAACACGATTGAAGAGCAGACTAGCAAATATTCTGATAGCAGTTCAATGGAATGTCACTGGAAAACCATAAATTAGTAGCAGAATACCTACCAAATGTAGTTAAACCTGCTACTGAGATCCAATCGATTAGACAGTTCTGTTGTTCCTATATAAATTCGTAAATATCGGGAAGCTGGGTTCACTCAAAAGTTTCCAGTTACATTCATATTGACCCGTATTATATTCGTTGACGGGCTATGAGAGTAGAACTCCCCAAGTTTTAATTAGACGGCGAGCTGCCCATTACTCGCCGTCAGCACACCCGCGGGCCAAGCTTTACTACTTATGGCCCGTAATGTACATGCCAGTAACTTGCATAATATATGCAAGTAGCTTTCAAGACATTAAATTGTAACAATATCTAATTGATGAAATATAAAGAGGCATGTATGCATAATAATATCTTAACGCAAGTTATTTCAAGCCCCGTGTGAAGGGCACTTAGCACAAACTGCGAAAATAACGTCATTTGCCAGTACGCTGAGAAAGTAACTCTACTTACGACTCCCATTTGCCGGTATGCTTGAAAAGATGCTTCACGTCACGTACGTGTTTTAAAGTTGGTATAATATTTGTTTTGTGTTGTACTTTCACAAATGTCAAATGGATTATTGTTTTAGACTAGCTGTGCTCTCGACTTTGCTCTTTTTTATGAACTGATAACATGAAAAAACCCTGCGTTGTTGCGAATTTGTACGAAAAAATGTTCTTTTTGAAACTTGAGAAACTACGTAGTTTGAAGTTTTCTTCCCTCTTCAATAGTGGCTTAAAAACTTATTAAAATAAATCAAACCAAAGTAAATGTAAATCTATTTCCATCTGACATCTTTAACAGTGAAAGTTATTTTCATTCGTACAAACTTAGAAATATTAAATCTGAATAATTATTTAAACCTAGTAACAAAAGAAATATGGCGTCTATAAACTTTGTCGAGTTAAAATAATCAAGAGGAGTGGGCTGCGAAAATTCTAGACGGAGTAATCAAAATGTCTAGAAGTTTCGTTCTTCCAGAATTTGATGAGAGAATCGTACCTATCATAAACTTGAAAAGGCTGGGGCGTTTATTTTTGGTATTTCCACCACAGATTTTTATTTGCAGTTTAATTTATAGTATCGCCTATTTCAATCTCTAAAGTTTTCATTAAGGAAAGAGCTATGCTGCCTAGAACCTTTATATCAGGTGTAACTAACACATATACAAAGTATAAAAGCGTAAAACTGACTTCTTATCATACTTCAGAACATTTGAAACGAAAAGAAGACTAGCGAATTTTTTTCCTGTTACCTTACGTTACGGAGCATACCAGTCAATCCTCAGCACGAATTTTCACTCTTTTACTTTACAGCGTCTTTCCAGTATTTACAGCATTTTGTATGAAAAAATGGAACAACGCCTCTGCTGTGCGAAGAAAGGAAGAACTAATTTTTTCCTTGAAAATTGTCAAAGTTCCAGTTTACTTTACGCCTCAAATACTTACTGAAAATTCGTGCTAAGGGTACAGAGCATTTGCATGCGAAGAATCCCGTGTGAATTAAGGGGCGTCTAAACGGGCTATATTTTTCGACAATTTGTGGCTGCAATACTGTGGCCGGCACACTATGCAATATTTTAAGGATGGCCCGGCATTATAGCCACATATTTTTTGGTATGGCAAAATGGTTGAATCCATGTTCGTGTCCTTTTTTTTAGTTTTTCTGCCAAAACAAAGTAAGCGGCTGCGATGAGCGTCATTTCGTCGGCCATTGTTGCTGGATTGTGTGATTAAAGGGTTCTGAATCAAAGGACATACTATTGCAGTCATATTGCAACATGTTGCCTGCAATTCATTGCTCAGCCATAAAATGCACTAAAATGTTCTTTTGATGGCTGGGCAATGTTTGCCACTAATTGCAGCCACAAATTCTCGTAAAATATAGCCCGTTTAGACGCCCCTTTATATAAACATACGCCATTTTTCCCGTAAGGTAGCAGAAACTATAACACGCTACCGATACCGGTGCAATCCTTACACACTCCTGTCTCCTCGTACCCGTTTATACTGGTCATACAACAAACCTACTAACTAACTACGTGAAAAACCTGAGCAGTGAGCAGGTCTTTTCAAAGTTTTAAGAATTTTTCATTCAGGCTCAAATTATTATTCATCTTTCCCCAAATCGACCATCAAAAGAAAGTCCTAATCATTCTTTAGCCACAATACCAATTTACCATCATTCCTTTTATTTAGCCAATAAACTTTACTATCCAGAATAATCTTCATCAGGCAAAGTGGTCCACGGAACCTTGAAATAAATTGTGAAAGAATTTGTCAAACAAATTGTAGTTATTTAGTGAGAACTCGTAAAAAGTGAGGCTTCTTGAAAATAAGTGATTATTGCTATAGTCTGTTTAATGGACTGGCTTTAAGGCTTAGTGGGGACTTATTTTGGTTACTTTGAAGGAAAATAGATTGAGATGAGAAATGTTTGGAGACAAAATAAATAAATATTTCACAACTATCACACAACGCCATCTAGTCCCAAACTAAGCAGAGCTTGTGTTATGGGTATTAGACGACTGATAAACATACTTATTTATTTCTAATAACATACATATTATAGATAAATTACACCTAGACACAGAACAAATGATCATGCTCATCACACAAATATTTTTCCTGAGTGGGAATCGAACCCACGACCTCCGGCATAGCAGTCAGGGTCACTAACCACTAGACCAACAGGCCAGTCATGATGATTTAGTTGCTAACTCGACTCAAGTCGAGCTTGATACGCCCCAGCTTTTTATTTTACAACTAAGGACATATGGAGTGTAGACCAGAGGAAATTCTTGCGCGTTGCCGACCCTATGATATTCTCAATCCCTTTTTGAGGGTGTGAAGAAAGTGAGAAGGAAGGTTGTGTCGTCGGTAAGAGGACAACTGTTTCGCTGAAGAGGTACTTATGAGAAATGTTTCGGAGCTTCTTAGAACATTCCCAAGAATCCGAATGCACATAATTATGTGCATTGGTATTAAATGACAATATAATGCTTTGCTTGCTCGCAGAGCAGATGGGGTCGAAAAGTATTAGAGTGGAGACCACGGACTAGCAAGCGCAGCGTAGGATGTCCACCAGCAAGGTGGACAGACGACCTTATAAAGGTCGCCGGAAGACGCTGGATGCAGGTCGCTTCCAACCGGTATATGTGGAGATCAAAAGGGGAGGCCTATGTTCAGCAGTGGACGTCCTATGGCTGAGATGATGATGATGATGATAATGCTTAAATGGCAATTTTAGTGTCATTTAAGTTCGCCGTATGTACCTCTACTACTAAGTCTAGCTCAGCCGAGCAATCGACTAAAGGCGGGCTTTAGAATATCGGTTTTAGATTTAACAAGAAACTTTCTGTCAATACAACATTAAATAATCTCCATAAAATCTACCTCTCAGCAATATTGACCCAAGAAACTCAGTCTTATTATGAAGCAAATCGTAAATATTAATGGCCGACATCCTACAGAATAAAATTAATATTGATAAATAAGTTCCAAACAAGTTCATTAATTATTCTGTTTGGTTCCCTTTGTTTATTTCCGTGCAATTACAAGTTTGGAATTCTATGTGAACCAATAAATAAGTCCATTTTGAAATGGTAAATTGTTGGAATTTGTTGGGGTAAGGTTTTGGTCAAATAAAATGTTTATGAGGAAAGCTGGAGGAAATTATTAGAGAAGATAAAAAAGCGACTTTTGAAACAAAAAAAAACAAATGTAAAATAACTTTTTTTGGAAAGTCGGTGACTTTGTTTCCAGTTCATTTTGTACTTTTTTGAGTGTTGTTTTGAAATTATTTTGTTGGTTTTTCCTTTTCAGTGCAAAATTACAACAATCACAGATAAGTGAAAACAAAGGGTCGCTGTTGAATTCTGTAAAAAAAAATGCTAAATCACGATAGATTTAGCAAATTCTTTGAGAAATTATGGAACTTACAAAAAAAGCTGGTGATTCGAGAACATCCTCCTTTTTTGAAGTTTGCTAAAAACTAAATAATGGGTCGAAAACAAACTCCCCAGCAACAGATAAATTCTCTTAGAAATAAATGTGGGAAATGGAACGTAAGAGTGTATGAAAGGGATGGATATAATGAGAGAGTTAGAGCGAAGAATGAATAGGAAGATGGCGGTTATGATTTAAAGACGAAGAAGTGTCGCATTTTTGTTTTTTGAAAATAAATTCATAAAGAGTTTTGTAACACATAAATACCCGGGCTTAGTATCAATAATTTCATATTAATAGTAATATGATGAAAGGCGATATTTCAGTTCAAATAATCATTTGCTATTTTCGACTCTATTAACATTTAATTAAGGATTTGTGTTGAAGCCTTCAGATATAATCTGTATTGACTAATTGCAATTTATGATCATATTCATAACGATCGAATGATTTAATGAACTGTGGTAGTTAGGACTTGAGCGTCTTAGATAACTGGCTTAATTAAAATTTATCGCTATTTGATAACAAAACATTGAAAATTCGCTAATTTATTTTGACAGCTTTGTGATATCGTAGGTACCTACTATTTTTATTTAACTTTTCAAGAAAAAAAACCCTAACTAAACTTAGTTTTCAAACATTGTCCTACACTAAGAATTTTTCATGGATTCGTTTACAAACATTCAAATCCCCGCACCCAAGCCCGCACGGGTCTATCTAGGTAGATAGACCCGTGCGGGCGTGGGCGTTTGAAGTACCAACCCCTATGATTTTTATTGTATTTAGCGATCACTAAAAATACCTAATAAGCAGATTTCATTATAGTTTTTGCATCAAGTTGTCACAATTAAAACGATTTCACCTCAGATAAAAAAATAGGCAGATAGAACGCTCAGAACACGCGAGTGTGTCCACCAAAGCAAATACAAAATCAAATCAAATTACATTCCATATTGTTTTCTTTTTTTTTTTTTGAGAACAACTCTTACAATATTTAAAGACACGAGATGGCATATTTTGACAAACAAAAACTAGTTACTCGTGACGTGTGAGCAGTACGACGCGTAGCTTGGTTCTGTCGCGAGTTTGTATTCGCTGTTTAGTTGATTTTGTATTTGTTTTGTTGGACACACTCGCGTGTTCTGAGCGCTCTATCTGCCTATTTCTTTGATCTGAGGATTTCGCAATGAACTGTCTGTAGTTTTACCCCAATTGATATAAAAAACATCACTATTTCTATCGATATATCCAAACAACACTATTATCGTTACCCCAGATTCGATATGTAATATAATTTTTACGGTTACATCACTCACAGAACTTTTACAACTAGTTGCAACAATACAATTGGAGGGTAGTCGTAAATAATAAATGTTTGTGATTGAATCTTATCGTAAAATGGAACGTTGGTGTCCAAAATGGCGTCAATTTGGCTTGGTTTTAGTGGTGAAATTATTTACGAGTATTTGTTTGTTGGTCGTAAACTTAACTAATGAGCTTATGGATCTAGGTTTGATTTCTAGGCCGGGAAATGCTGAAATTTGGAATATATCTGTCCAAAATATCCGCTATTGCGATAAGGTTGAAAATCTACTAAAGAAATTTGAAAGTTCGTCTGTACCCGTCAGCAATCTGTCCGTAGATACCGATTTAACCAAAACTCTATTAAAATTAAACTTCAAATGAAAATGTATCTTCTTTCTTTCTTTTCATTCAATTGGTTATAATTAGTTTAAAAAATAAAAACTGTTTTTGCGTAAAGATGCGTGAAATTTATTTTAGATAAAATATATCCACTTAATCTCTTCCACTTGAGTTGGTAACCCTTTTGGTGTGGACATGCTGAGCAAAATTCCTATTGTATTTTTAATTTTATTTTTATTGTTTCTGTGTGTGCGGCTGTGCGTGTCCTATGTCATATAAATATTTTTCTATTCTATTCTAATAATAGTCATGATTCTTGCTATTTCAGCAAGATCTGAACTCTCAAAGTTCGAAGACTTAGTATTTACATAAACATTTTTCTCAAAAAACATTGAATTAATTTAGTAAAACATAGTTTACTTTCTCTAAATTAAACCAATTCCACGGTCTCCAAAAACTTATACATAAATAGAAATTGTACTCTCAATACTTTAGCATAAAATTCAGTTCTCGAGCTCAGTGGCTAAAATCTACATAAAGCCAATTTTGAATACTATCTCGACCGAGAAGAATGGATAATATCGTAGTAAATATTTAATATCATGGCTCTAGGAATGATAGCTGGCTGATATTTGTATAATTTGTAAAACAAAAAAAAAGCATTTTTTTTAAATAAACAATATTTAAAAAAAGTGTTTTTTTTTGTTTTTAATGCTTGTTTGAATCGGTTTTACTTTTCGATGAATCCTCGGTGCTCTGGGTGGTGTTGATGGGAATGTTATTAGACTTAACTGCTTAATGGCTCCACATTAGTGCCCTGCCCCAGTGAACCCCCGTGAACAGGCGCGAACGAGAATGAGAATATGGATGGTTTTCGCGGGTTCACGCGCGTTCGCGCTTGTTCCCCGATCAGTGTCGGTATTGTGCCCTGAATTCACAGCGAGAATTGGCGGTTTGCATTCATAGCACTTATGTAGAGCCGCCATAAAAACTCCTTGTTCCGGGGCCGGGGTAACCTCACATGACTCCACATTAGAGTGCCGTGAATGCCCGTGAACAGGCGCGAACGAGAATGTGGATGGTTTTCTCGGGATTCACGCGCGTTCGTGCCTGTTCCAAGATCAGTGTCGGTATTGTGCCGAGAATTCACGGCGAGAATTCGCGGCGTGATTTGACGGCACTAATGTGGACTTGTGGAGCCACCATCAAGACATTCTTACCAAGACCTTAGTTTGATTTTATAATTTAATTTTCTTTTTAATCTTTAGTCATTAACATACAAACTCAAATGTATACGTCTGTTATGTATTCTTCTTAGTAAAATTCAACACACAATATTCCTTGCAACAACATTTTATTATTTCAAAATGGCACATGCACTACACGTCACGTCATTAGTTCCCGTCAGCGACGACTGAGCTGCATCGCCCCACCAATTTGTCACTACTTATGCACTAAGGTTGTTCAGCTACCCGCTTGAAGCACAAATTCACATCTACCCACAGATCTAAATTTTGTATAAATTTTATTGTTGTGAGTTTGAGACGTAAGTCTAAGAAGCTAAATTGTGGAACTTAAAGGGCTTCACACACAGCAGCTATAATGTAAAGATGTACATTATAGCATGATACATCTCATTACATCTTTCCATAGAAATCGTCAACAGACCACTGACCACACATTGCAGCTATTATGTATAATATCTGGCTGACCGAGCTTCGCTGGTTTTTTAAAATGTCTATATCTAGGTAACCGAGCTTTTCTCGAACCTGGGTCCTTGATAAATCGATTCCTTGAGCCGAAAAACCCCTAATGTGTAACTTTCATGAAAATCCTTGGAGCCGTTTCCGAGATCCTGATTATATATAAATATACAAGAATTGCTCATTTAAAGATATTATAGATTTACATCTTCGAATCTCTATGGAAAGACGTAATGAGATGTATCGTGCTATAATGTACATCTTTACATTATAGCTGTTGTGTGTGAAGCCCTTTACATCCTTTCCTTGTTATTTGTGTGATAATTTTAACGTGCTAGTTCCTGCCTGCGGCTCCACTCGCGTATGTCTAAAAATTATCCCACGGGTATAAAATACCGGCATTAAACAATGCAGTTGACTATAACCTATAGAAAGAAAGAATGAGGTCCGCAGACTTCCATATTTCAAGATCACTAAAAGGATGTCGGTGGCATTTTTAAGGAAGGAAATCTTAGGGGTTGAACGCGGAATAAACCGAATCTGGTGGTTGTCGTTATTACCTTGTCATATTTATTGTTATTTTCATTTTTCTATTGTTTATTAAAGAGCGCGCAAATTTTAGATTACCCCACAATATGGTACCATCTCTCTTATAATGGTTGTATAGTACATATTTATATCGCTAAAACATTAACTCATTTATAGGCGTGTAGCTCGATACCAAAGCTGAAGACGGATTACCTTCCATTCATCCTGCCGTCTTAAACGTCAAGTCTTTTAACCTAAAAGTCACAACGAACAACATCTTCAACAATAAATGCCAATAACCGTCAAACCCTTCGGACTTATTGTGACGTCTTTGACAGTTTTGACGTATTCGACAGCTGTTACATCATCGAAGCCATTTTAATCAAGGGTGAATGGTTTTGTGTAGCTAGGTAAATTACTCGATAATTTAATTTCCACAATGGTAGTAAATTGCCTTTAATTTTGGGCGTGTCGGAGCGATGTGAGGGATGAGTTTAGAGCGATTTTGTATCGAGGATAGAATTTGATATGTATTTTGTAAAGCTTATTGTTTAGCACATCACTACAATCTATTCGCTCGCCTACTTCCCTCGCTTCACCCTACTCTGAAATATGGGGTTGCCATCCGTCCAGGTTTCCCCGGATTTGTCCTAGTTTAGAGGGCATCCGGGGAGCGTCCGAAAGTTCGAATGCTGCTGGCAGCTGAAATTTTCGGTCCTTAAATATGTATCAGACGTGTTGGTTAGTAAGTAGCTAATTTGAAACATTTCCAATAGATGGCGCAACGTATAACAGCTTTCAAAAACAAGAGAGTGAGAAATTCAGCTTCTAGAGTAGTGGTTGCGATGGCCTAATTGGTTAAGGCGTCTGGAGTACCTATCTAGAAGACGCAGGTTCGAACCCTGCTCGCAGCTGCAAAGTCCAGGGCTGCTCGCACAATTCACCGTCCCCCCAGCCTTCCCAATGCAGTTGCAACAGTGCGCACTTCGACTCATGTCCGCGTCTTGTACTAGTTTACGAATTTTAGAGTTGTCAACCCTACTTAGAAATAATAAAAATCATCCCACATCTAGTTCAGTACAGACGGATGCCGTCGTTTTTACAGAGCGCTTTCAATATGAACCTTACTATTGAAAGACTTATTGTTAAGTCTTCTAGCAACAGGTCCTTTTAAAGAACACTAGAAAAGATTCCTTTATCGTTCCCTCTATCTTCTTAACAAAAGAAATATTGAAATGTGTAATTAGTTCACAATGCAGACTTGTTGCTGATTGCAGTTCTTATTGGATTAGCAATTTTTTAAATTAAAATGTTAAGCCAGAAACACATTATTTAACACGCCACGCGACGCAACGTGTCAACACCCGATTTGCAGTGAGCGCGTGTCGTCGCGTCGGGTGTTCATAGTGTGATTCTGGTTATAGAAAACAATACATTTGATTTGTCTCAACACGCATCACGTTTCGTCGGGTGGCGTCGGGTGTTAATAATGTGTTTCCGGCTTTAATATAATAAGGTTAGTAGGCCAATGGGGAAGGCCAGTCAAGCTAATTGTAGATGGCGCGACCATAGCTAAGTCCTAATCCGACCAATGAGGTAGTACTATTTGGAAGTACCTATAAGATTTGAACCAATGACGATGCTTGGAACAAGCTAAACTAGCGCCATTCGTTTCCCAGTTGCCATCCCCATTTTAATAAATTAAATTAATGAGCTGCATGTCGCGAGTTCGATTCCCGCGCGGAGCAAATCTAACATCTTTAAACGAGCAATTCTTGTATATTTATATATAACCAGGATCTCGGAAACGGCTCCAAGGATTTTCATGAAAGTTACAGATTAGGGGTTTTTCGGCTCAAGGAATCGATTTATCAAGTTCCCAGGTTCGAGAAAAGCTCGGTTCCCAAGATATAGACATTTTAAAAACCGAGCGAAGCTCGGTCAGCCAGATATTATTTGTATTATCTATAAGTAGTTTCGGGTCTCGGCATTTGTGTATAATTATGTGTGTTTTTCTTTAAAAAAAAAAGAAAGAAAAGCTGTCTCTAGGTCGAAAAATATTTTTGCAACGAAGAAAAAAAAATTGAGGTATATTTTTTATTTTATAATCAAAAAAACATGTTTTGCTGTGGAAACATCCTATGTTTGTCTTGTTTTAAATTAAATTAAGAATAACGGTTTTTTACGAGCGTGGAATGTTTATGGACGGAATCTCTCGAACGAAATGTTTGTTTTTAAAATCTCCATTATTTAGTACGTCGTTTTTTTCGCTATTTTTTAATTTCCGGATCAAAATTTGGAAGCACAAAAAAAAACTGTGGGAAAATTTACACATAATTGCCATGATGACTGAAAAAATCTTTCTCTTTCTAGTCATAGGTATATCGGCCTTCATACATTTCTCAAATCTTATCCTTTTGAAAAGAAACTCTTCTAGAATCTAGCTTCGAGATTATATTGCGTCTTGTACTTTTTCTATTGCTCGTTGCAAACGCTTTCATGCACTCTCCAGTGTTGCCAGCCGTGATTATCCGGTAAGAGTTTCTTTCAAATGCATTTTAAAGCGTTATTTGAGCAGTTTCTTTGTGAGATTCTGCTTGTTGGGTTAATTCTCGCAGTAATGCGGAATGGAATTAGATTTGCTTTTTAATAGCGAAGCTGGATGTTTGTTTGTTTGAGCTGTTTGCTAATATTTTAAAAGGTACATAAATAGGAACTGTCTTCCATCACATTTTTCCGAGATTTTTATACTAACAAAATATATTCAGCGATATATTCGGTATTGGTATGTTTTTTTAATGCGTCGTTTTAGTCGTCTGTAGATTAAATGTTATTGCGAGCTGGTAAGGGATAAATTTGTTGCACTATTTATAAAGCACAATTATCTTTAACTAACGTATCTCTTTTTGACTTCACTTTAGTTCGTTTCGAACTTTCCAGAACATCGCTGAAATAGTCTAGAAAGTTTTAGAAACAGCCTTGGATTTCTACGAGGTTCAATACTGAAAAAACTCAAACCGTCCAGAACATCTAGTAATTTCTGGAATGTTCTAGAGACATGATTGACGTAACAAAATCATTGATTTCTAAAAGAGATATTTGAGAGATATAAAAAATCCACCACTAACAAGAATTAAATCTTAAATCCAAACTACAATAACCCAAGATTCCTTAAAAAACAACCAATTCCAACCAACGTTAACCAAATAAATCCCCCTAATAAAAAGATACACTACACTTTCCCCTGCTAAATCACCCTTCATCACACCCTAAACCACGGTAACTTTTTCAGCTACATATACGACCATTATCCTCCCATTCCCCGGACCCCATAAGCCATGGGTCCACTCACCGTTACATGGGGCGGCCCCATAAAAAAGGACCACAGCTGTCGTATACCTGGATAGTAAGTATGAGTCGTGGGAGCTTAAACGGATCATGGAACGGGGGTCTTATAGTAACTCTTCGCAGACGGTTTTTGATAGTTGTAACTTCTTTAGCTACGTGGTACCCTGGTACTTTTTATTGCGGATTTGGGAATGAAACCAAAATACATGCGGAAATCTAAAAATAAAGCACGGTTTTGGATTTTGGACTCTCGGCTCCGTCGTTTAATGTTTAAAATAGTAAAACGCATATGTATTTATTTAGCAACTAGTGTTTGCCCGCGGCTTCGCTTGCGTTATTTTAGAATTTGAGAAACAATACGGATCGTGTGGCGCCATCTGGAATATGAACGTAATTGTTTTCTCGGCAACAGCTCTCTTCTGTTATTCGGGATGTAAGATACCTTATATCCGTGTCTATACTCCTGACAACGTATATATGCTAAATTTTGGGACGATCGATTTAGTAGGTAGTAATGCGTGAAAAGGTAAAAAACAAACATACTTGCATTTTTATTATTAGTTTAGATCAATAATGTTATATCTAGGTACAGACGCCAGCACGTCAACCTACCCGAATCTGTCAGATTTTACCACTCAAATATTAACCTTCTACTGTCGTGATAAGGTTGAAATTCTATTAAAGAAATCTGACAGATTGTGGTAGCTTGATGTGCTGGCGTCTGTACAAAGTTTGCATAGGAAACGTCCTTATTTGAGCGACATTAATTTCAAAAAAACGTGTTTATTTTATACATTAGACTATCATTTTTGGGTTGATTTACAGTATCGCTGCAAATTGAACGTACGATAGCATTGCTCTTCTCCCTTTAGCATTCCGCGTGATACCTAAAAAATAACTAATTATCTGACTCGATGATTACAACCTAATTAAAACAGAATCTATGCACTGGTTTGAACACCAATTCAAAACATAAATAAACACATTTTTTTCTAATCTCTAAAATTCCACACCTCGAAACAATTACAATTTAAAAAAATATCCAACTTACTGCCTACAATTTAAATCAGTGTATATTTATATCCTAGAAAACTATTGAAAAAAAAATAGTAATAATTTAAAATCGCGAATAATATTGAAATAAAAGTATACACATTTTTGAGGAAAAATTTGATCGGCAACTTTACAGTAGTTTAAGAGATAGATCAAATCAAAAAAACATAAAAAATTTCGAAAGACTAAAAGGTTTATTTGGCATCAGAATCGATCCCTTATCTCGAAAAAAATACAAAAAGATAAAAATATTCAATGTACAGGAATGACAACTCTACGATTTTATTATATGTAAAGATTCAGTGTAGTTTATTCTAAGCGGCCCTAGAATTGTACCTATCTAAACGTGCTTTGTCTTTGAAGTATGTACAACGTACCAAAATAATATAAGGCTTCAAACAATTCCATACATTACAAACAAAAACACCTCGCTTCGCGTTCGCCACGCCTGTCTGTTTGACAATAGCTTAAGTGTACGAACAAGAAACTAATCTTATCCATCAAATTAACGCCAAAAGTTCCCGTTTACGCCACATGCACGTAAAAATACGTGCTAGGCAGTTTTACGTTTCCTAAGTCCCTATTGACAATCAAAAGAGACTGCTGTAAATTAATAAGTAATTGGCCCGCTGTAAATTCTACAAAAATGTGTTGAAAATACGCTTTCAAACAAATATTAAACCAAACAGAACACGGAAGGAAAAGAATATTAATTTATAACAAGCCTGAAAGGGGTTCAATATTTACTAATGTTGTTGACAATCAAATATTGAATGATGAACGAAAGAACGAATTGAACGTATTTACAAACGCCCGATCGAATGAATGGTTTCCTTAATTTATTTAACATCGAATGAAGAAAAGCTTATAGGGAATTAATAAATAAAATAAATACGATTTACTCATTCGTTATTCTTCTTTGTTTACAGGTAATTTGAACAAGATGGCGGTTTTGTTTTTGAACGAAGTACACGAGGATAATCGTGTTTTGAGAAAAGGTGAATGATTCTGCAGGATTGGTGACGGAACTGACTTTTGAAGGTACCGATAAATTATAATAAGTTAAAAATAACTATAACCCGATTACGACAAAAACGTGCACTGAAAAGTATAAAACAAGAAAAATATTTATTTGACCGATATTGTGCTAGCCGTGGTTGTGTGGCAAACTTGAACCTACCTTTTTTTCGGTTACAACTTTACATCGCCTAGATAGAGGGCGCCATATTGTATGTGGTGACACGGCACCTACCATAGAACCAGCGGACAACTGAGACGCTTCTAACGACACCTCATTTGTCATCTAATGATAAGTAGTTTAGAAGATATGTGGGAACAGACAAACATGCATACATACATCCTTTTAGCTTTGCCGTAGTTGGATAAAAATAATCTCACATCAAAAGACAAAGGTTTACCTGGACACGAGTGATAACTCTTGGCTTATTGCTGTGGGAGTTCTGGTACTGAAATAATTATCATGATCTATCTAAACGTAGTGTATCGATGGCAATTTATGATGAGTCTTATCAGTCGATCCATAAGTAACTTACTTGCCTGTGCACTGCATGGCTCGGCTAACAAGAATAGTTTAAAAATAACCTTTAGCCTAAAGAATTCTAGCTTCCTAAAAAACCGGATATTATTTTGTTATTGGCATTTTTTTTTGGGACAATCCCACCACAATATTCCCAAACCACTGCAACTCCTGAAAGCCAAAATCAATAGTGGCAACCACCAGAAAAGCGCCGAGACAATGAACCTCGACGTGTCCCGGAGAATGAATTTACCTGTCTTGGATTCTGCAACGAAATTAATCAGAAAAGAATAGTGGAGGAGTAGGAAAAATATGTTTCCACTTCCCTCCATGCATTGGTATCTTGCTTAAAATAAATGAATTTTATTTTTAGGCTTTTTATAAGGATATTAGTTTAGATATGTCCAGTCCAGAGTATGTTTAGAATCAGGGACCGAAAACCTTTATAAATTACGGTACAGGTATTAAAGAATTTCGGTTATTTTTCAGATTTAGGTTACCGCTATCTGGGTAACCAGACCGAAGAAAAATGTAACCTCTATTCAGGTTACCGTATACCGGTTAACTAAAGATAACGACTCTTTGTCACACACACATGCGATGCGCGCCCTGTGACTATTGCCGACGGCACGTTTGCAGTGTGCAAGATAGGGTTAATTTTTATTTCGGTAACCGGTATTAACACTGGTTATGTATTCACTTTTAATAATAAAGGTAATCTTTAAAATTACCTGTAAAAGAAAAAAAGGTTGTTACCAAAAAAATACCGGTATTGTTGATACCGGTTTCGGTCCCTGTTTAGAATCACCATATTGGCCAGAAAAAATCTTATGATGATGCTAGCTTCCATTCCCGCTACCTCCTACAACTTGAACTAAGGAACCAAATAAAAGGAAAATTGATTACTACCGCTCCTCCATCGAACTTCCATTCATATAAAATGATATTGACTTACCGTGTTTGCTAACCCACTGCGTAGGTGTACAAAAAACCTTTTTCTATAGACGTAACGTTATAACCTGATCCTCAAAATGAGATTTACGTCTTGAGATTTTTCATCAGGAAAAAGTGATGAACTTTAAGTACAAAGTTTCTTCTGGGAGAACTCGCCCAACCATATCATCTGCCTAGCCTTTTCCTAACTATAGTCGGGTCGGTTTCCAGTCGAACCAGCAGCAGCTGAATATCAGTATTTCTCATGGAGTGTTTGCCTATCGGACCTCCACAACCCAGTAACCTGGGTAATACGATACTCCATGGTAAGACTCGGTCCTCCATTAAAAAAAAAAACGTTGCCCTTAGCATTTCTCCTGTGTCGCGTGTGCGTTTAAACAAACACACAGAAATACCCAGCATAATAACGACTACTTGTAGGTCATACTTGTTACGTGCGGGGATCGAACCCGCGATATTGACACAATAACAGCTCAATCTATCTTTAGAACTTAGAACAATCCATATTGAGTGATCCCTATTTTCTGATAGTTCTGAATTCATATTGGAACATCTATCTGGACAACTGTCGTATCATGTTGTGTCCAATTTTTATTTCGTATCAGTAAGTAATATTATGTCCGTAAGTTCTAGAGAATAAGAACCGCCCGAAACGTCAGCCGAAGCTACGGATTTCGTGCTTAGATAATAGTAACAATGGTTTCGCAGCCATTGGTGTCGAAATCGAGTCCTTGTAGCCAACCACAAGTTCACTTAATTTGCTAATACTCGTAAGGGTATATTAATGTCACGGTTCTTTGATACAATAGAAGACCTATGAGGGGTACTCAAGGTCACATAGATCTAATGTCAATGTGTAATGTCCAAGGTCATTTTGTTGGTGTCACTGTGAGTCTAATTTTAATTGCTATATCTAACATTTGACATTGTAAATGGAACATTGAATTTAGCGGCTGATATTTTTGTGTTTGATGTTATTGACATTCTTCTGTTGTTAGAACATGGCCGATAGTCATTTGTTGGGGTCTTACCGATTGCAGTTGAATTATGAGTACTCTAAGCTGGGTACTCACTTAGCAGCGTAGCACGTAACGTATCAGATACGGTATCAACCTGCAAGTAGGTACGGCTCGTCCGAGCACACTGCAAGCCGCCTTTGTGTTTGTATGACTCGCCGAGAGGCGGTATCACTGCGAACTTACAGCGAGCGGTTCGCAGCGGGCTCGTGCCTACGTACTCACTTGATACCTTATCTGATACGTTACGTGCCACGCTGCTAAGTGAGTACCCAGCTCTATAAAGCCTGACTCTAAACTGTTCTCTGTATCAGATGAAACTAACTCTAGTTTGATTGTTATCTAGTATAATGCCTTCCGACTAAGAAGGTCAGTGTCTATGGTCAATTGAAATTTCACAAATAGGTACGGATAGTACCTATTAGAAAATTGTTCCGTTTTGACAGGACATGTGTGACGTCAATAGAAGGTGACCTTCTGAGTTGGATCGCAATATACGATCATGTCTAATAGATGATTTTTGAGCAAAAAAAATCTTCTGTGAGTGGCCAAGATATTGGCCCCACGTTACCGTAAAACGTTCAAACGAGGGAATAGAAGTTGCTACTTTTGATCGTGAGTTGCGGTTAGCCTAATTGGTAAGACGTCTGGAGTATTTATCCAGAAGACGTGGGTTCAAATCCCACTCCCAGCTGAATTTTCCTTTCCCCAAAAATAATCTTTGCGATGCGCATCGCATGCGTCACAAGCATTTAAAAATAATTAACCATGTCTCCATTTTATGAAACTTTAACAAAAGTGACCTTGAACCCATCGAAGGTCATAACACTCAAGGTCATCTTTGTCAATATGAGTTCATTATCGCTATCTCGATCGTATCACATAATAAAGGGGAACGTTGATATTGTGGAGGATGTTATTGACATTCCAGTGTAGTGTGTCGCCTTTTGAAGTGGGTTCGATACATAGGCATTTAATTTGAAAGGGTGTGCTGTAATTAATTTCGTTGCGAGACGGCTGGGGTTGATCGTTTGGTATGTTAGATTTTTTTGTATGGTTTTTGAAAATGATTTTATGTATGTTGTCATATTGCTTTTCATAGAATTGCGTAATATGGAAGTCAAATAAAATAACAAGCTGTCGAAGTGTCTCTACCAATGACAGCTAGGATCAAGGGCATGAGTCCAGCTTGTACCTTCGGTTGACCTGGGACCAAGGGCTTTTTTTTAGTGATTAAATCATCTAGGGTGGCCTCTGGACTTGGGTGGAGCGGAACCCAGGGAATGCCAGACTCATTACAGACTAAAAGTCCACCACACTGTTTCTTCACTTGACCTTTGCGTTCCGCAGTATGTTGTACAAACAATCTCGTGACCCGGGACTAGGCGCTTATGAAGCATTGAGGAAACACAATATAACTTAGCCAGTTTAGGAATCTAACAATGAAGTGCCACAAGCGATGCATTTTTCCATGGATAAATCTTTGAAATATTATTCCTCCCGCCCTGGGCTGGACGTTAGTGACTGTCTCGTACTGACTAAAATCCACGGTGAACCTTCAATAGCCCTTTACGTTCCAGAGTCACTGTTACCTGACAAGAGGATTTGGTGTCCACTACAAAATAGTTTTAAGAACACAGAAACTTTAAACCATTTGTTGTGGACCTCAATATCAATATTACTTCCGTAAATTCTTCAACAAATATTTTCAAGTCATCAGGGAGTAATTCCCGTCAATTTTTATGAAGATTTACTTGCCCTTGTCTCGTCTATGTGGTAATGCCGTGAGAAGCGGCCATTTTGTGTCGCATGCTATCGGTTCGTTTGCCTAATATGACTGATTGTATTAGTAACTAGTTGTGCTTCGCGGTTTAACCTCCGCTTGTAGACTCCTATCTATCGCAGCGTTATTTTATAAAGCCTATAGCCTTTATAGCATCAACATCAGCTCAGCTAGATGATGATTACCATACGCAATACTTAAATTACTCCATGAAATTTGCGAAAAACTATGTGTGGGCCTATAAAATTTGAGGGTTGCTCCCGATTTCACTAGGATCCAATAATCAGATGCTGAAATGGTGACAATGGGACCACTCCTGAAGTATCTCCTTTCGAACAAAAAAATAATTTCGAAAATCGGTCCACAATTGGCGGAGTAATCGCGTAAAAAAAGCACAAAAAAACACCGTCGAATTGATAACCTCCTTCTTTTTGAAGTCGGTTAAAAAAAGAATTTTTCAATTCCAACAGTAGATCCCGAGATAAGGACGTTCAACCAAACAAAACAACGATCTCTTCAGCATCCGTAGTTGCAGTATTTGAAATTCGTAAAAAGCAGCTATATTTTTTTAAGAACATATATAAATTTTCAGTTCCTTAAGTCATGTTACTTCAAGAAAACCGTAGAAACTCGTTCAGATAATAATTATTCATATTACCAACCCGCACTGGGCTCGCGTGGTGGATTATGGCCGACTCCGTCTCACAGAGAGGAGGCCTGTGTCCCAGTAGTGGGAACATTATAGGCTGATGATGATGAATATTCATATGTTTTATAATTAGACTGGAACAAACTGTTACACAGTTTATAAACGCTACTTTAAAACGGTCGTTTTAAGGGAACTGGAATGAAACTTTATGAATCAGAAAAAATAATTTAAAATTATTTTCTCAGAGATTAATGACCTTAAACAACAAGTCATACCTATCTTAGGCTAATAAAATAATGCCTTGCATTTTCAACTTTCAGCATCAAGCATAGCGTTAAAATTCCAACATAACATTTTTCTAGGTTTTGCCCAGAGCTAATGAAACGGGTGAAAGTCCATTTCCACTCCATTTAAAATGGCCAATGTTTCCAGGAAAGTACATCATTCATCATTTAATGCAGTTCAAGATGTAATGCAGCCGATAATTCATATTCCATTACGTTTTCTGAACGAAATAAATTAAAATGGCCACGTTCTAAGGCTGCTTGCACACTGGAGCTTTACCAAGTAGGAGTTAAGGTAGCTAAGCTACGCAAAAATGCATACTACCGAAATTTTGATGACATCAACAAATAGCAATGTAAATGAATCATCATTAACTGTGCGAGAATGATACGCTGCGCTAGCTAGCGAAGCGAAGCATTGCTGTAAGCAGGGACCGAAAACCTTTATAAATTACGGTACAGGTATTGAAGAATTTTGTTTATTTTTCAGACTTAGGTTACCGCTATCTGGGTAAACAGACCGAAGAAAAATGTAACCTCTATTCAGGTTACCGTTTTAATACCGGTTACCTAAAGATGACGACTCTTTGTCACACACACAGGCGATGCGCGCCCTGTGACTATTGCCGACGGCACGTGTGAAGTGTGCAAGATAGGGGTAATTTTTATTTCGGTAACCGGTATTAATACTGGTTATGTATTCACTTTAATAATAAAGGTAATCTTTAAAATTACCTGTAAAAGAAAAAAAGGTTGTTACCGAAAAAATACCCGTATTGATCATACCGGTTTCGGTCCCTGGCTGTAAGCACTCGCACAAATCGTGTACTCAAACATTTGTATACTTTTGTAGTTGTCGATTTGCACACCAATAACTTGCTTCTGTGCTAGATCGAGGCATAGGTCTTAATAAATTAAAAAATAAATCCTAAACGTCACTCGTTACGCAGCTGCCCACATCTGCGTTGGAAAAGAGGCCTAACATCCATTCTATAGGTACAACTAGAGATGTGCCGTTGCCGGGAATATTGCCCAAGGTGGGAATATAGGTGGAAATATTGCCGGCAATATTGCCGCGAGTGGAAATATTTGGGAATATTGCTTAATTTTAAGTCAAAGTGAGTGCGAAAACTATTTAACACACTTAAAATTAGCATTTACGGACCATGATCTACATTATATACAAAAAAAACATTGTTTTGGGAAAAATTGCCAAAATTGCCGGCAATTTTTGGCAATATTCCCGGTATTTTACCGGCAATATTGCCCATTGTTGCCGCACACGTCAGCGAATATAAGAAATTACACATACATTTTAAGTTAAGACGATGACGATCATTGTATATTTAATAAATATTGAACAAAAAGGCATAAATTCGAATAATTTCTTTTATGTTGAAGTTTAATCTAGTCAACGAATGCTCAAAGCATAGAGGGTAATGAGGGATTTTCTTTTTATGTTTTCCCTGTCAATGGATAGATGGCGCTGAACTTGATATGTGACTGCAATGAACGGAACGTCACGTCATTTTTTGTTTTTTTCACTTGTATGTAATTTTGAGATCGTAAAACAAAAAGTACATGTCATGTCATGTCAGTCACATCTGTAGTCACATGACATCACACAAATGGCATTTTGAAAATAAATAACAACAAGGAAAAAGAAAAAAATATTCATTTACCAGACTTTTTAATTAATGAGTTTTCCACGCCAAAAAGAAAATGTCCCAAGAGAAAAAGAAGCGAAGTCTTTGCCTCGTGGATTTGTGCAAAAATGAAGGCATACATCTTTTTCCTAGAGTCACACCGTCAGTTCAACGCCATCTATCGAGTTCTTGGATACTACTTTTTTTTTTAAACTCCAAAAAGAAAACCTCCCATTCTAGGAACTCATTTTTTACTACGTAACTTTGTTTTTTGTTTGGACTAGCTAGAGGTGAACATATCAAAAGCCCTCCGGTCCAAGTCCAAGATATAAGCGAAAAACCAAAAATGGAACCTTTAAACCCCCCTACCCCACAGCTCAAGGGCTAGTGGCGGCGACTTTTGATAATTATATTCACCTCCTAACTAGCTCAAACAAAGTAACGTAGTCCAAAATCGTGTTTTAACAATTACTCTCTATAACTGTTCGTTGAGTGGGCTACTAGTTTTTCATGTAAAATCACATAGCAAAAACAACGAGTATAAGAACCTATACAATATGGATATAAAAAAGTCTAAATGTATATCAAAACTACAAATAATCAACAAAAATAACATTATTTTAATACACTTGTTTCGGTAATTCTTACATAATTAGTAAATCACCGTTTAGAGTAACAACTTAGCAGTTTTATAAGGCGGACTTGATGTCGCAACGCATTATCTACAGTTATATAAACTGTACCTGCAGTAAATAATAAAATATACTGGTGTTATTTGACTGGCAACATTGGCAATATTGCCAAAGTTGCCGGCAATTTTGGTATTTTACCGGCAGTGGCAATATTGGGAATATTGCCGGCAATGGGAATATTGCCATCAGGCACATCACTAGGTACAACAGTATTTTGTTTCATCGAATGTCCGTTTTGCGTGCATAGTACTCATTTGAACGGTCTACTACGAAACCGTGGATGGTGTTATGCAACATGTGATTTTATCAAGTTTATTTTTATGTTAAGTTATGAGTTTTATGATCTTGGGTTATGTTAATAGTGTCTGTTTCTATTTTTGCCACATGTAGTTGTGAATTTTTAGAAGAGATAGCTTTTTTTAATTTCGAAAACGATTAAAGTGGGAGGATTGTACTGAGTTCCACGTTCAACCCTCAGGGGTTGAATGTGGAAACGTTTAGGGGCCGGACACGCAAGAGGGTAGAAAATCTTAGGGGTTGAACGCGGAATAAACCGATGAAATGAAGTCTAGTGTGTAAATTAATTGGCTTTATGTATGTGTGACTGCGAAAAGAAAAGATAGATCGACTTTGCAATATGAATACTGAGATGGATAATGAATGAACAAGTAAAAATGCAAATTCTTGTTCTTCTTTTCGAATCATTGGATATACTTACCATTTTATGGGGAATAAATTGGGAATTGATTCTGTTTCCCATTTTACTGTTATTTTTACTGAAGAGGTTAAAAGTCAAGTTGATACTGAAGCCAACAGCCTGGAAGGCGCCAGACAAGCTTAAATAAATATCGTTGTACTCACAAAAGCTCTTTTAATACCATCTTTATAGCTCTTATCCGATCCTAAACCAATAAAAAACAGACATCAATACAATTACAAATGAAACGTGAAATAATAAGACTTCCTGTTTATTAAGCTAAATAACGATATTGAACATAAAGAAAAATAAATATACACAACATTATATTTTTCTTTCTTTTTTCCTTTCCTTGGTTTGCTCAAAGAGCAACGTACCTATTACTTACCAAAATGACTGTAGTTATTTCCTTAAGAAATGGTAACGTTTGCCAAAGATATTACTTAGGGTCAGTTTATACTAAGCGGGAAAATCGTCACGCACTTTTTTGTTGTTATTGAATTAAAGATTTTATCAGTATTGCGTTTAAGTATAAAATGCAACACTCCAATACAGAGCCTATCCTGAAGCGAGCTCGAGAATGCATGTCAGTCTCACGAGAGTCACGGATATCCGTAAGTCCTCTAATGTAGATCTTCTGCGTCGCATCGCACATCCGAAGTAAGTTTGGCTAGAAAACAGCGTCCAAAAGTCAGTTTCCACCTAATGAAAAAATCCTCGCAAACTATTTGGATGTCATTGAAAAAAGTACTGTATCTGCATAATCTTTAGGTATGGCATTCAGCGCACGAATGTGTCAAGGATGCTCAATTTTTGCATTTAATTTTACTCTCAAAGGTACCCGAAGATTTTTTCCCTCGGTGAAAACGAGCCCACAAAAACAGCAATCAGCAGTTTTTTCGCTGAATGGAAACTGACCCTTATATTTGAGACATTTCAATTGCTAATGTGAACACATATTTAAAAGAATAAGTAGTAAATAATAAGCAAAAGTTGCTTATATTGTTTTTGTTCAGAAATTCAATTAAGATAAAAACTTTTTGAGTGAATATTTTTTTCCAAGTTGAAGATAATGTTGTGGAGTTGTTTGTTTTTGTTACGTTTTTAGTTACCTTCGCTGCAATGATTTGTCGTAACTGTTTCTTTTTTAACAAAAGTTTGTTTTTGGTTGAGTACTAACAGAAGTTATCAATTTATCAGCCTATGGATGTGATTACATTTGACAGAATTTTCTAGTTGCAGAAACAGTTATTTCTCCTATTGGAATTAAAATTCGTAATTTTTTATGAGCGATGAATTATGAGTTAGTTATTAGGCCGTGTTGAATGGAAGAAACTGCCTATGCAATTAAGTTCGCTTCTGTACATATGTACGCTTTAAGAAATTACCTAACTAAGAAGTTATTATTAGTTATTTATTTCTTTTATTATACTTAAAACAATAAAAATGGTTGTGTCTTCTTCAAATACGATAACTGATTTCCTCGAAAACTAAACTAAACTTTAAATACTCTCAATAAATTAAATTAATTTCTCACTGTAATATTAAACCACTGCACTAATTAATTAAGTTACTGCTTCATTGTGGCATAGAGTTGGAATCTTGTTTCTCGCGTGCGACGCAAATGTACCGACTAATCAATGAATATATTATAAATGTTTACTAAATTCTATTATTAATGAACCAATTATGGTTTACTCTGTATGTTATACAAAAGTTTCAAATTAGTTGAATGGAAACTGGAAGTGTGGTTACCATTTCAAATAGAAATCAATATTTTTTCGGATAATTCTTGAATAATAGTGAGTCCGGCCCGGTCTGGGTGAACTGTGAAGCGAAAAAGACTGTCCACTTTAGGGTCAATTTATACCAAGACGCAATGCTGCGCGCACATTCCAGTGTGCTTAGTGCGAGTTTTTTACGTTGACGCGATAGTAACGTTTAACCGCGTTTGGCGCTCTCATTGGTTGACAGTTCTCACGACCTTGCAGCGGGCCAATAGTAGCGCCAAACGCGGTTAAACGTTACTATCGCGTCAACGTTAAAAAACTCGCACTAAGCACACAGTAGAGTAACTCATAAAGTAACTTAGTTTTCTACACGGAAAGATACACATTTCCAGCATCGTTGCGTTACGTCGCATAGCGTCACGTTTCGGTGAACTAAACCTTTACTGACTAAAAGCAACCCTGTTTATTTACATTAAACTACCGCGGTGTCCATTTAAATCATAGTTCCACGAGTTAAAAATCCTCTTATGTCGAAAATGTTGCAGAAATGGGACCAAAATGAGTTCGTCGAAAGGCCTAAAAGCCGGATAATGTCCGAACGAATTTTGAAAGATGGTCACTGTAGTCGGAAATCAATTCGTTCTTATTTAAATTGGAATTCTTTGTATGTTAATCAATAATGTTTGACCTAATTAGTTTGTGAATTTATTGACCTAATAAGTACTTACGAATAATTATAACTTCCTTTATTGTATTTTACGATAATTATTTTTTATATTTATTATTACATAGGTAGGTGAATATTTGATAATTATAATGTGAAAGTTTGTTCTGAATTCAGGTTTTTTATTTATTTGAATGTTTGTCGCTATAATACCCAGAAAAATGTTCAAGTTTTGATAGTGAATAGGTGCTGTGGTTGATTGGATGTTGCTTTGTGTGTCGCGAGTTCGATCCCCTTATGAACCAAATAATTGTAATTGCTAGCTGAATGCGAATTTAAATGTTGCAAATCCAAAAGTGTAAGACAAACGCCTGCCTGTGTCGTAGGACTGTCTTAAAGAGACACGGCGGCCCTGAAACGCGGAAGCCAAATGAAGGGACACTATGTCCAGCAATGCTAAACGCACCCTCGATACGGGAGAAATTCGTAGTGTTGGATAACGTTTTGAAATCAGCTCTTTCTGTAGAGTCCACTGCTGGACATGGTGTACCCCTTCCTATCCAGGAAGACCACCTTTATCATGTCGTCGATATATCCAGCGGAGATGAACAAACAGTTTGCTAAAAACAAAGTGAATGGAAGAAGTTTCAATTGTTAATTTAAAAACACCCTGTACAGTCATTAGTCCATAAACAACTCAGACACGACAACTGACGAAGATGCACGAGTGTTACCGACATTCGAATTCCGAATGACCTGTCGTGCGGAGGAAACGCAGCGGTAGTTCGTTTTGGAACTACCCACGTAAAGGTGCGTTCAGACTGACAGACTATACAATAGGGATGTCCATTGAACACAGTATCAATAAATTGCAAAATTAGTTCGTCAGTAAGGGATTCGTGCGATATCGAGTCGATTGCCGATTTAAGTCGCACGTATTTACTAATGAAGTGATGCAATGCAATTCACCGTGCACTTCAAAAATCCACCTTAATACTACGACATAAAGGCGCTGCAAACCAAAGACAAAAGATGTCGCACGAGACGAGTAGTTGCGCAATTGAATTTTGAACACAGAATCATGTGCATTGTCATTAGGACGTACATGCAATTCGATGTCGAGGAGATCTGTGAGCGATGTCGTCAATCCGTGCGACTCCATTAGCAAACACTAGCGATCGTCCATACATTTTCTTCGGCCGGACGCTTGTGTGATATCTGACGGATATCGTCAATCGAATGCAATTCGATATCTCATCGCGCCATGAGTAGTACTCTTAAGAGTTTTGAAAATAGTGGATAACTGTTTTTTCTTCTATTGAATTAATGCATAAGTATTTACAAAGATACAACGCATCAAAATTCGAACTTGCAGACTGGTGACGTCAGGAGCAAATAAAAACTGTACTTGTTCGTATTTTTTGATAATCTGACGGACTAATTCGTTTTTTTTTCCAGTCAAATACAATCCCAACCCATTTTTTTCAGGCAGGCTACTACTGAACATAACTAACTTGCAATTGAAATCAATTTAACACGAAACCAGTACACACGCCAGAACCAAATACACAGAAAAATAAAATAATACATTTTAGTATTTTTAGTTGTTGCATTACAAGAAAATAATTATAACTAAAAAAAAAATGATTTGCACCAAATAGACCCAGTTCAGCAAAACGCTTCGCTTAACATTCAAAGCAGTTCGAAGCAAATGCATGGCACTTTCTGAACCCACCATAAATAATTTCAGCACCTCATAAAACCATAAACAAACATAATCTTTGACAACTTAACTTCCACAAAATACATTAAGCATTATTAAATACAATAATATGTAAATTCTCAAGGCTTCCTATAGGCTATCCGTCTAGTTGTCCTAGTATTTACACCAATTACCTAGGTACGGTCAGCGAAAAAAGACCCATCATCAAACACCATAGGACAGGGGTTCTCAAACTGTGCGTTGCGACGCTCTCATTTGGCACGTTTAGGCGCGATTGGTCCGATTCACCTTATTTGCGATTGGTCCAATTCACCTTATTCGCGACTTGTTCAATTCGCAGTTGGTCCAATGCGCGATTTGCCCAATTCAATACCTACAATACATATAAAGTTACCATTCTGTAAGTTCAATATAGACAACTTTTTTCTCCCATTAAATTATGCTATCGAAAACTGAATCATTAAACCACCATACTCATTTTTCAACGATGAAGAATTAGAAAACTGAAGATCAAGATGACTTTTCTTACTGACCGTACAAAGGCAGGTGGCTAGTTTATCTCAAGGGCGTTAATTAATCAACAAGTACTAGCAATAGCAATGCTGTTATCTAAACTAAAAACATGTATAAATTATTGTTTAAATCCGACCTGGAGGTTGGTTGTATAAATAGATTTTAGTGTTAGAACATTTGCATAAACTAATACATTGCACGTAATTGCAAGGTTGGTAAGGCTAACAAAACAAGAAGCATAATGGGCCTAGGACTTTACTGTAGTCCTGAAAATCTGGGGCGGTAATGGTGCAGGTGGTGGAGGTCGTGGATTCAAATATATATGCAAGGTACCTATTTGGTGAAATTCATCTCATCAACATAGGTTCCCAAAACGAAGAAGGATAATTTGTCTGAATAAATCAAAAATTGAATCAAAAAATAAACGACAAAAAACGCATCATTCTTCATAGCCAATAATTGCCGAAAAACGCTTCAACCTAGTTTTTGATGCTGGTCCCATAGATGAAGTATTTATGCTAATCTTTTTATTTTTCTATTTACGTGATGTAAACGCTTCAACTTTTTTGATGCTGGTCCCATATATACAGTCTTTATGCTAATCTTTTTATTTTTCTTTTTACGTGATGTAAACGGTTCGACTTAGTTTTTGATGCTGGTCCCATATATACAGTCTTTATGCTAATCTTTTTTTTTCTTTTTACTTGATATAATCATCCAATGAGTCCGTCCTCTCGTCCTGGGGTGGACTTGAAGGGTCTGTCAGACTCGTACTGACTAAAATCTATGGTGTTCCTCCATCAATAACCCTTGAAGTTATCACCTTTGAGTCTCCCTTGAGTAATCTGGGGGCACGGTAGTGCCCCCGCCAAGACGAGCCAAGCGAAGCGTGAGGACACTAGCTACCTTTTCTCGAAGTGTTTCGTGGTTATTTTTAAATCTTTCTGGTACGATTACTAAAACTATTAATATGAATCAATAAGATGACGAAAGCTCTCCTCCAACTATTTCTTACATACTCCTCATGTTTCGCAACATTATACAATAACCTAAAATTCAAATTCCTAAACACTACCTGAACATTAATCGCGTATAGATCAGTAACCATTCCTCGCATACTGCCTAACACCAACCTGCCTCCATGAGGTTATCAGATTAATTACCCATTCGATCCGATACCAAGCTCCATTTCCGCAATCGTTGCCGTAATACGGGCACCACTAACATTTACATCACATTTGCTAGTGCCACTCTCATTTCCAGTCGAACTTTGAGCACGGTCATCAAAAATATGTATCAGTCATGAATAACCTCATCTAGACTCCGCATTCAAGGCAACTTATGAGCTGTGTGCACGATGACAGCGTTTCCTAATAACCAAATTATTGGGTGCCATAAAATCCGCCAGTTATATCCAAATGCTATTGAAGGACACCGTAGCTTTTAGTCAGTACGAGTCTGATAGTCCCTCCCGCTTTTCCCGTGGAGGGTGGACTCATTTGATGATTTTGCCAAAAACAATATATATCCAAATAGATATTTTATAATAACCTAAAAAAGTACCTAAAAAGGTTGTGGTACATTTTAAACTTGACACGTAGTTCACTCAAAGGGTGCGCCCATTGATTCACATCTCTGTCATATCTCACGCTGTGATCGATTTGATAGTCTACCACCGACTTTGCATATAGCGTATACGCGCCACATGTCAGTGCATTTGCCATTATTTAAGTTCTGCTTAGTCTGTCTACATAGAACGTTTTCTGTCAAATATGTATGTCTACTCAAGTGTAGTTAAGTCTTTTTTTTTTTGAAACTGTTGATTTCGCCACGGCTCTGTGGTGTCTGTTCGACATTGAGGGGATCAAAAACTAACATCAACTTAAGTTAAAGGCAAATGTAAGAGTGAACAAGCTTCTTATGGGTAAGCTTGCTCCATCTTTGGCTTTTTCTCACCTTTGACCAGGATTAGAGTCAAGAGCAAACTCTTGCACTAACGTGTGGCGCACTTACGTTGCCTTGTATGCGGTATCTAGAAGATGTTATCTGTGGTGTCACTACTCTATGTCCCGGCGGGATACACGCGATACGCAGTGTTGTTCCACATTCGATGATGAATATGGGAATGGAGACTCAAAACATTATCAGTTTGATTTGTTCCCAATATTTGAGACGCAGGCTTCTTCTCATAAGAGAAGAATTTCTTTAAATTATTACTAAGTATTTCTTTCTTTAAAAAAAACTGAACGTTGTCACTAAGATTTTTTCTTGTATCGTGGATGCATTTACGAACATATAAACTCACATACACAAACATCCAGAACTACATATAGATCTAGTTGATACAAATATTTTTTTCGGGGGGTTTAGAACTCGCAGCACGCAGCGCAGCACAGCGTCTATACCATAGCTATTGCGCTAACCGCCAGTCGCTCGATCTGTTCTCCTAGTACTTTTTTTTTCAGATTTCACGTTAATGTTCCGGCACTTAAACCTTCTTTAAGATCCTTTTCTCCTAGTACAATTTAAATATTAAGTTGTCTGTTGTTTTTTAACTGGATGATTAAAGTCCAAAGATCGATCAGAAGTATATGAGAAATCGCCTTTGATCACCTATATGAAACAATTACCTGGTGAACAAAGTGATGACTATAATGGCGAAACCACGGGTTTCGTGCTTAGAGTTCGGACCCACAGCTACGAAATAAATCAAATCAAAGCATTTTTTTCGAAAAAGCCAGTTATATGCATTTTTGAACTATCAAAGACAAATAAAATATTGTTAAACACTACAAAACTATGGTGCTAAAGTCCCAGTCACAAGGCATAAAAACTGAAAGTACCGTAGATGCCCATTCCAAGAAGTAGATCTCTATGGAGAATAACGGGCAAGAAACTCCATGTGACACTCTTTTAATATCGCCAAAATTATTGCAGAATCTTTGTTACATCATTCAGTCTTAGATAAAACATTATGTGAGAACGATGTAGCAAGTTAAATTAAAACAAAGACAATTCAGAAAAAAAACAACATCTACAGATTTCGGTTTTACAAAATTATCTCTTTCGACAGTCATTTCACTACCTAAGATATCACATCGGAAACTAAGATATTTCCGTTACATTATCATAGAATCATAGATATTGCAAAACAAATTATCTTCACAGCAATCGTCCTAAAATACATTGCGTGTAGAAACGAGATCGGCGGTAAAACGGACAAAGATCTCGGTAGATCACTTTTCAACCTAATTTCTGAAGGCATAGAGGTGAAAACTGCTCAAACGCCAACATTGTTGGGTGTACCTGAGGGATAGGATTGATTTGCAATCTATGATTAGTTGAGTAACAGTACTATTTATAAGTTGAATTACTGTCTGTACATAGATGATTCTTCTGGCACAAATATACACCGTGACTTTTTAGTCGTCTTACAAAAGCAGCCCAGTTCATGTACCCAATTACTAGAACACGTTTATAATAAAAAAATTGGTATCTAAGAGATTTGAATTTTTTTTAAATAAAATTTTAATTCGTTAATATGACGCAAGGTTTAGATACAAACACCCTTGTCTCATAGAAAATGGAGATGGAATGATCTGCCCGACTATTGCACTGGGTAGGTATACTTTACAGCTTGATACGTAAACATTTTAACAGGATGTTTCAGATTTCTAATGAACCTATTTATTAAAAATAAAAATTATTATTAACGATAAAAAAAAAAATAACTTGCCTAGAGGTATTTTAGGTCGGATACAGTGGACCCTTTTTGTAAGACGACTAAAAAGTCACGGTGTATACAGAAGATCAACAACTGTTATTTTTTATATAGGAGCGAGGCGTATTTATTGTAACAGGTAAATAGAACAGGTATTTTTTATCGTGGCAAAGTCATCAAATGAGTCCTCCCTCACCAAGGGCAGGGCGGGAATGACTGTCAGACTCGTACAAACTAAATTTCTCCAATTGCCCTTTACGTTCCAGGGTCATCCTTCGATTCGGTAAATCCCGCGACCTATAAAACAGGTATTTTGAACAAATTCCCCAATAGCGGTGGTAGGTCTCACCAGGGCCGCTTGGCTTGCGACCACTATCCTGTCGAAGTGTGGCGCCAAACTGTTGTATTTACTGTGTTTCGTCGATGCGCAAGAGTTCCAATTCATTCCGGGTGAGCTCGCTGCATCCTAGTAGGTCTCATTTTTGTCTCTGGGCAAGAAAGAAATGTACAAAAGCTGTACGTTGTCCCTACATACTATGAAGCAGACTGTTATTTTGTAACAGGTTTTTGGAACTGTTATTTTTGGAACAGGAACAGGTAGAACATTACCTGTTACAGCCCGCTCCTAGTAAGAGATCGCAGTATGTACGCGTCTTAGTGTGCGTGTCCTTGTATTCATTAGTTGAATGGAACAGATATTCTGTACCTGTTTGTTTTATGTTACTAATACTTGTACAAACAGATAAACATCTTCTGTTTGATAAACATAGCCGGTGCTACTAGTATTTGTAGATCCGGACTGGTTACAAGGTTATTAGATTCAAGATTATTTTCCTTCAATAAATAGGGAATGTTGCTAAACCTGAATTATTGAATAATCAGTTCGTAAATGGAACTAAAAGTAGGAAGGATCTTAGCGTTGTATGATGCGTTCAAAAACGCTTTATAAAATGTTCTAAAAAAGAATATAAATTTTTAACGGCATTTTCAAAAATCGTAAATATTATAACATTATTAAACCCATTTATTCTTTACACTTTCTAAAGACGATGGTTTTTTTTAAATCTGTTTTTATTTTTTAAATCCGGGCATTCGATTTGAAACCAGGGAAGTGAAACATTTTCTCAGAACCCGTTTTTATTCAGAACCGAATTTAATATCTCTTTCCCTCCATTTCTTCTGCAATACATTACTTTATATTTGAATTTCTCTGCATGATTCCTATGCTTAGCATGCGTAAAAAATTGCTGAGTTTTCTTCTATTAAAAATATAAATGCGATGAGTTCTATGAACCTCTAATATATTTTTATCGTCATAAGATTTGCATCCGAGTAAAGCTTTTGAGTAATTTCGTGGAAAAAATACGTGCTTTTGTGTAAAATGTTTTAGATAAACCTAGCGAAGGCGTCAGACACGCAATTTTATATTTCTTCTTTATTTATTTATGAACTATGAAAGGCTTAGGTCTAAACTAAATATATAAAAAAAGCACGTGAGCAAATACTGCGAATTTGCGGAACAAAAGAGAAAAAGAAAGTATAAACTATAAACACCTGTTAGTTTAGTTAAGTGCTAATTGATGTCTAGCCTATAATACTAATGTTGACACCAGATGGCACTTAATTATAATGAATGCCTATTTGAACTCAAGAATAAATTCTAAAACAAATATCTCAGATTTAAGTTTTTTTTAAATGTGTGTACTTTCGGCATGTGCCATTAAATGTTTAATATTATTTCTTTCTTTCTAAATGAATTTACGGATAAAAATGTAAACGTTGTTACTCACATGAATGTAATATGTAGTTAAAAACAGGGTATGTTTGGTTTTAAGTGTGAAAACTTTATGAAACCATTTATTAGTGCTTTATTTAATATACTAAATACAAAAATATATTGTTCTACTCTGTGAAAAAATTCAACCAACAACATTACATACCCCCCTGGGTATTACAACGTCTTAAAACGATGCTTGTTCCAGTGACTAAACGAGATGGCGCTGGACGACTTGTATAGCTCCGTCACTTTCACTCACCGGAACAAGCCTGGTTTTGAAGGATCACCGCTGATTTGAGTTACTACGAGTCAGACAATCCATTCCGCCCTAGGCGCTGTGAGGACTCGTTTGACGATTTTACCAAAGAGTAAAAAAAAACACGCAATGCTATCCGCAATATTATTCTAGTCTTTTTTTTTAGCGTGGTAAAATCAATAAATGAGTCCTCCCAACCCGGGCAGAGCGGGAGGGACTGCCGGACTGACTAAAATTCACGGTGTCCTTCACTAGCCCTTTATGTTCCGGGGTCACGGTAATGAGATAAGTCCCGCGACTAATATCATTCTAGTCTTACCACTGAGAGAAACATTGCATAACCTATACATATTTCAGTTTAGTGACCGCACAAAGAAGAAATTCACGCCATCAGGTACTCAAACCATTTCAAAGCCCGACTTGTACCTAATGTCCAACTTTTCTCCCATTTCTGACTTATAATTTGCGCTAGAAAATTACCACAGGCTCCACTTTAAGTTTTCTTTGAAAGTTCACCACTGAAGAAACGTAAAACTAAACGAAAGTTGGAATTAAATCTCTTTCATTTGGTCAGAAAACGTAGAAACTGAATGTTGATAGTTACTGGTTCCGTACAGCGACTGTTGGTGGTTAAAGTTTCAGTCTATTGAGGAGTTAGTTGATTGTGAAATACTTTTCCTTCGAGAGAAGGAACTAACATATTTTTTCTTCGTCAAAGTGTTCTTCGTGTTCAACGTTTAATCGTAATTAACAAAATGTTTGCAACCCCTGTCACGAAGACAAGAAGCAATCGGTCTTTTTCATTTTTCTACAAAGACTTACAATAATTTCAACGGCAGAGATTACGTTTGTTATAACTAATGGTAGGCATACACCAACCTGCCTATCGAACGATCGATTTGACGCTTACAATTGTTTCAAATTGGCAGTTCGTCCATATACACCATAGTGCCTATCGTACGATCGATTTGACACGACGTCAAATCTGCAGCAGCGATGCCAACTTAGCAACTTTATAGCTAGATCTAGCTTTTATTCGGTGACTGACAGCTACAAATTGATAAAATTGTAGCTGTCGTCACCGAATAATAGCCAAATGCATCACTGCTGCCGATTTGACGTTGTGTCAAATCGATTTGATGACCTATCAAATTGGCATATCATGCCATCAAATTGACATTTTTAAACAATTGCAATTTGAAACAATTACAAGCGTCAAATCGATCGTTGACAGGGAGGATGGTGTATGGCTACTATAACATAGATTTTAAGATTGTACTGTTTTTTATAAAACGCTATTACAGGCATAACATAGCATAGTTAGCTTATAATTCTTTCCACTGCTGGGACAAATGCCTTCTCCTTTCTGTGAAAGGAAGTGGGGCATTAATCCACCACACCAGCCCAGTGCCGGCTAATAGACGCGCCATGTTATTTTATTGGCGCGATATTTTCCTTAACCTTTTGACACGATTATCTAATAACTAAGTCACGACCATAAAACGAAATAGTATTTTAAAAGATCACACGTCTAAAATAAGAAGACGGGACACCTCTAGCACACTGACACTGCGGCTGGCTGGGTCGGCGACCTTACTCGTAGTTACTGTCCCACCACTGCTAGATAAGCTAGATCACAGGCGTTATAATGTCATTTATACCAGTTACTAACTTCTTTATAATTACATACCCTTCAAATATTTTTGAAAGACTTCAACACAATGCAGAAAAGGGGTCAAAAACACGTGACATTCAGATCAGTCAACGGCACGCATTGAGTCAGCGCTTAATTAAACAAATTAAACTTACACAATGACCCAAAAGGGGTATTGAAAAGGATTTGTTAAGACCCCGTTTCACACAACAACGGGGTTATTGTTAGGTTAGACCCCTTTGTTGGGTTTTACTGGGAAAAACTGCAGTTAAGTTGATTCTGTATGTGTATAATACATGTTTGTATGGTAGTCACCTCATGTAAATACTGGTATTCAAATGCATCCGATTACATTGGAAACCGTCCTTAACATAGTTGTAAAAACTGAGCTATCAACTCTTCAAAAACCATGGATATCTTGTATGTATAAACCAGCTTCAGCCAGAGGTTTCGCTTTTACTTGTCACTCAGGACAAAAGCAGCTTTCAATAGGTGAAAGAATTTATGAAATCGGTCTAGTAGTTTTTCAGCTTATTTATTACAAATACACACACAAAAATACAAACCTTCATAATATTAGTTTAGATATCTGGCCAAATGTGTTGACTGCGTAAACCTCTGATATTCCAATCAATTTAAACTTGTGATCGCCTTGTGGTTAAAATTATAACCCTAATTCTTTAATATTATTGAATAAAGCGTTCAGCACTTCTCCATAATAAAGATTAACATAAAAAATATCCACACCACTAACTACTACGAAATTATTAATTAATATAATTCAGCATAAATAATATCTGCAAGTGAGCTTTTGGAGAACCAAAAAGGGTCTCTCAGGGTCTCTAGGTAAGTAGTGGACAGTCACTCCATCCTCGTACCACAAGCGTGGCTTTCTTCAATCGACTCAATATTGTTGACTCAGTTGATTTTATTTACCCTTAACCTACTGTAGGGGTCTGTCATACCCCAGTAACCGATTCACTCAAAAGCCAATACACTCCACTCAAATAGAGATACAATATAACCGTATAATACAGTACCTAAATCCAGAAATCCAATTCATACAAGCCAAGTTAATGTGGCCTGCGATTTATCGCTCAGTTTCAATAAGACGCTCAATATAAAAAGGCAATAAAACAGTCAAGGTTTATCTCCGAAGAATTACTGTTAGCTGAAGATATTCGGTTATCCGGATTGTTAGCTGGAGATATTCGGTTATCCGGTTAGCGAAAGATGACTTGCAAATGGCTACGTTTATTTTAGAGTGTAATTTTTGAGAAAGCGTATTGGTGTTGTAGGCTTTTTTGTGGTCATAAATTGTTCAATAGGAGCCAAGTTTTAATTTTATCTGTTCTAATGTACATTCCCACTAGTACTAAGATACTAGGTGATTAGTGTCACTCTATCTATCCAAAAATATTATTGTTTAATTCTCAATTGATCGCGTTAAAAAGTTTCGTAAACGGTTACGTGGGGTACGTGACTTTCTTTCTTTCTTTTTAGAACATAATCTTTCAAATCCAATAGGTAGCCATGACGCTCGAGTAACTGCAAATTTAACATTCTCGGCTCCCCTACTATATTGTTATCCGGTGACGAGCGGTTGTATCAATTTTCGTCTTAGGCTAAGAGCAAACAAAAAGGAAACGATAAAAGTAGTAATGTTTTTGCAATTTCTGCAGAGAAAATCTTAATTTAGGTTACAAGGCAATTGTTACTGACCTCCTTCCAGCACAGCTGCATAAACACGATAATTAACATCAGAACCCATAAAATTAATTAAAACCTACAAACCAACATCTTTAGTTGAAACTGTTGGTGTTTTAATAAACACTCATAGCAACCGACACTCAATAAAAACAATTAGTACTACTACCTAACATTTCAACTAATTAATTCTTGATGAAGTTGATTCTGAACTTATTTTGAACTTTACCTACCTGTGTTAAGGTGGAAATTGGCTCTAAGTTGTGCAGCAAATTAAAATGTTCGCACTAGTACCAAGAAACTTCATTGTTTTGTAGTGTGAACTTTTAATAAGTGAATAAATGAAGTAAATTGCACTTTCATTTTGGTTATTAAAACATCTTGTATGTAGTTGGAAATTATGTTGTTTTGATACTCATTCGGGGTTTATAATGGATAAAGTTTCGTTTTGAGGTTTTTGAGGAACTTATAAGTTGTTTTTGTAGTTTTAAAATTGTTTTGCAACTTTTAACGATGTGTCGAATAAGACAGAATAGCTTTCAAAGAGACAATTCAGTGAAAATATAACAAAGAGATGAATTTGTAAGTTGTGTTACTTTAATCTTGTTGTGAACTATAGTCCTGTCTTCTAACAGGGAAGTGTAAATTATTCCTTCAATTTACAGTTGGTACAAAATGCCATCAAGAAAATTAATTTTCACTTAAAACGGGCAACACCCGGCGTCATCCTTCCCATTCGTCCCGCCATCTCCTTCGTGGCCGCGACTACTCCTTCCTGGCATAGCTCATACCATGGCAAAATGTTAATCGTAGGCAATACTGGCCGCTAAGACTACATAAGTCAAACTTCCAAATAAAACAGCAGTTCTTCTCTCACCAATGGGGAAGGCAAGTCAAAGCTGATTGTAGGTGGTGCCACCATAGCTTGGTCCTAATCCGACCAATGAGGTAGTACTATTTTGAAGTACCTTCAAGATTTGAACTGATTTGAACCAATGACGATGCTTGGAACAAGCTATACTAGCGCCATTAGTTCCCCAGTTGCCATCCCCATTCTTCTCACACCAATTGTCAATTGCCCCTCAACCAAAAAAAAAGCAAAAAAATAATTGAAGATCGAAAAATAAATGAACCGACTCTCCGAAGCTCCATACAAAAAGTCGTTAAACTAAATTAACTCCATAAATGCGACGGAAAAAGATTAATTGTGTAACGACCGGCTCCTTAAGAAATCAATAAGTATTTTTCTCCCCAGCGAGGGGGCTAGGGGGAAGTTTCAACGGAATATTCAGCATACTTAACTAAATGATCCGACCGTACGGGGCCTGCATTATTACTAGCCTGTTGTTTCCAAGCTGTCTTAGAATAAATTCAATTACGCTGAAAGTTCTTTACGAACTTCAGGGTACAAGGGTAGGTTTCCTGAAGTATATCCGAAGACTGCTAGTGTTACAATTGTGTTAGATCCTGAAATAGGGCATAGAATTCCTTCAATTTCTCAAAAGATAAACGTAATGAACTTTCGAGGAACGTTTGTTTTTAACTGCCATTTGTAGATATTTGTCAGGCGTTACTATTTAGTCAGAATCTCGTAATTCTGACAACATGTCTTACCCAGGTGTATTTCCTTGTTACTGGGTTGTGTAGGTCAGATAGACAGTCGCTCCTTGTAGATTTATTGGTATTCAGCTGCATAATGGTTAGACTGGTTGCTGTGTGTCTACTTTTTGAGTCCGTCAATGAAGACATGGGATCGGACACTTAGGAACGAACGTAACTAACGTCAAAATGATAGTTGCGGACCGACTATATAATACCTACTAACGAGAGCAGTGGTGGCCCAATGGAATCGGTCCTGACTTACGAGTTGTAGGTCGTGGGTTCGAACCCCACCAGGCGCATTACTTTGTGCAATTTTTTTCATCACCACTGCTCTACAAACGGTGAAGGAAAACATCGTGAGGATACCGGCATGTCCTTGAACCAAAAATTCGAAGATATGTGACATCCACCAAACCGCACTGGGCCCGACTGGTGGATTACGGCCAACTTCCTCTCACAGAGAGGCCTGTGTCCCAGCAGTGGGAATGTTATAGGCTGACGATGAATAACTACTACCACGACTGAAGTAATTTTGACGCTGCGCTAGTGTCTATGTCTGTACAAAAAATTGTAATAAAAAAAATTGTACCATGAATTTTCCGCAGATCATGGGTGGTGGCGCGTACCCTAAGGAGTTACCAGTCAAATGCTAATATACTCGTAATTCACTCTTAGTTCGGCTCGTTGTCAAAACACCCGAAATGCCGAAACCACGGTGTTCGTGTTAAGAGATTAAATCCTCTGACCCAAACTTTGTTGGGAAAAGGTAAGGCGGATTATGAACCATCACTAAGTATATCTTTTGCTCCATTCCACATCCACTCCACTCCTGCTTTATTAAGTTATAACTAGGTTCACAGTAACACTCTTGAACTAATAGAATGTGACATACAATCCACAGCAATTGATATTGCAGGAATTCCAACCACAAATCCTATAATACGATTGCTTGTACTATTTCCGTATAAGTCCATATACTGACCTGTCTCACGGTTCGCTCCTTGTGGCAATCAATACGAAGAAGCTGTTACTCTAGCTTAAATTTCAGTGATCCTACAGCAGAGATGGCAAACCTGTGGTGTGTGTGTGCGTGCCACAAAACGCACGTAATAAAATATTTTGGGCACTTGACTGATTGACAAAGTATGTAAACACCCTATGAAAAAACGCGACTGCCTTGTTTGTTTTTTTTTTTCCACTGTCGCGTCGCTGTCCTATGTCATCACTGAATTAAAATTAGATGGCACATTTATTTGACCTCATAACATTACGAATAATTGATTTATTAAGGTTTGCCATCCCTGTTCTTGAGCTTTCACATTAGTTGAAGTGCACTTTGTAACTCCTCAAATATGCACATTTGAGTAAAGTTGCTAAATCCTACATTTTTTACATATAAAATAGCGTTGAATCATCATCATCATCATCAGCCTATTGATGTTCCCACTACTAGGACACAGGCCTCCTCTCTGTGAAAGGAAGTGGGCCATAATCCACCACGCTGAATAATTTTGGTGAAATACGAATACATTTTTAGATTTTTTTGCTGAAACCGGTTTTTCTTGCCAGTTGCTAGTCCATAATTGAATTAATTAATCTTTCATGATCCCAATACAAGTCCAAAACCATCGAAAGTCCAATTTATATCACGTGCAGAAACACAAACCTTGATAACATCCTCATCCATCATTTCAAACCACATGAGTAAACTGTAAACAAATATTTTTAGGGTTTTACCAGACGAGCTACTTTTAACAGCTGCGTTTCACAACATCAGTGACGTGTTGCGATATGGCGACTTTGCGATCGATCAGATGGCCTAGCGTGTAACTCCGGTGTGAAAACGAGGTGGCGATAGACGACCTGTATAGCTATGTCTCTTTCCCACACAGGAATTACTCTCGCTTTATGTTAAAGACGAAATAGTAGGCCTCCGGGAAGCGAATTCGCGCTGTTCAGCGATTGCTTTGATGCTGCATTCCGTTTAACAACTTCCTGTGTTTACGTGTGGAATTTACGAGGACAATTGAACATCGGACTGTGTTCGAAACACACAGGCGTGGCGAAGCGAAGGTTTTTGTTTGTAATGTATGGAATTTTTTGAAGCCGGTTACATGACTATCGGATCGCTTTCGCTTTTCTATGTGACTGGATTCAAACAATTCCATACATTACAAATAAAAACGCTTCGGATGGCATTTGCTTCGCCTGGCTCTTTGACAATAGCTTAACTTAATCGCTACTACAGGCAAATACAAATGCGTGAATACTGCTGCACTTGTATAAGTCAACAAGATTGGGAACTGCAGCTGTTTTACCGAACCAATCAGAACACAGCAAGTAAATGCCAAATGACTTAATGTCTTAATATGTCTTAAGTAGTTTTGTTGCACGCCTAAGGTGTTTACACCTCAGTCACTATATCAGGCTTTAGAAAGCCGAACAATCGCTGCAGCTAGAATATCTCGTCTGTAACATCCTTTATAACCACGTGACCATGTAAACAAATGCTTTATAAAACTCCTATGCAAAGGGAATAAGGGTGAAGTTTGAAGACATGTTTGTTTAGGCTTGTTGCTGCCTGTTGCAGGGTAATCAGGGTATGTTCCAACATGTTTGAAAAGGCTGTGTGTCTGTGGTGAATCTTATAACATGTGTGTTAAGGATTAAAAAGAAATTGCATCGGTTTTTGATAGGAATATTTCTTCGCACAAAATTATTTTTATCAATTCGAATTAGTAGCTTAGGCTGATGATGATGAACAAAACACATACTTACTAGCTAAAATCATTATCTTAAATTCACAGCTTTTGGGTAAAAAGATATTAAATTGATTCAGTGTACATTAATTGTCCGTACATTAAAATCTCAAATGATATTTTGCTATCGCGTTTCGTACCTTCATTTATTCTATTACAATGAGTGGCATGTTGTCATCAAGATAATTAGCAAGTCATCAACTTAATAAAGAAAAAATAACAAGTAAGAACCCAATTACTCGTTGTTCAACCAAGTTTTTCTTTCGTTCCAAAATTACCATGAAAAAGACGAAATGGAAAAGTATAAAGTAACGAATTGCGTGATCCAAAAAGCCCGCATCCACTTACGTGTTTTTATTTAATTACCTACGGTTTTAAGAAAAAAAAAACTTTTCATAAAAATTCAATTTTATTTTAATGAAGTAATTACTCCATGTTTACTTGTTTCGAGAAAACAACCCGGGAGTACCGAAACTTTTCCCGCGACCCAATCCCGCGTCGTCCCATCTCTATCACACGGGATAAAATTACATGCTATTGACGAAAACTTTTTCAATTTATTTGACGACAAGCGCTTAAGTTTTAATTACTTCTTCCGCTTGTTAAATGTCCAAGAATGACGGGAAAAAACGCTGATTTAGAGATCCTCAAACGGGAACATTGTATTCAAATTAATCGTCTTGAAACGAATTAATTGAATTCAACGGGGAACTAAGTCAAAGAATTGTCAGGGTGTCTTTTAATAATTTAAGAGGTACATTTTGGGAGCGAATGCGATCTTAAATGGACATTTTTGAGGACCAGCGAACTGTCCTTTTCATTAAATTAATGGGTTTAATTTTTAATTAAAGTTCTGTTGCGAGTGAATTAGATAGAATTTTCCGGAAAGTGGAATTCGACCGATTCGAGAGCAGCGAGCGTGTAAGAAAGGCACAAGATTTTCTGAAAGGACTTTTGAGAGCACTTTCGAGTGAATGAACATTTTACTTGGTATGTTTTCGGAATTGTTTTTGATTTAGCAGTCGTTCTTATTCTGTCCTTTTAAGGGACCAGTTAAATTTAATTAAGTATGTCAAAGAATTCAATTTAAAAATTTTAATGCTTATAGCTTTTCTAGCTGACCAAGAATTTGGAAAGGCGCGTTGTATGACTTTACCAATAATTTACATGATTAATCATCAAACTGAGACAAATGTAGTAGAGGGAAGTAGGACAGATCAGGCAAAAAAAATCTTATAGCATCATCTTACCTTATCATCCACCTAGCCTTTTTTCAACAATTCTGTGGTATTTCTTCACGGATTATCTGCCTGTATGACCTCTACAAACCTGCAACTGAGAAATAAGTAAAAGGCAAGGTTTTCTGTATTCAAGTCTAGGTTAAAGGAGACGGAAATTATGTTTTTTTATCTTGGTAAAATCATCAAAAGAGTTCTTTCCATTACTGTCAGATTTGTAGGTACTGACTAAAATCCACGGTATCCTTCAATAACCCTTTACGATCCGTGGCTATACTTCCTGTGGATAAGCGTACTCCTGTCTGATGGGGTACCCTTATCCATAAGAAGCTTCTTCACTCTAACTTTGAAGAGATTCGGGCTGTATGCGTTGTAAACACAACTGTAAATTCATAGCTCAAAAACACAGCACTAAAACAAGACACCAACACTCAACCTAACCTACCACCGCCGTCCAACGGTCAAAAGATTTTAAATTCCACCCTTACAAGCAAGCAATGTATGCTAATGTATGCGCCCCAATGAATGGCGGTAGGAAACAGGGCTCATGCTACATATGCATGCGATTTCCTGATTTATATCCTACACAATCTACAAAGGCTTTCCGTTAATAGGGAGAGTTTTTAGAGTTAAATCTATGGGGTGTGGTTTTACATATTTGTTTTTGAAAAAACCCCGTTCGGGGACAACTTGTTCCGGGATTCCCGGGACGAGTTTTCCCGGGTTATGTCGCATCACTATTCTGTTCTTGTAACAGTTGTTCTTGTCAGGACACCGGAGATGGAATGGGGGGGGTGTTTTTTTCGGGATTAGATGTTATGTGTCAGTGTTTTAGAGTGGTCCCCCTTTTCTTACGTTAGCTTTATGACGTCCAAAATAGATTTATTTGAGTCTTCGAATACGTTTGTTTCCATATTTATGGATTTGGGATGATAAATAACTGCGTCGTTCTTTCCCAATGCATACAACTAGAATTTCTTCAAAGTTAGAGTGAACAGGCTTTTTCTGGGTAAGTTCGCTCGATCGTATGATATGTCTCTGTCCCCTCATAGGTATCTGGGATAGAGTCAAGAGTAAACCCAACTCAAATATAGAAAAAATGCAGACATTTCTTTACTCCGATTTTTTCGATAAGAAAGTATTATTTTTATTTTATCTTGATCAATGTTTGGAATTCAAGCAAGCAAGTTTTTATCGATGAATTTGGAAGTAATCTGTCGATCGGAATACTTAATGATTATACCTCATGTATCGATATGTTATGTAAGAAAACTTTGCCCCACACTAGGACGTAATTAATTGCTGTTAATTTATTTATCCCATACCTAGTTCGTAACGATATTAATTATACCTCTGTCAACTCTTCAGGGGTAAGGAAAAACAATGTCATTGTAAGCGTGATACGCAACTACGTGGCAGTAGGCAATAATAAAATAGATTTAAGCGACTGTCAAACAGACAGGCGAAGCGAATTCTATCCGAAGCGATTTTATTTGTGTGGAATTGTTTGAATGCAGTCACATAGAGCAGTGAAAGCGATCCGATAGTCTATGTGACTGGCTTCAAACAATTCTATACATTACAAACAAAAACGCCTCGCTTCGCGTTCGCCACACCTGTCTGTTTGACAATAGCTTTAATCGTAAAAGCAAAAAGGTCCATGTTCGATTGGGATTTAACAGATAGTAGACGAACAGGACGAACGACTTCCAACAGTATTGAAATAAGATTTTCGAAAGCTACTTACATCAAGTTCAAATCGAACTGTTCTTTTCAAGATGCTCGAAATAAACATCAGAGGCCAATTTGGGCTGCGGAAAGAGATGGTGCTAGACGACTTGTATAGCTCTGTCTCTTTTCCACAGCCTAAACTGGATCGCGTTTAGAGCTCGTGGTAAGGCCTCAAGATGGCTTAAGGTAAGATTCATACCAACCGGCTGAATCCGGCGGCATTTTACAATGCGATACAGAACATTGAAATCTATCAAGAATAAATACAGTTCATATTTGCTTGCAAAGTTATCTCCGTCGGCATTCCGCGACAGTAGCGACGTGCCCCATAAGCTGCATGCACATATGAACTGTATTTACTGTTGATAGATTTCAATGTTCTTTACCGCATTGTAAAATGCCGCAGAGTCCGGTCGGTTAGTGTGAATCTCCTAAGACCACTCCTTCAACAAGAAATTACTCCGAATTCCATTCCCTTTATCAGATACCCATAATTATAATCTAACACCGCGTATCTTCAATGTATGGCTGCCATAACAATTTTATGAGATGTCATAATCAAGCCACCGGTGTGAGTTGTAAACCTTCAGATCCTTTTTTATGGGATTTTATGGGACTTTATGGGCTCTCATTAAGGGTTTACCACAAAAAATGTGGTTGTATAAAATATGGTAGTTATGTTTCGGAGTTTTTTTATTATTGGTGTGTTTATTTATAATTTTTATGGTGGTTTTTGAAGAGGAAGAAATTAAAATTTGAGAAATAATATTTGGATAACTGCCCTGTTTTTATATTACTCAACACTGACTTAATTATATTTCGGGATTTTAGTAGTACTAGAGTTCTTTCCGACATTATGCTGAAATTAGCCGTGAGTCACACAGTTGTATCAACATATTTTTTTGGCGTTGACCAAAACTAAAAAAGAAATAATAAAAACTAAACAATTAATATTAAAAAACCGTTTAGATTACCGTTAACCGTTTAGATTTAGTTTATTTTTTCCTTTTATGATACTGTATGTTGTAGGTACTTACTTGTGGCGAGTTCCTATAAACGTTTTTTCTTTCTTTATTCCCCACTTGGGCACATTGTCTTCTTCCATTGTCTCCCTTCAAACTTACAGCATCATTTATTTCTTAGTCTTATCATTCCTCACACAATTCATCCATTTTTTATTTAGAGTTTCCTTCTTTCTGTTGACTAGAATACCTACTTTGAATAAATCGTGACACTGAACGTGCATTAAACACGTAACGTAGTAGGTACCACAAAAACTTTTAAACGTCTGTTGAACACTTGTCTAAAAAATGTTAGATTATGTCGTTGAAATAAGGTCCGTTTTTCTGTCACACTTTTTTAGCCATGTGTTCAACAGATTTTTAAGTTTTTGTAGTAAGGCTGATTCCGTCTTACTTACTTACCACTAAAAAATTAAACATCTGTTGAACACTTGTCTAAAAAATCGTCAACGTCAAAACAACATTTATTTCATGTTGAAATAAGGCTCGTTATGCAATTACACTTCTTTTAGACAAGCGTTTAACAGATGTTAATCGTTTTGTGGTAAGGCGGATTATTTCTGAGTCGACCTGTCTTTCATTCTTTCATTTTCTAAGCATCATTTGTGTAGCAGTGTTGTAAACGTAGACAAGCTTGATTTGTAAGGAAAATGTTGACAATGCGGCCTGTATCAGCCGCCGTCTCCGTAAACCTAGTTTTAGTATGATTGGACACTTGACTGCTGAGATTATACATGTTGTACATTATTCACATAGATACTCAAATGAGGGACAGGAAGCCTAAAGAATATATGGATGGATTGTGTGAGGAATGGTGTGAAAGAAAAAGCATTAAGTACCACATCTTCGCTTACCATCAGGCGAGATAGTGGTTAAACGCGAACCTATCATTAATAAAAAAAAAACCTTAATGATGAAAACGTGCTGCCGCGCCGGCCACAAGTATGTAAATATACCTATATTTTTAACCGACTTCTAAAAAAAGAGGTTACTCAATTCGACCGTATACAACGTGTAACGTTAATAGCGCAAAACCTCTCGTGGGGTAACTCAGCCCATGTTACTGAACAATGTTTGATCCAAGACTTAGAAATTTGCAAAAAAAAAAATTTGCTTTTCATACAAAATGAAAAATTGATCGGGCCCATCAGTATGAAAAATCTTTTTTTTTTGCGTATTTCCATAAGTCTTAGAACAAACATTGTTCAGTAACACGGGCTGAGTTACCCCAAGATACATTTTGCGCTATTAATGATACACATTGAATAAGTTTTTTGTTTTTTTTTTTTTGCGGAAATCAAGTAGCAGTAGTCAATTGCCCAGCATTGCCAGCTTAAGATCGCCTTCACAATAGCGTTTGTGCAGCGTAGGCGTTCGATAGACGTATGCGCAGCGTAGATGCCGCAACAACGCAGGCGTCACACATAAATTTGAATCCTGGCTGGTCAGAATCTTACAACCTGTTTTACCGGAGATAAATAAGAAGTAAAAATAAATAATTTTGAGAAGAAAATAGTGGAGAAAAAAATACATAAACAGAACATTTTTATAATCACTCCCAATTTGTACGAATTACTTTAGAAGTACTGCCATATATTTTAATACGAGTTGATTACGACTTATACGGCGCGAGGTAAGCAGAGTATGCGCTGTTTTCATTGCGCTCATTAAGAAATCTGGGTAGGTAATTGCCCTGATTATAATTATTATACTTCTTTCCAGACTTGTAAATCTTCGTTGTAAAACATTGTATTTTACGTAGAATAATGTTAACGTTTCCTTGGGAAGGTACTCGTATCTCATAATGTTAATGTATGAGCTCATTCACACGAGGAAGTTTGACGATACGTCTTTACACGATCTGTTACTTTTTACGCAAAGCTCTTCAAAAGCATGAGGGAGCCCCTCTAGAGGGCCAAAGCCTGCCGGGGTCGCGGTACTTATCTCTTTACCGTGACCCCGGAACATAAAGAGCTATTGAAGGACACCGTGGATTTTAGTCAGAGAAATTAATTTAAAGCCTCACCAATAACATTAATAAATCAGTAAATCAAAGAGAATTAAACATCGAAATAACCGAATAACCTTTAATTTTTACACAACAACACCCCAAACAGCTCTTCAAACAAGTGCTCTTTAATACTTAATAGACAACACAACTTCCGGTTTAGTAGTTTCCCCATTTCCGCCCTAATTGAACGACGCTTTACTTAAAAAACTCTTTCCAATTAACTTGGGGGGTTGATAGCTGTGATTAAGGGCGAATTGTAGTGTTTTTCGAGAGTACTGTGTTGTTTGGTTAATGTGTTTGAATTGATATAATAGTTTTGTGTTTCAAATGTTGGAAAGGAGTTTCAAGACCTTGCCACTAAGAAATAAAAATGCGATTCGATTGACTTGACGTTGTCATGGCCATCGTGTTTTGTTTTTCATCTACCCATAGATAACAACGTGTTTTATGTCTTATGTTATAGTGGTAAGGTTGATTTTCACTTGTAGTTGGAATTCGTTCGAATCGCGTCGCAGTGCATCGGATCGTGCCATGAGTAAAGTCCCTAACAGAAGATTAATGGTGATGGATTTGAAAGAAAAAGAAGTAAATGATGCCGTGACGTCTGACTGTTAAGAACAGAAAAAGAAAACTCATTACGCCGACCCCAAGTAGCATTCTACTATCTCATTAGATATGGGCTATGAAGACAATTATGAGGACAAGGCATTATTTATACAAACCTAACCTCCTAGTATTCAAAATCCCATCTCAACATGCTACTCTACCATCTCCCAAAACCCCAAAAACCACTCGAACATAAACAATAACACCAAAAAAGTGTTTCATTTATAAAAGTGCGTAAGAAGGCACCCCTCTAATGGGTCTCCACTGTCATAAGTAATGGTCGCCCATGTCTTGAACCCCTTAAGTCAGGGGTTCCCAAACTATTTCAGCTCGCGGGGCATATACAGGTTTAGATTTTTTTTTCGGCGCCCTACCTAGTTCATCATCATCACCATCATCAGCCTATAATGTTCCCACTGCTGGGACACAGGCCTCCTCTTTGTGAGAGGGAGTGGGCCATTATCCACAACGCGGGCACAGTGCGGGTTGGTAGATATCACATGTCTTCGAATTTTTGGTTCTAGGACATGCCGGTTTCCTCACGATGTTTTCCTTCACCGTTTTGAGAGCAGTGGTGATGAAATAAGTTACACAAATTAATGCGCCTGGCGGGGTTCGAACCCACGAACTTGAGCTCGTAAACTCGGGACCGATACTACTTGGCCACCACTGCTCTCAGGTGAATAATGAAACAGTAATACCTGGTTCCAAACTCCACGAAATCAGAGCACGTGAATCTGGTTTTGTTGATGCAAAAGAGATCATGGAGACCGTCCTCTTCTTTCTGGCGATTATGTTATACAAATATCTATTTATACATATTATGTATATTATAATCTTGGTTTCACGCAATCCGGAGAATGGTCGATCCCCGCGTCTCACGGACGCCTCCCTTAACTGTCTACGACCCACCAGGGCGCTGCGACGCATAGTTTGGGAACCCCTGCCTTAAGCAATATTTTTGGCTCACTTGACATTTACAACGCTTGGATTATAAGCTGTATTAAGCTGGTTTTATGGTACAAGTATTTTTATGATAAAAAATGTTAGTATGGTTTTTGTTCGAGAGCTTTTTGGCTTTTTTGCCTATTTACTTCTGAAATGCTACTTAGGGAAAACTTTTTTATTTCCCAATCATTTATTTTAGTGCGAAAATGTGGCCATCTTTTCGTGTTACGAACCGTTCACATTTTTGCTGCTGTAAGCGGTGACTTCGCGTGGGCGGCGAACGGTAAGATCAAATGTATTAAGATGTTTGAATCGCGCCACGAGGTTCCGCCAGTGGTGGATTCGCGGGCTTCCAAGTAATTTATGTCTAATTCGCGCCTCCCATAGCTCCGCTCACCGCGTAGACCAAACGAGTCGTGAATGGACTGTTAGACAAATTTGAGTTGCTACTGGGGACCACAAAAGCCTCTGACTTAGCTTAAAGAGATTCTATCCACGTGGTCGACCAATAAAGCAGATATCAAGTTAAATTATCCATTTAAAAATGTAATAGTCGCCAACAGCAATTTCTCTGAAAAATTCAAGAGTTTCTCTGAAAAAAAAAAAATCAACAGATGAACTCGAAATTGCGACTTTCTAGATAAGTATCTAACGTCAGAACACTTTACAATGTAGGCAATCGCAATACTGCTTGGTGTGGTCGAATTGTTTTCACTCCAATCAAAAAATTGAACGTGAACGTGTGTTTAGTGGCGTTGCGCCATCTCAGTCTTATTTGGTCATATTTCATATGTAATGAATTAATTGTGTCTTTCTCTTTCTTTTACAGGTCAGTATCCTGCTCAATACAATCTTCCGCCAGAATAACCTTCTCAATTCAAGTTCATACAAAATGAAGGTTAGTATCACCCACAAATACATCTGAAAGTCTGAAATTCATCACATGGACACTGTTCTAGTTGATGGATGTCACTTGACACAATTTTTTGTTTCTAGGACATTCTATTTAGTTTTCCTTCGAAGTTTTGAGAACAGTATAAATCAAATAATTGACTCCGAGGACGCACATTATCGCGAAAAATGGAGGGAGGGCTTTCGCCAATGGAATACAGTAGGCTAGGAAAATAAAATCAAAAGTTTCTGCCTGGAGACACCCAGGACTTCAAGTCACTTGGCCAAAATTAGGAAAGGGAATAGTGCTAGAATGGTAGACATCCCATGTCATAATTATTTTTTGATTCTATAACATGCCTGTTTCCTCACATTATATTCCTGTAGGGTTTCGTTAGTCAAAATCGATATTTAGTTAGTTTACAAAGAACCTTGGCCTTTCGATGTTAATTACTGTCGAATCTAATTTCGCGGTTCGCCAAGCTTAATGAACTGCTTTTTTTTCATGTCGTCACTTGAAAATTACTTCCTTTGAACCTGGTTTTCAGGCTGAGTTATTATTCCGTTATTTTGATCGAGTTTTTGTTTGTCGTAGATTATTGTATTTATAATGTTCTACCAAATAATTTGGACCGAGCGATGACCTGAAGAAAGGTGAAGGAAAACATCGTGAGGAAACCGGCATGTCGTACAACCACAAATTCGAAGACATGTGACATCTACCAACCCGCACTGGGCCCGCGTGGTGGATTATAGCCCACTCCCTCTCACGGAGAGGAGGCCTGTGTCCCAGCTGTAGGAAGGTGAAAGGCCAAAAACACCAGAAAAAGTGCAGTTTTATCACAAAATACCATGCACCACAATCTTGGCGTAAATCTCTCGCACGTCATAACAAACTGAACAAAAATAATTTAACCGTTTAATATCCTAACATAATCCGCATTTTTGCAGCCCGTAATTGGGTTGCCGGCATGCTTTAATAAGCTGCGCCACCTCCATGGCTTAGTCATGAGGTAGGAAGCTTCTAGAAGGCTCATGGATAGCATACAATAGTCCTGAACTGGTGTCATCGAGATTGTAACATCATCATCATCATCATTATCAGCCTATAATGTTCCCACTACTGGGCCACATGCCTCCTCTTTGTGAGAGGCAGTGGTATTACGGGTGTTCAGAAGGGGAAATGAGACGCCTTGTAGTCTGGTACAAGTATATTCTTCCAGCTCCAAAAGTTATAATTAATATAATAAGAATCAGCTCTCACGAAAAATGGCGACCAACGCTAGCTGCTCCCAAGAAAAGTACCACCGCCACCCGGAAGTCAAACTTACATTCTTTCAATTATTATAAAATATTCGTAACTCTGCATAAATTGACATACTTATTACAATTATCGTAAGAATATATGTTACAGGTTTTATATATTAAACTTCTACAATTAAATATTATTTGTAGTAATATTACTCAATTAATAAATGAATGCTCTGAGAAAAGGACAAGTTATTAATATTTAAAATGACTAGGACATTACATTCTTTACAAATTATTGATAGATGGCGCTATTAGGAACATTACATCCGTAAATCTTTATGGCTGCTGTTATACTAGTTGCGTTCAGAGTCGGTAGATGGCGTTAGTCGTTGGTTCGTGAGGCGATGATGGAATCTAGCTGTTACACTCGGCCATCCTGCTATTGTCGTGGTCCTCCACGGCGTTGGGCTCCAGCTCCTTCAGCAGAAGTAGTGGCACCAGTGTCCATTTTTGGCGGTACCTGGAAACAAACAGCCCACAGTATATTTTGTTAAAACATAGGTACATAATAAATTATGAAATATTACACATTGAGTTTTTATTGAATTAGTGTTCAGTTATCCACATAGGTTTATTTGACATTTCACTTAGCACACAGTGAGGTGCACTCAGAACTGTCTGAAGTCTCACAAAGAATAATTGAAAAGACATTCACTCAGATAAAATATCAAGTGTAACTGGTTACATAATCACACAGATTTATCTAACGTATCACTTAGTGGAACAGGACAGATATTCACACAGACTTGTCTGGCATATCACACAGTATAGCAGGATAGGTATTCACACAGACCTTTCTGGCATATCACACAGTATAGCAGGATAGGTATTCACACAGACCTTTCCGGCATATCACACAGTATAGCAGGATAGGTATTCACACAGATATAACTAATGAATCACACAGTATAATTCACACAGACCTTTCTGGCATATCACATAGTATAGCAGGATAGGTATTCACACAGACCTGTCTGCTGTATCACATAGCATAGCGGGACAGATATACACACAGATTATCAGTACGACTGTATAATGAGTACCTACACTAATCAGTATCAAGTCGAAAGTTGTTGTTCTGTGGTTAGGGCAATTTATTTAGTAGCTCCTTAATGAATCCATCTGATGTGTTGAATATTTAAAATGGAATAATACAACTATTTATAATATGAAGTAGGTGTTTAATTTAAAATTATCAGGGAAAGTTAAAACAATATTATTTGTATAATAAAGTAAGGAATACAGTACAGTTATATGATATTATGAATAGTAAGTCTCACAACAACTATTTCTAGTGCAACAAATGGTATCATAATTAACTCTCTAATAAATCTATTAAATCATCCCTATCTATTTCATGATCAGAATCTGTAGAGCTGTCTGGTACTGATGACTTATACGGGCGTAGTGAATCACCAGCAACTACTGCACTAAACTTTTTATATCCTTTGACTCCTTGAATGCTATTTATTGTATATCGGTCAATACTATGGTCTATTGTAGTGATCTTGTATGGTCCTGTAAACACACTCCCTAACTTTTTAGTGACCCCAACTGTATGGTCACGAGATAAACCTCCCTTCCACAAAACCAATTCACCTACATTATATTTCCTACATTTCTTATGCCTCTTATCATACCGACCTTTCATAATTGCCATATTATTATCAATGCGCAACTTTGCATTGCGTCTACGTTCATGTAACTGCTTTTGAGGGTCAGTGTCGCTACCAACGTTTGCAGAGTAAGCAGGTAATAAGGCATTGTCATGCGAAAACATAAGACTAAAGGGGGAGAATCCTGTAACAGCATGAGGACTGTTATTTATTCCCCAGACTACATCTGAAAGTTTTTCATCCCATGTGCATTCACTTTCAGCGGTAGTGTTTAGTCCATTTACAATGGTTCTGTTTACTCGTTCAACTTGACCATTTGATCGAGGACAAGCAACTGCATTTAATACATGCTTGAACTGTTTTTGTTTAGCAAATTCTTTAAAATACCGACTAGTGAAAGCGACACCTCTATCTGTAACTATTCTATGAGGATTACCAAAAGTAGATATTATTTCCTTTAAGTTCTGAATAGTTTCTATAGAACCAGTGCCTTTAACAGCTCGAGCAAACACAAATTTCGTAAAAGAATCTATCATTACAAGTATGTACGAGTAACCACGGCGTGTTTTCAAAAATGGGCCCAAATGATCTATGTGTAAAGTATGCATCGGTGTTGCTACTTTCTCAATGGGATGTAGCTCGCCCTCTACTTTGCCATAATTTCCCTTAGCATAAGCACAGTGTAAGCAAGCATTTACATATTTTCGTATAAATCGAGTCATACCAGAGAACCAAAACTTTGATTTTATTGTTTTCTCGCACTTTTCGAAACCTATGTGCCCAATTTGGTCGTGGTATTTCTGTAACAATGACCACTTTGACAGTTTAGGTATTACGAATCGATCACCGTGTAAAGTTTTTCGAAACAGACATCCGTTAACAATGGTATAATTTTTATTTATATCTGGATTATTCGTGCCCGCATTAATCTGTCGAATAATACTTTGAACCGTATCGTCTTGCAACTGTAGCGTGAGGCGCCAGTCAGCTTCATCAATGCGAAGTACAGGAACGCTTTCAACCGGGTTGCGGCTGAGCGCGTCGACGTGCTGCATACGGTGGCCAGGGCGATATTCGATTTCAATATCGAAATCCTGGATCGTTAGCCACCATCGGGCTATACGCGGTATCAAATCTTTTTTAGTCAATGTGGTTCTTAGTGCTGCACAATCTGTAATCACCTTAACTGGGATACCTGTTACGTAAATACGGAAGCGTTTTAGAGATTCAACCACGGCGAGAGTTTCCAGCTCATAACTATGATAGTGCATTTCCTCCTTACTAGTAACGCGACTAAAGTAAGCAACAGGTTTTAAATCACCATCATTTTGATATTGAAGTAGAATACCGCCTAACCCCAAGCTACTAGCATCTGTATGGATTTCCGTTTTAGCACGCGGGTCATAAATTGCTAAAACAGGTCGTTCAGTCAACGTGGTTTTTAAAAGATTAAAAGAATATTCTTGTTCGGAACCCCACGTCCAGGCTACGTCTTTCTTTGTTAAACTGGTTAAAGGTCGGGCAATTTCAGCGAATCCTCTTACAAATTTACGGAAATACGATGCTAAACCGATAAATTGACGTAGTTCATGGACGTTTCGCGGCTGCCTAAAATTAATAACACTAGTAATCTTTGCTTGCCCCGGGCGTACAGACCCTTCAGTAACCTCATGACCCAAGTAATTTACGCTGGTTTTCAAAAAAGAGCACTTTGTTAAATTTAATTTTAAATTAGCACGAGAGAGGAGTTTTAAAACGTCTTCCAATAGGACTATACCTTCTTCTATTGTCACAGTGGGCAAAGTGACGTCATCAAGATATGTAGCTATTTTATTATCTAGAGACCCTAATGCCTTACGAATTAACCGTGAGAAAACCGCTGGCGCGTTGGCCAAACCAAACGGCATTTTTAAAAATTCATACTGTCCAGTCGACGTTATGAACGCGGTTCTATGAATTGAATCTTCCGCCATTTTAACTTGATAGTAACTTTGCGCCATATCAAGAACAGTAAAGTACACTTTTCCCGATAGTCGATTGATCTGATCATCAATGTGCGGAAGAGGGAATCGATCCTTTACAGTACGTGCGTTGAGAGCGCGGTAGTCGATACATAACCGATAGTCGCCTCCCTTTTTCTTAACTAGGATTACTGGACTCGCGTACTCGGAGTTTGATTCCCGTACTATTCCCGCGGATAAAAGGTCATTCACCTTTTCTTGCACAATTTCATTTTCTTTGAAGGATAATCGATAGGGCTTACAAAACACAGGTGTTTCTGAAGTGGTAGAAATATGCATTTCTAATAAATCCGTACAACCAAGTTCACTGCTACATTCAGCAAAACAACTGGGATACTTATTTAATAAATCTAATAATAACTTAGAATGTTTTTCTTCCATTTCGCCAACATCAAGGTCAGACAACACGAATGTCTTGTTTGGCTGAACGTAATCCTGTGTAATATTATCGGTACAACTTTGACTAACGAAAGCTACGTCGGTTTGCGTAAACATATCTGCGCGCGTAATCAGTCGGCCCGCGGACCATTGTAAACAAGAGTCACCTAAGTTAATTATGTGTAATTGTAATGTTGGTGTATTTTTCAAGACTAACTCTGGGATATAGTACGATTCATCGCCCATAGAATACAAACGTGGATGGGTAACAAGTATTTCACTTGGCGCCAAATCATATGATGTGTAGACTCGTACCTCGGCACTCGAACCCGGCGGGACTTCGATATTGGTGAACAAGAATAGGGGAATTTTTGTTATAAAGTCCTGGCTAGACAAACGGATGCTTGTTAAGGGGCAGTCGTGTGCACTATTTGCAATTAATTTCACAGATTTACAGGTTATAATTAAATTTAAGTTCGGCTGATTAATAATAGGCTGTCCCACAATTAAATCTATATCGTTGAGGTTGGCATTTGTTATCTCGGCACATGTTTGTAAACTTAAATTATCTATAATTATATCTATGAACGCTTTTCCTAGGGAATTTACAAGTAAACCTCCAAAGCCTCTCATTACAACTTTTGATGGAATTATACATGATCGTGATTTTTCGATAGCTTGCATCGTGATTATATTAACCTTACTACCAGTGTCAATATAGCCGATTGCTTCGAAACCATTAATATATATTTGTTTACGGTATACATCTGAAATTATTTCTGTGGTTACGTGATAAACCTGTCGTACCTGTTGATTTCTTTGCGGTGGCGGCGCCGACACGTCCCGCGAGCTCCCCCCGCCGGCCGCATACCAGCAGTTGTTGGCAGCGTGTCCCGCGCGCTGGCAGACCTGGCAGCGTGGGGCGGGTGCAGCTCGGCAATCACGAACTTCGTGCCCCGGTCGCCGACAGTTGTAGCACACCTTCGGAGCAGGGTTCCCTGCTGCAGAGCCCCGTTGCCAAGTCGACTTCACCAGCTTCTGGTCGGAGGATCGTTTGTTTTTTTCAGCCCCATAATTTTCAAGTGACGAAAGGAACCCGTAGTACAATTCTTCGGGAGTCTTGTAGCCGCATGCTTTCGCGTTCGCGCGCAGTTCAACCGGCAATCCACGGATGAGGCACGAAATTGCGTTCTCCCCATCCAGCCCACACTTTTTCATTAAAGAAATTTTATCATGGTAGTAACGGGTCATGGTCTCGTTTCCTTTTTGGCGTGCCAGCATTTCTTCCAGGCGGTCGACGAAATCGGTGGTACGTGGAAACGCCTTTGTCAGCCATTCCTTCCAAGTGCCCCACGTGGCGCTGTAATCCTCCAGGTCATCGTACCAGTCGCGCGCAGCGCCGCGTAGCCGAGTTTGCATCACGAAGATCCTGTCTCTTTCTTCCCAGTTATGTATGTCGCCCAGTTGATCGATCTTGTGAAGCCACCCAATCACGTTTGTATTTTTCTTCGCTGGATCAAATTTAGGAATGATCTCTGTGTCCAGGTGTGTTATTCTTGGTCTCTTAATGGCGGGTAACTCACAAGACGAGGAATGTGAAGAAAAAAAAACGGGACTTTTTTCCTCTTGGCGGCCCCCATTTTCTTCCGAGTCGACGCTTGAAGACCGCCTCCCTATGCCGCGGATATATGGGCCGTGGAATTCTTCCATCCCACTTCTGAACTATTACGGGTGTTCAGAAGGGGAAATGAGACGCCTTGTAGTCTGGTACAAGTATATTCTTCCAGCTCCAAAAGTTATAATTAATATAATAAGAATCAGCTCTCACGAAAAATGGCGACCAACGCTAGCTGCTCCCAAGAAAAGTACCACCGCCACCCGGAAGTCAAACTTACATTCTTTCAATTATTATAAAATATTCGTAACTCTGCATAAATTGACATACTTATTACAATTATCGTAAGAATATATGTTACAGGTTTTATATATTAAACTTCTACAATTAAATATTATTTGTAGTAATATTACTCAATTAATAAATGAATGCTCTGAGAAAAGGACAAGTTATTAATATTTAAAATGACTAGGACATTACATTCTTTACAAATTATTGATAGATGGCGCTATTAGGAACATTACATCCGTAAATCTTTATGGCTGCTGTTATACTAGTTGCGTTCAGAGTCGGTAGATGGCGTTAGTCGTTGGTTCGTGAGGCGATGATGGAATCTAGCTGTTACAGTGGGCCGTAATCCGGGCCCAGTGCGGGTTGGTAGATGTCACATGTCTTCGAATTTTTGTTTCTAGGACATGTCGGTTTCCTCACGATGTTTTCCTTCACCGTTTTGGGAGCAGTGGTGATGAAATAAATTATAGAATGTAATGTGCCAGGCGGGGTTCGGACCCACGATCTACAACTCGTAAGTCGGGACCGATACCACTGGATTATGGCCTACTCCCTCTCATAGAGAGGAGGACTGTGTCCCAGCAGTGGAAACATTAATAGGCTGATGATGATGAGTCTCACAGTCCTTTCCCAGTCCTCGTTTAATGACTTTTAAGTCTTGACTTCGTGTCAAATCAGCCTTCTGTCTTTCTCCCTTCACAACAATGGCTTAACATCCTACGAGGCACCAAGCTCCAGGCCGTAATTGGTGTAATAATATTCGTGTTACGTGAAGATCTGGGCAATAAATTCCCTTAGAATCATCTTGGATACTAGCCATTAATGGCTGCATAGTACTTCGTGACTTTGTACTCTTTTGACTGCATTTTAAGATCTTTTGCGGCCGTTTTGAATGTTCAATCTATGGTTTTGCATTACTAGTCATAGAAATTGTATTTTTAACGTGTTTTACCGTTATTGGCTTTGTTACGGGTTTAAATCGACAAAGGTAAAGGCAGATGTGGGAATAGCGCCGGGAGAGCACGCCTTATGCTACGTTCACACGCGCGCCATGCAGCCCGGCGGGCTGCCTGGCGGGCTGCGCGGCATGCAGCCGCGTGCGAGCGCGCGTGTAAACACTCACACGGCGCCCGCACATTCATCCTTTGAATTTTGCCATAAACCGACACTAGCCCGAATCGCGGCATTCACGTTCACAGGCGCGTGCACGGGCTCGGGCGTACCGTTTACACGCTCGTGAATGTGAATGTGCACGTTGAATGTAGAGTTGAACGCGAGCGTGTGAACGTAGCATTAGAATTTATACAACGTGTAATGTTAATAGCGCAAATTCTCTAGTGGGGTAACTCAGCCCATGTTACTGAACAATGTTAGTTCTAAACTTTTGAAAAAAAAAAAGATTTTTCATACTGATGGGCTCGATTAATTTCTCATTTTGTATGAAAAATCTTTTTTTTTAATTTATTTTTCCAAAAGTTTTAGAACAAACATTGATCAGTAACATGGGCTGAATTATCCCACGAGAGGTTTTCCGCTATTAACGTTACACGTTGTAGATAGGTACAATACTGTTTCGTGGAAAGAAGATATTGCTTGCAGCACGACTTGTAAAAAAAAGAAGTCATGAAGATGTCGGAGTTGACAGTCAGCTCGCCATAAAGGCTACGGTTCGACTGAGGCGGAGCGGAGAGAGACGAGCTATGACGTCATTCACCAATCAAATGGCTCGAATGCACTTGTGTCACGTGGCCAGCCATGTGCATTACCATGTGATTGGTGAATCGCGGCATAGCTCGTCTCCGCTCCGCTTCAGTCGAAACACAGCCTTAAGCTCACCAGGACTTAAGTTATGAAGCTCGCTAAATTGCTCTCATTTGTTAAAGCTATTGTCAAACAGACAGGCGTGACGAACGCGAAGCGAGGCGTTTTTGTTTGTAATGTATGCAATTGTTTGAAGTCCGTCACATAGAATATCGGATCGCTTTCGCATTTTTATATTACATGATTCGGTTCGGTTCGCTATCGCCTGTCTGTTTGACAAAGGCCTTATTTATAAAGCGAAGCGAATGCGATCCGAAGCGTTTTTTTATTGGTAATGTATGGAATTGTTTGAATCCAGACACATAGAAAAGCGAAAGCGATCCGATAGTGTAGTGACTGGCTTCAAACAATTGCATTCATTACAAACAAAAACGTCTCACTTGGCGTTCGCCACGCCTGTCTGACAATAGCTTACAAGTTGCTCGAGTTCGAGGACTCATTATTTTGATGATAACATCACGCTAAAAAAAAAGAGAAGGCCATAGACCGGGCAAAAAACCACGGTTCGTATTTTTCCGAAAAACATTATCTTTAGCAAAATGGCTTCCTATAGTATCCCAACAGAATAGAATTATCAATCGCCCGAAAAATACGTAAAACCTTCCTTAGTACTTTTCCACTTCGATCGGAAAATTCCGTCACAATAATTTTCATTACAAGATAGACCTGGCGATAAGACAATTTGATTGGCTTCTCATCCAAGCCTTTGTTTCTTACATAATGATGACAATTTATTAGACAAAGCAGTGTTATTCTGAAGATTCTCTTAACCGTCTGATAGCCTGATAAGATATTTCTCTGACTGTGAATAAACTAATTGAATTTCTAGACACAAAATCTTTGTTCTTTTCTTACTGCTAGTTCACCGTGTCGATGTGAGCAGTGACTTACGCGTCGCGTCGTTTATTTGTCGCTCACGCAGGACACTGGCGTACCTTTGTAAGTTATACCCATGATCTATAATACACGTCATGTAAATATATCCTATAAATGATCCCTTAAATAATATACGCCTCATGTTTTGAGTGGCCCTCCTCTCAGCCCCGTAGGGTTATTTTCTTATTTTTAGGAAATTTAAAAACGTGGGATATTTTCACATTACATTTTTTCATGTCATCGGGTTTGAAGCTACCCTGAAAATTTCAGCCTGCTAACTTATCAGGAAGTGCCTCAAAATTGAGCTGCACAAATCCAACCGGAATAACAAACAAACAAACAAGAAAAGTGAGTGTATAAAAACGTGGGAAAAACTAAGACAAACGCGCGCTTTTCGACGCAAGTCACAACTCAACTGGCCTCAGTTCATCGTTTATGTAAATACGTCAAAGCGAGGCCAACTCAAAGGAGGCCTGGGATCAAACTATCAAAGGCCATTTATACGAGGCCACGACTCGGAAAAGCCTTTATGAAGTTCCGAAGTTATGTTCTTACTTGACATTCATGCGAGTGTGTGGAATGGTCTTAGTTTAAGTTTGTTTTGGACTTGCATTGGTATGGAGTTGAAATGTTATGTGTTTATATTGATTTTGAATTAATTTTAGATACCTATTGAAATGAAAATTGTAGGTATTACATGATGTTAGTTGTTTTTTCTTATTTCTTCACTCGCTAGAAATACTTTTTATATCCTAGCGTGGGTACGTTAACAAACATTAAAACTTTCAGAACTGAAAAAGCTTCTTGTAGATCATATAAATATATTTTCTTTCTAGCGGAATTCGAAGCCGCAACACGCAGCTTAGCAGTCGATCTATCAGCTTCTGCGTCACTGTCAGTACACCGGAACATAAAGGGCTATTGAAGGACATCCTGGATTTTAGTCAGTACAAGTCTGACAGTCCCTCCTGCCCTGCCCTGGGTGGGAGGACTCATTTGATGATTTTATACCGATAAAAAAAAAAACTACTGCGTCAATCGAAATGCAACACAGATAAAAAAAGTAAACCAACTCGCCACTTAACACAAATTAAAAAAGAAAAAGTTGTATTGGTCATCTACAATTTCTTTCGCAAACAATTCACAAGTCCCCAAACTCACATTTTTCTAAATAAAACCTTAAGTAATCCAGGCCACGGCCTATACTTTTGACAAATAGCCGGCCATTACGGTAAAGTACGACTTAACCTCAAAACATACATCATAAACCTTACAAAACAACCATTTTAGAGTTCTCTCTGCACCCCAAAACTATAGATTAACATGACATTTTCCGGGTTGTAAATAACTGATTTCATTTGCACATAGAGTTTTGGCTTTTAGATTTATGTTGGCCTGGTTTTAATTTGATTATTTTGTTTGTTTGTTGTTTTTGGGATTCATTAGGAGTATTTTGTATTAAAAACTTTTCGGCAATGTGCATATAATTTGCATGAAATATCGTGCAATACTTAGTGTGATTTATTTTTGCACGAAGTATCATTCGTTGCATGCAAGTTTGAGGACAAGCGTCATTGAGGACTTATATTTCGATCTCCTTACTTCAGTAAACAAACATGTAAAGAAACATGCAATTTCATTTCTTGCATTGTCTAAAAGTGAGTTTTCATTTGTGCAGTTATCTTGAAGGCAACATTACATGCGTGTATTGTTTGTGCATTTTACTTTTGCACGACAGGGCTTTTTAAAAGCACTTAGGCATTAGAATGATTCACGGTACACCGTGCTGTGTCCGGGCCCCGGATGAGGCACTATCGAACATTGTGGTGTAGTTTTTGTATGAAGTGATTTATGCTTGTGACCCGGACGGGGCACGGACACGGCCCGGACACGGCACAGTGAATAATCCTTTATTCATAGTTTATGTCAAATCAATCTCCGCACTATGACCGACCCCTTTTTTCAAAGAGATGGCCTGTGTCCCAGCAGTGGGAACATTATGCACTTACTTTGTATGCTCGCAATTAACGCAGTGTTGGTCTATTTGGGTCATTAATGTGCATGGCTAATTCAAGCCACCTGAGATCGTAAGTGCAACTAAGTGCTTTGAACGTAGAACCAGATCAACTTAAGGGCGCTATGACATACTGAAAGAACACAATTCCTGTCAATTTGACATCGTGATGCCTCCCGCATAAAAACAAAACACTAACGAAACAGCTATGCCTCGTATACCAGAAAGCAAACAATAATGAGCTTTTGCCACTTTTGTTTCGAATAAACAAAGTAAGATCCCGGTCTTCTAGACACTACTTATTTTCATAAACGAATGGATAATATGATAAATATATACCTATCAAAATAAAATAAGTGCCACTCAATAAATAACACTTTAAACCGCACATTGTGTCACGAATTGGATATGTTTGTAATTTACAAAGTGTGCAATATAGAGATTATTCAATTTCATTCTTAACAAGATAATTTACTCGTATTATACGAGTAAATTATCTTGTTATGACATCTTTCAGGTGTTGATTTTGTTTCTAGTGACTAATTGGAATTCATAACTTTTTAATTAGATTTTTGAAATTATTTAGAATTTACGATTTGGTGTTTAAAATTTTTCAAACTTTTTCTTTGACTTTTACATCAAACAGTCATTTATGCCATCTAGAGACATAATTATGGACGCAAAACCAGCCATTGGGGTGATTAAGGTGACATAGATAAGGAGATATAACCAGAAATGGTCGGTTTAATGCTCGAATATTTCCAACCAGTGGTTCAAAATATTTGAAACTAGTGTCAATTAAGAGACGGGTAATATCACCAAACGCCGTGATCCAGGAAGAAAGTGAGCAAGGCCAGAGAAGACGTTAAACCGCGCAAAGAGAACGATAATCTACTACGCAGATCATACAAAGTCCATTGCGACCAGCAACAAGCTCCCATAGAATTGACAAGACAATTTCGAATCGACACTATGAAGATTAAAAATATTCGAGAAGATTTTTGGTTCCCCTGCAGTTAACTGTGAGCGGACGGTGCAACTCGTTAAACATTTACAAAGGAGAATATTTATTGAACTGTTTTGACTGGGCTTCAGTGCTTCTTATACTGGGTTACAGCTGGGTTATTTTTTTAATAAGGACACATCTATTAGAGTGTAGAGAAGATCTAAACAACAGGGTTTCAGATCATTTAACTCTTGAAACAGAATGTTTCGGTGAGCTCTAAATTATAATCTCTATCTCGCAAAACTGAGCTTTTACTTCCTAACGAAGTTACGTAACTGCTCAAAATTGCGTAGAAAAGGTGGTTCAACTCCACATTATTCCATTCGCACAGCAAGTAGTACCTGAGTTCATCTTCGATCAATCGCGACTACCAGTGCATAGATTCGTTTATGCTCGAATTACGATGCTACAATTGGTCACTCAGGCTTTTTACCTAATTTGTATTGAAACGGTATAGAACATGTTCGTTATTTAATAGATAACATTTCACCTTTAGTAAAATAACAGGTTTAAGAGAAAAAAGAACATTATTTTTTCGATTTCATTATTTTATATGAAACTTGACACATTCCTGTAATTTCTCACTTTTCATTCAATTTCGCTTATTTTTACGATTTATTGGAATGTTAACTTATTTTTTTGTATGTTCTATTCTGAGTAGTATCTCATCATCATCATCATCATTAGCCGGAGGACGTCCACTGCTGAACATAGGCCTCCCCCGTATACCGCCACGCCGAACGACAATTCGCCACTTGCATCCATCGGCTGCCCTCGACCCTCAATATGTCGTCGGTCCACCTGGTGGGAGGCCTGCCTACGCTGCGTTTTCCGGGCCGTGGTCGCCACTCGAGAACTTTTCTTCCCCATCGGTTGTCAGTTCTACGAGCGCTGTGGCCTGCCCATTACCAGTTCAACTTGCAAATTTTATGAGCTATGTCGGTGACTCTGGTTCTTTGCCGAATATCCATGTTCCGGATTTTATCCCGCAAAGATACTCCGAGCATAGCTCTTTCCATTGCTCGTTGAGTGACTCTTAGTCTCTCTAAAAGGCCAGCAGTCAATGACCACGTTTCGGAGCCATATATCATCACTGGCAACATACACTGGTCAAACACCCTTGTCTTGAGACACTGTGGGATTCTCGATGAGAAAATATCACGTAGCTTCCCAAACGCTGCCCATCCGAGTTGGATTCTTCGGGCGACCTCTTTCTCGAAGTTGGACCTACCTAACTGAACAATCTGTCCAAGGTAAGTATAATGGTCTACAACTTCGAGAGTATCGCTCCCAACAACAACCGGTAAGGGTGCCACATGGACATTCGACATGACTTTCGTCCTGTCCTTGTTCATTTTAAGGCCATCCCGTTGGGAAACGATACTGAGGTCGCTGAGCATAGCATTGAGGTGCTCCAACGATTCTGCCATGATGACTATATCATCGGCAAAATGAAGGTGAGTGATGTATTCACCATTGATGTTGATGCCGAATCCGTTCCATTCCAAGAGCTTGAAAATGTCCTCCAACGCGTTCGTGAACAGTTTCGGAGAAATAACGTCTCCCTGTCTCACGCCTTTTATTGGATTGGTTTCGTGCTCTCTTCCTGCACGCGTAGCATGGCGTTATTTCATCGTTATTTCTACACAAATCGACTGTTTTTTTTGCACAAATGTGACACCATTTGAACACTATTGAAGAAAAGGACGTTTATTTTCTATATTTTTCACATTACCATGCTTAAAACGATAAAAATATTTCTACGTTCTGTTATTTTGTCTATTCTTCCGTCGACAAAACCCCTTTCTACGGCGCCATGCTACGCCTGCTGAAATCGGATGGACATGGTGGCGTTTCTATACAAACACTTCGACACTTCGATATACCTATAGTCGTGACATCGTTGGAGGGACTGCAATACTGCCCAGGTTTCGATTGAATCGAAGGCTTTTTCATAGTCCACAAACGCTAAACACAATGGCCGATTATAGTCCTCTGTCTTCTGTATAATCTGGCAGAGCGTGTGTATGTGGTTTATAGTACTAAAACCTTTTCGGAAACCGGCTTGTTCGGGAGGCTGGAAGTCATCAAACCTGCGTTCGAGACGGTTCGTAATGACTCTTCAGAACAGCTTGTATACATGGCTCAGAAGTGAGATTGGCCTGTAGTTCTTCAACAAGGTGTTGTCACCTTTTTTGAAGAAAAGAACAACCACACTCCTGTGCCATGCTTCTGGCGTAGAACCTTTGAGTATGACGGAATTAAATAACTTCTGGAGGACTAGAGTAGTACCGGTTTTCCACCCGCTCTCAGAAGTTCTGTTGAGATTCCGTCCTCACCCGGCGACTTGTTATTCTTGAGCTGTTGAGCCATTCTAATCTCGTACAGGCTGGTGTCTGGGATATCCTCAGTGTAGTGTCAAGTCAGTTTAGCTCTTGCGTCTCAAGATGTACCGACACTGGGTTGTCGTATTGATGTATATAACTGTCCGTAAAACCTCTCAAGCTCCCTTAGGTTCTCTGGTTTAGTCGAAATGATGCTGCCGTCGTTAATCTTCAGCTTTGTCATTTGGCTCTGCCCAATAGACGAATTCTTTGCGAACACTTTTGAGCCCCGGTTCCGCTCGATTGCCTCTTTGATCCATGCCGCACTAAAGGAGCGCAGGTCACGTTGCATTCATTTAGAGATTCGTCTATTGAGTTTGCCATATTCCGACATATCAGCTGAAGATTGCAGCCTCATCTCGGTCCGGTCCTGCATCAACCGGATTTTTCCGTTCGAGAGCTTTTGAGGCTTATTGCGGCGCGGGGTCTTAAAAAACTTGGACCCCACAGCTTGGACAATTTCCACCAACCCATTATTAATCTCGTCCACAGTTTCGCATTCGGTTAGGCACTGGAAGAGATTGTGCAGTTCAAGTTGAAAGTCTTCGGGGTTCCTGAGTAGTATCTGTTTTTTGTGAATTTTATTCATGAATAAAATTCACAAAATAATATCAGGCAAAAGAGCCATGGCCGGTTGAGTGCTTGAGCTTCAATGCTGCTAAGACGTGAATTTTTCCGCAAAAAGGAGCCAATCCGACTCGGTTCTATCTTCCTGAGGTGTAACCGTAAAAATGACAGGCTATCTTGACCTTTTTGGGGTGCCGTTGACATCGACCCACAATATTAGTCCTCTTATTGAGTTGGCTGCAAAAAAGTTAGGTACATGAAGTGGTACAGGTTTGCCAAATCCCAACTCGATGCACTTGAGTCAATTTAATAGCACCCGGCATTGATCGAGGCCACGATCTGCGGGGCAAGACGGAATAGGAAGTAGTCACCTCGAATCCTTATGCAAAGCAGTCATGCTAGCGAAGTAGGAGGTGGAACACGTGAGGGAGAACAGCCGCGTGACGTACGACGCCGAGAAGCGATTTCTATTTGAGAGTAGGAGCATGCCTTGGTCACTGGACTGTCTTATCAGGTAACGGTGGCCCTGAAACGTAAAGGGCTATTTAAGGATCACCATGGATATTAGTCAGTACTAGAGTCTGGTAATAAATCCCGTCCCGCTCGGGAGGACACATTTGATGATTTTACCAAAAAAAAAAAAATACAATGCAGCTGCCAAAACGGAATACCGCAATTGACTGGATGCCGAACCTGATACAAGACTTCAACTCTCTTCGATCAAACCTAATAAAAATACATTGATGAAAAAAAAAACTTTTTGAAAAAAGTACCGACATCAAAAACGAATACAAAAAGTTTAAAACAAAACTTTTCTCTGGTAAACCGCTACCTCAAAACGATCAGATCAATTTTTCACGGATTTTCGGGGCGCACGTTAGAGAGCCAAATCCTGCCGGGCGTCGCGGAATTGTCTTATCGGGTATCCATAGCCTCGGATCGCAATGGGTTATTGAAGGACACCGTAGATTTTAGTCATTACAAGTTTGTATGTCCCTCCTGTCCTTCCCTGGGTGGAAGGGCTGATCTGATGATTTTACCACGTAATAAAAAGCCATACCACCAGGGGCATGACCGGTGGTATGGTGGGTCCCGCAGCGAGCTATATTATCCAAACGAACTGGAATGTTTGGGAAGTTAGCAAGTCTGAAATTACATATAATTACCAATTCAGAAAAAAAGGTATCAGAATTATTTAAATTGTTTTTTTTTTTGTATTATTTACATTATTTTTTTTTTACAATTATATCCACATTCGAATATAGTCGGAAAATTCAATCAAATTAATTCAAAATATTAGCTTGTATCAAGAAAGGTAGGTTAAACTGTATTCTTGGCGACTGGGAAAATTACTGGCCACCACTCATGACCTGCGGAAAATTCGAGGTACTACATTTTTCACATGGAATTTGATGTCATGACAAAGACACTGGCGCCGCGTGTAAAGGTCATGAATGGTGGCGTGTATTTTAAATTTTAATAATTACGCAACTAATGTCAAAATGGTTGCGAGCGATACGTCCTCCCTCAGAAGGCGCCCCGCGCCGTCTAAATCAAAGAAGAAACCGTTCTTGGTTTTATATTGAATTTTGTCATTGCATATTATAATTGTTTAATACTATTATTTTACTTTTAAATGAGCTAATTATTTTTTTAATGCAAGCTAACATAGTAACCTTAGTTATTCAATACTTTTTGATTGAATATTCAGTAAATCTTGATAGATAGAAAATATAATTTTGACGAAAAAATGTCAAATTCTTCCTGTTTTGAAAAATTATTTTTGGTTTATTTCTGAATGAAAAATAAAAAAGTGATTAATGCAGTCCAATTATAATCTTTCAGATGTACCAAGGACATTTTCAAATATTATTTTACTACTATACCTTCTATGTAATTCGGTACCAAAGTATGACAAAAAGTAGAATTTTATGAAACATCCTTTACAGAGACAAGGTTTTTACATATGTATGTAAACAAATCTAAAAATGTGTTTAAAGCACTCCACGCAGAAAGGATCAAACTTTCTCGAGTATATGTACTTTTTTTATTTGTGGCAATGTCATACCCAGAATCAGGTTCCAAAAGTCGCACAAAATCAACGAACCGTGTGAAAGCCCTCTTAATGGGGTTTATTCTGGGAAAACCATTGCTGTTTAGTATGTTTAACTAATTACCGGGTAATTACACCGGGAATTAATCAATCCGGTAATAATCCGAGAACTCGGATTATTATCTATGTAACATTGCAGAAGAAAAAACCAACTTTGTCAAAACATTCATGATATGACTTGAATTTTGTGAATTGTGGGGAATTTGATCCTTGTACAAGACGGCGTAACTACCTCGTATCATGATTTTTAAACAAATGTGATTTTTGAAACAAAATCTTTTATTTCTTCTGGGGATATAATCGAAGATTCGAATTAAACTATTCTCGTAAGAGCATCTGAATTAGCAATTCACAACCTGTAGGTACCTAGTCAAGAAATCAAATCATTTAGCTACTCACCTACCACGTTTTTAAAAAATGAATCGTAGCATTATTCACTTAAGTTACAATTTTCACTGCACGGCTGTTCAATGAAAGCTATAAGTAAAGGCAAGTTACGCTGCTTGTTACTCATTAGACAAAAACCCTTAAGGCGCGATGAAAAAAAAAAAAACTTCAATAAAACATACCTTCAAGCAAGACAAGACAATTTAAACATCGAACACCTCATATTTAAATTCCAAGATGGCGTACTAATTGTAAAGCCATGTTTCCTGTTGCTAGCTGCAAATTGCTGGCAGTAACCGTTTATTTCACTGATTGGCGAGTACCAGGCTTGTATGAAATCACAGAGGTATCCTGAGACATATGGCTAACCAATTTTCATCCTTATAGTTTGGGCTGTAAGGGTGAAATGTGGTCAAGCGCCGTTGGTACACCCGAACTGCTAACTGCATGTTCTAAGGAAATCTGAAGACGTACAAGTTGTTAGACTGGGGTTGCAAACATTTTAATAATGGAGTAGACTGTGTTTGTTTGTTATTTGGTTCTGTTTGTAGATGAAGAGGATTGGCTACTAAAATGACGAGTAATAGAAAAGTATGGGAGAAGATTGCGCAGATTTTAATAGAGATCATTCTCGTAGAATAATGTTAATGGGTACGGTTAGCCGATACAATATCTGAGCAACACTAAAAGAAAAATGGCGAAAGCTGAGTAGCATAGGCTGAGACAGCTGTCAAAATGCTTCACTCTCGTCTGAACTCAGCATGGTTTCAGTCGATAATTTAGGCAGCATAGGCTGAATGCTGCTCAGCATTTTCGATTTCTGTTCAGATTTTGTATCGGCTAACCGTACCCAACGATTTCGTTTTGAAAGTTATACTTTTTTTCTTTACCTACTTAAAATCGAGAGTTATAAACTTCAATAATTATCGTTTGATTTTAATTTTTGCTCTACATTTCATAAAGAAGAATCAAGGGGTACGTTCCCCAATTAAAGAGATAGAAAAAAGAGAATAATATTTACTTTAGTTTCAATTTCGTGCACGAGTGAGTTTCGAATTTTCGTTAGTGAAAGTTTTTTAAAGACCCCTTAAAATAGATCTGACCTTTCATTAGTAATTTTGAACAAAAACAATTTAAAGAAAGGTCAATTATTGCTCCAAAGCGTACAAGAACAATGTTGTTAACTCAGATCAAAGAAATAGGCAGATAGAACGCTCAGAACACGCGAGTGGGTCCACCAAAGTTAATACAAAATCAAATCGAATTACATTCCAGTGTTTTCTTTGTTTTTGAGAACAACTTTTACAATGGTTAAAGACACGTGATATTTATAAGACGCGTGTTTATAGATATTTTGGCAAACGACAACTACGACGCGCAGCTTGGTACGACGCGTAGCTTGGTACTGTCGCGACTTTGTATTCGATTTTGATTTTGTATTAACTTTGGTGGAACCACTCGCGAGTTCTGAGCGCACTATCTGCCTATTTCTTTGATCTGAGGTTGTTAAACAGAATACCTAAGGACTTCTGAGTGGGTAAATTATGAAATGTTATAGTAGGCATACACCATCCTGCCTATGTGAACGATAGATGTGACGCTTGCAATTGTTTCAAATCGGCATTTCGTCCATAGACACCATACACCATACTGCCTATCGTAAAGATTGATTTGACACAACGTCAAATCTGCATCAGTGATGCCTACTCATAACGCAACAGTGGCTAATTCTACATATATAAATAAGTGGAATTCTGAAGCAATAGTTCAGTTTTGGGTTGAAGTAAAAAAAATGAAATTCTTCCGGTGGAATAATAAAAAAATTGGAATCGACTTCGTTTTTGATACCGAGTACGCCCACGAAATGCCTGCGGTTCATTTTTTAACACCTTTACCCTTAGCACGAATTATTTTATAAACGCAACCAAGTACTTTCAATGTGTTGAATCTGTGCAAAACTGAATTTAAAACAGGATTTCTACTAACAGAAAACCACCAACTTTATGTATGCCAAGAAGCAAGCTACTACAGTTATCAGCTTGGACTTGCTATAGTTATAAGGTAGGAATGACCAAAGATTATTAACCATACCTACTACTACTATAATAAGTTTATGCAGGATGTGATGATACATACGTACATCAACTATTAAATGCAAAACCATCACTAACAAATTCATATAATGTAATCAACAATTTGATTACGTTTATTGGTTTAAACTGTCTCACAACCCATTTCTACCCCTTAATAGGTACTGGTAGATTAAAAACATACCTATATAGTGTGCACTTTTGTCCGAATCTGTCACACTAATATAAATTAACTGAACTACAATATTCACAAGCAAGGGCCATCACTGAGCCAGCATCTTCGCTGTATCATTTTAGTTACAAGTTTTTTACACTAGAAAAATGGGTTAATTTAATGGTAATTTCTTCATGTTTACAGATTATTTTATCTTTGGACAGTAACTCTACTGAGAGCAAGGATTGCCTATTCTCAATTTCGCTGCTGCTCTGTGAATCATGCAAGAAAACACACTGAATTATATGATAAAATATGTGGTAGTTTACCTAATATTATAGGTATATATAGTGTTTCAACCTTTTATTATTAAAATAAATACTTAGGGAAATATTAATTAGAAATCATATGATTCGTCGTCTCATCGTTCTCCTGCCCTTATTCTAATTCATCAAATCTTCTATTTTTCTCTACTCATTAAGTCAGTACTCACCTTTTTACTAATATCATGCAAAAATAATTATATTTTATATATTTGCTCTGGCAGAGCTGCTTAGCTTTGCTTGAAATGCTTTAATAAAAATCATATCAAAATGAAAGTCGTTGGTTTTACTTTACTTACTTTACTTTTACCTATATTATTAACATTCTGTAAGTTATAACAGCATAGGAAAAATACAATTATTGTAATTTAAACACAATCACTAAATAACTATTACTAACAACAATAAGGAATATGATATTTCACTTCACTGAGATGTAAATCCATTGTACATTTTTTGTTAATCGAAGTACCTAAATCCATGATAAAGAATTACACATTGATCCAATGGCTCTCAACTTTCTGTATCAAATTGTTTGCATGAAATAATTAGGAAACATTTTGATCATACTCGTACAATACCTAGCGGTTTCACACTAGGTATATCACTGTGTCAGCTGGTTTTATCTTCCACCTTATTCATGTCTGTAGAATGGCAGGTTCTGAGATTATTTTGTGCTGATCCTCTTAGCATGTCGATGGCAATCTAAATTGAGTCGGGTCAGAATTGGACCACGCGTTTTCCATATAATTTTTCCAGAGCAAAGTCGTCGATGATGATGATGATCTCCCTTAGGTAGGTAGGTATTTTAAACGCTTCTCGATTTTACTGAAACGAACCACAAAATTTAATTTATTGAATTTCCTAACGTATTTTTGTTTGATGTTTGTTACTTAGATACACATCGATTGTTTTATTTGAATATTCGTTGTCATAGTAACCATATTGTCAGCCTCTGATTTCAGTTTTGCCCGTATTTTAATATTACTAAAAAGGTATTAAAATTAAAAATAAAATGATTTTACAATTTTATCCTAACTTATTCGTGTAGTATAAATGCACTTGTTCGTTATGCTTTCACGCCTAAACCGCTGAACTATTTTGATGATATTGGTTCGTAGACCCATCTGAAAAAAAAGTCATAATGACTACTCATTAATCGTAGTAATAGTGCCTGCAGGCAGTTGCTGGTTTTTTTAATCCTACCTAGACTTTTTAAGACGCCATTCGCGCGAAATTTTTTTTTTCTGCTGGCGTTAAAAAACCGCCGATATAGAACAAATGCATTCCCTTGTATAATAATAATAATATTCCACAACTATCACACAACGCCATTTAGTCCCAAGCTAAGCAGGGCTTGTGTTATGGGTACTAGACAACTGAAAACATACTTATATATTTTTAAATACATACTTACTATAGATAAATTACACCCAGACACAGAACAAATGATCATGCTCATCACACAAAGATTTGTCCTGGGTGGGAATCGAACCCACGACCCCCGGCATAGCAGTCAGGGTCACTAACTACTAGACCAACAGGCCAGTCAAAATCTGTTCACACGTCAGCGCTTTTAAAGTGCCAGCAAAAGAAAACGCTCGTTTGAGTCGGGGCTTACCCGTAAGTATAATAAATACTTAGTTTTAACTTACCTACCTGTTCCGACACCTTTTTTTAACCTACTTCAAAAAAAGGAGGAGGTTCTCAGTTCGGAATATTTTTTTATTTTTATGTATGTTCCCCGATTTCTCGAAGACGCCTGGACTGATTTGGAAAAAAATTCTCAGGTCAGATTCTGGTGATAGGATCCCAGGGAAAGCGAGGGTAACCTTCAAATTTTATAGGCAGATAGTACCAATTATATATATTTTCTAAAGCTGTTCGAGTATTTGCATCTGATAATCATCATTTCAGGTGGATGAGCTGATGATGGAAGGTACAACTCCTTAACAGTAAGGAGTAAGCATCGATTGATTTAGTTTGTGTTCGCATATCTCCGGAATTTGAGTCCGATTTAAGTAATGCTTTTTTTGGTGTGCGAGGTATCAATTAACTTAGGGAACACTGCAAGTTTCATCAGAATCGGTAGAAATCGGTCAGTAATTTTTGAGATATGGAATTTTATTAGCTTATTGTGTACATGAGCGATGTAATTACCGGTGCGAAGGATTACAAAATTCTAGTGCACATGTAAGAGAATGATGTTCTTGACAAGAATTCGGGTTGAATAATTATTTAAACTAAAAAGAGTTAAAAAAATTTTTTTTTCAAAAAACTGTAACCGCCTTCAAAAACAACCACAATCTACAAAATTACTTTTCATTCGGAAGTCGGTGGCTAAAAGACAATGAAAAGAAAAAAAAAAACAAAGGCACCGACAACCGAAAGAAAAGTTATTTTGTAGATTATTTTACAATTTTTTGTGGTTGTTTTAGAAGGCGGTTACATTTTTCTTGAAAAAGTTTTTTTTATTATCACCTTTTCAATATACGATTATTTTGACATTGAACAATTTTGCCTTTTTTTTAATTGAAGTCGAAAATAAAAATTATAATAATGCAGAGAAGTGCTGCTTTTTATTATTTAGCTATTAGCCTCCTAGAGGGTTACACGAGCACAAAGCATGAAGGTTGGTTTTTGGGTAGTTAATTTCATAAAGACCTTCATATTTATTTATTTTACAATTTTTTCGCTTAAATATTGACCAACATTTGAAAGGACCCCCCTACCCTAAATAAAGGGAAAATATTTATAAAGTGGGAACACTGTCTTAAATTGCGTACGCATCACAGACTAGATAGGTACGCATGCTAGACGTGGTGCGTTCGAAAACGTTTGTATAGTAAATTAAATGTAAAATGAAATGCGGAGAATATTTGTTTTTTTTTTTAGTCAAATCTATTATATATTATTAACGTTTTTGTACAATTATTTTCTTATTTAGTCACTGAATTTGGATTAGTACTGGTTATTTTTAAATAAAAATAAATATTTGTCAAAAAGTCGAGTTTCAGAACGATCCCATATGCAGGACTCTGGGCTGCGTTTATATCCTTTATCCAGTTTAAATTTATACTGCATAGATGTCAAACACACCGTTTAAGTACACCGCGAGGTGAAAAATGAAGCTAACTAAAATTTAATCTGCCCCGTTTACGGTCATTCGCTGGGATAAGTTTTTACTAAATGGAATTTACTGATAAAATATTGCGACCTTTTTACCTCGCAATATTTTATCCTGCTGTCAGACTGACATTACGTTTTGTTGTTTTGCTCGATACCCGCAGTAAAAACGAATATTATTTTTATTTTAGAGAGTAAATATTATTTGTGGATTATGGATTTGCATTAAACCGGCAAATTGATTATTTGTTCAATAAACTGAGCTGTCAATTGAATTTGACAACTAACATTGACAGAAACTTATGACTCCGTTCAGCGAACCTTCGCTAGTTTAATTTTTTCCAGCGAAATACCGCCGGAAGATTTAAACGCACCCCAGCCCTGGCCACCACTCCTTGACCTTTAGACATGGCGCTAGTGTCTATTTCATTACATCAAATGCATTAAAAAATTAGTACCTAGAAATTTCCGAAAGTCATGAGTGGTGGGTCGGATTTTAGTGACTTCTCAGTGATGTCGGCTGACAATAATCCCTGTATTTGTTACAGAGATTTTGCAGTATTTTACTCTACAGAGTCTGCCATTAAGTTTACAGCAAAGTCCCAGTTTACTTAAGAGTGAAAATTCATGTTCAGGGTATCTTGTATATTTAAATATATTTTGCCACCGGAAGAATTTCATTTCTTTTTTTATTTCCACCCGAAACTGAACTATTTCTTCAGAATGCCACTTATTTATATGTAGAATGAGCCACTGTTGCATTATCTTGTCTTTTGACTCGGGACACTACTTGACTAATTTTGAAAGTCTCAATGTCATGATGAATTGAAATGGTGTTAGAAAAGTAGCTAAAAAGTTTAGCCACAAGTTACACTTTTTAGCTTTTTTTCTAGCACCTTTATAAAATTAGCTAACTATCTATGAAGTTGCTAAGATGGCATCACTGCTGCCGATTTTACGTTGTGTCAAAAACGATTTGATGACCTATCAAAATTGGCATGTCATGCCATCAAATTGGCATTCCACCCCCATACACGTTCAATTCTATTTGAGCAAATTGGCATTTTATGCCGAATTGACAAATAGGCATGTACGTGTATGGCTACCATTACACAATCTTCCTTCAATAGGGAAAAAGGTTGTGTGTGTCTTAATTTATAATAACAAACTCAAAATATTATTAGGATGGCTGACATTTTTTATTTGTATCGATTGTTATGACGTTCGCTTGCGAATTGCGATATTTACAGAACTTCACACAGGTATCGCTGTGAGCATAACCTAGTATTAGGTATCAATACTTTTTGAATACATATTAGATGTATCAGTGCACCAAATATACTCAGTGTTTACTCAGCGTTGCAATGTTTCATTTCCCATAAAGTCCCGTCCCGTCTTAAAATGGTAAGCGTCCACAGGTCCGCATCGTACGTATCGGACGCATCGCATCAAACGGATTTCTGTGCCGGCAGCGATCGGATTGCCGACGCGAGTATCAGCAATCGGATTGCCGATGCCACCTTCATCGCTTCCACTGATCGTCATTCCGTATGACGTCATCGGTACGCATCGCATTAAGGCATTGCCGATGAGCCGTCCGTACGATGCGGATTAGTGGACGCAGTTGTATGAGTTTTCATACAAGGCAAACTAAAATCCGTTACATACGATACGTCCGATACGTGCGATGCCGACCTGTGGACCTTTAAAAAACAGACGGGTGAAAGTTGCTGCTCACCAAATGTTGGCAACCCCTATCCAAAAACACTATAAGCCAACAATGTTTACGCGTCGTGTTTATGGTAAACAAACAACAGTAATTGGTATTAAAACCCTTTGATATCGGACACTGAAAAGTATTGAATAACCGATAAATTGGAGAATCCTGAAATGGGCGAACAAATTGGAACTACGGCGTTGAGTTTCAAGATTTTGTAAGGGATAGCTTTTAAAGTTGAATTTTTATGTGGGAGGAAAATAATGGTAAAAGTTTAATTTGAACCACACAATTCGAAATCCAAATTATTTGATATTTTTACGAATTTCTTTACAAAAATCTTGACGATGCTTCCTAAACTAATGAGAGACATTGAAAATATTAAATTCTTTCTAAAATTAAATGAATTCTGGATAAATAGACCATACACACTGCATGTATTTTTTGTCTGTTTTCTGATGAGTATGCCAGGCCGCCTTTTAATGTTTTGATGTAAAATTTTGCTCTATTTATACTAAAATAGAGCATAAAACTCGTGTCTACGGCCGGCATCGGCACCGTATTACGCGTTCTAGTGTACTTAGAGTAACTGACATTACTACCTTTCCTCTCGAAAAAGTACTGTTCTCGTGGAAAACAACAATAACGTTTTCTGATAATAAATGGCTCCACATGTATTTTTAGTCATGATTGAATAATATTTACGAATCTGAGTAATTATTAGTCTATCTAACTCTAAGTTAACGCAAACCAAGACGCGGACAAAAGCTGGCTTATTTATGATCCAGGTCAATCCGTGTATCCGTGACCATGACAGTCCTTCCCGTCCCGCCAGGTATGGGAAGACGAAGCGAAGACATTTATGTCTCTTCGGCATCTCTTTCATACAAAATGTATAGAATTTCTTCGCGATGTAAGACACACAGAAGAGGCGGAGCGCGGCGCGCGGGCGCAACTCTCACACATTTTCGCACGTCCGCGACGCGTCCTCGTCTTACGTCTTTTCTATGTGGCCCGCGCCTTGTACTTATTTTATGATTTTACCACGATAAAAAAATGATGCAGTTCAATGATGGGAAAAACAAGTGACACTCAAGTCGACTGCATTATCGGTCTCTATATCCCCATTATTATGTAAATCTTCGGTTCTCTTCAAAAAATTCTCACAGAGCTGCCGGCAGACAACAAAGTAAACCGCTCTGACATAGATATTATTTCTAACATCATGCGTGGTGATATTTTTATGTTTTAGAACAAAGTTTATATTAAATTCACAGCTGGAAGGCTCTGCACGACATTTAGTAGTAAAGTCAAAACAAAATTAGTAACAGAAGTATCGGTCGGGTTAAATATTACGACTGACAACCGATGGAAGAAAAGTTCTCGAATGGCGACCACGGACCGGAAGACGCAGCGTAGGCAGGCCTCCCACTAGGTGGACCGACGACATCGTGAGGGTCGCGGCCAACCGATGCATCCAAGTGGCGAATTATACTTCGGCGTGGCGGTCTAAGGGCCTATGTTCAGCAGTCGACGCACCATCATCAGCCGGAAAACGTCTTCCGGCTGATGATGATGATGAAATATTACACTTTCAGGACCCAGAAAAAAATCAGGGTAGGTATTACAGATTTCGGAGTATATTGAAACAGCCATAAGGTGTTGCGGCAGACCATCCATAAGATGACGGGTCGAGGTGGACAAAACCAACGATCAGTGGTCCACTTTGGACCGCTTATTACGAGATACGCACGCAAGTCAGACGCAGCCTACTTCGTCTGACTTGCGTGGTCTATCGCACTATACCGGCGCGTTTAAAAAACGTTGTGTGCATAGGCTCTTAGATCCAACGCGCCAAACCTTCTGTACTCGCCTCTACAGTGGCAAACAATTAAATATTCCACCGTTTAATACCCCCGATGAGTTTTATACGACACGGGTACGCAATAACTACATTATGTTATTTAGTTTATTGCCTGGAATAATGCCCTCATTATCGTTCAACTGTTAAATTAATAACTCGTGATGTATGAGTAAAAGCGGATTTGAAAGTTCAGCAATTTTGCAATTTGCTTCCATTATTTGAATGTGAACTCATTTGTATTATTATCATTTCACGGATTCGCTTACAACGATGTTTTATATAATGTTTTGACGGCTAGTTTGGCGCTATGTTGGCTGACCAATCGCGCAAAAGCGGAACAAGTATTTATATGATCTGTAAGTAGAATACCCCGGAACAACTACTCAACTGTTCCGGGGTGTTTGTGTATGTGTATGTGAGTTTAGTTGCAACTTTTTTTTTCTTAATAATTTATTTTCTATATGTTGTGTGTACTTATGGCATGAAATGTGTCAATAAACGTTTTTTTCTTTCTTTTCTATGTTTGTAGACGGACCCATGACACTTGTAGGACAACGTTTTTTATTATAGAAAGCAGAAAGCAATGTTTCAGCTGTGAGGGAGGCATTGAATATTTGGGCTTTAATGGGGATCGTTTGTTTTTATTCTTCAAACTAATAGAGTCCTCTCAAAATAAGATTTTAAAGGTGACTATTTATATAAATAAAGCAATCCGAAAAAAAGGTATTAACTAAAAATCACGAAATAAAACATGAATTTACTACCATGTGTATGTTGTTTAATAACAACATAATCATCATCATCTGCCTGCCTTTTTCCAACTATATTGGGGTCGGCTTCCAGTCAAACCAGATTCAGCTGGATATCAGTATTTTACATGGAGCGACTGCCTGTCGGACCTCCACAACCCAGTAACTGGGTAATACGATACCCCATAGTAAGATTGGTTTAAACAACATAAGAGAATAAAAAATATCATACTGTGCGTATTGAGAACTCCCTTTTTTTTGAAGTCGATTAACTCCGAGTTCCGACTGCTCTTATTTACTATAATTATAGATATCTTGTTTCCATCTTTTCCGTTCGTTTTTAGGAAGCGATTTTTAACATCTCGTGACTTAAATTAATATAAATGTAAACCTCATAAAGTAGCATACAATTTATTTACGTAGTTTACCGTGTCTATTTAACATATAAACTTGGTTATATAAATAAAACAAGAAACTTAAATTGAATTAATTAGGTAATAATTACTAAAGGGTTATTAAATAATTGTGTGAACAACTTTGATGAATTTATAATGTTCTTGATACATTTTTAGACCTATGTGTCCTGTTTATGCCTTTTCGAAAAATAAGGACTGTAAGGCTGCTTTTTCACCAGAGATGCGCTATGCTACGTTGCTAAGGATGCGTTTGATATCCACCAATCATATTCATTTGTTTACATAACACACACACACATAATGAATGTGATTGGTGGATATCAAACGCATCCTTAGCAACGTAGCATAGCGCATCTCTGGTGGAAAAGCAGCCTAATCGTCTTCAAACGAATAAGATTTTTAGTAGCATGCTTATAAGGTTCATTTTCAGATGAAGCGTTGAGTTAAGGTATTTTCAATGTAATAATTACTTAATAAAAACCTAAATAATATTTTATCTAGAAGGGTACAGGTTCGAGTCCTGCTCGCAGCCGAATTGTTTCAACAAAAAGCATAAAATATCACCTTTGTGGAATTATTTTGTTACGAATTCATCACGTACAAAATCTTGAAAGGGCACAACTCTTAATGAAGCACGAAATAAAATAAAACCCGTATTTTCTCGCCTTAATAAACTTCTAATTGATATTGCAATATTAATTACTCTCAACACGTGACTTCAAAGAAAATTGTTTCAATTCTATTGAGCACTAAATGGAGTCTAGACAGTGCATTAGGACGTTCCATTTGCTACGGTTATTTTGTGTGAAAGAGGGTAGGCAGAACTTGTAAGCGCTTTATTAAGTTTCTGAGGCAATAGCACTTTCTTTGGGACAAATTTTTCAGTAGTGAGATAACTATTTTAATGTTATTTGAAGAAAAACAAGCTTATCAAATCAAATCGTCCTGAAGAAAGTTATTACGACAGTCAATAAGAGGCCTTATTGTGAGTTTTCAGTTAAAGTAAACTGGAACTTTGACGTTTTAAAATTTCAATGAAAAAAATTAGTTCTTTTTCGCACACCAGAGGCGCTATTTTGTTTTTCCATGCAACAAACGTTGTAAACATTGGAAAGACGCTGTAAAGTAAAATAGTGAAAACTCGTGTTTAGAGTACTTACAGGTGTTTTTTTGGTGATTTTAAAATCATCAGTCTTAGGAGGATATAATAGGCTTATTATTTTTTACGTTGGAAAATAATCAAATGAGTCCATTATCTTGGATGGAGCGGTCTCAAACCACTCGTACCGACTCTTACACCTTGTTCTTTCAATTGCTCCTTACGTTTTAGGGCCATGGTTACCCGTTTGGACAGTTACGCGACCCCGACAGGCGTTTGGTCCTTCATGGGGCTGCGTCGGATTGCTGACAGCTAGGCTTGCTAGGCTTGCTACCCTTGCCCGGACCCTTGATCGGACAGCGACTCACCCATTACCCGCGACATCTGCGCTCCTGACCCAGCACTTGGCCCTGGAACGCAAAAGGAAAAGGGAAGGAAACAGGTGGATTTGATGGTTTTACCAAAGCAAAAAAGTGAAAATTATACTTCAGAAAACTCTAAACATTTATTCAGCTTGAGTTTCTTCCTGACCTGTCTTACTGCTTTTCTCTCATTGCAACTCCACGGTTCAGTTAATTAACTCCTACAAAGTTGCGTCTTACGACCAGCTTATTGCTAATTAGATGATACAATGTTTTTGCTCACATTCCGGCTCAAATTGTGGCAATTTGTGTCTACTTTGAGATGTTAAAATGTTTAATGTGTCTTCTCCTTTAAACTTCAATTATAATCTAGCTTTTTTACCCCTGGATTTGCTCGCGTTAAAAAGATGGCAAAAATGGCAAAAGTGGTCCAATTGCCTCCTCTGGGGCTTGGGGAAAAAAAAGTAATGGTAAAATATTGAATTGAATAAAGGATTTGGATAACTATCTAACCCCCTTATTGAGAAAACGAGAAGTAAAGTTACGCCAAGGTTAATCCTTAAAAATGTATGGTTAGTCCAAAGATTATCCTGGTTGTAATTTTAGTCCACGTTTATTAATGGAGGGGGTAGTTGTTCACTGGATTACTGAGTACTTCATTCTTTTTTTTCATTAAAAATTCTCATTTACATAAGCAAGGTGTCCAATCTTTCTATGTATTGTAGCGTATACACATGTATGCTTTCACAAGGAGAGACAAAATTATTCTAAAACATTTTCAGGGGATATCGGTAACATTTTTTAGGTTATTCTATTCCTGTTCTGTGGAAACACCCTCTAGGTAATGAAGAATGATTAACAGAAACATTGGGAACAATGTTTTTATTAAATTATCAGATTTGTGTTATGGGGACAGCGGGAATACACTGAAAATACAACTTCGTAGAACTCACTGGTTACTTAGTAAACGTCTAGAATTTGATTCATAACAAAACAAATGTTTGTACAGCTCAAATAAATGTTGTGCTAGTCTAGACTAGACTAAAATTAGATAAATGTTTCTATTCGCGAAAGCTTTGTGAAGCTCCGTGTAAATTATTACATGCAATCTCTCGGCAGAACAATGATTGTACTATTATTGTTAAATCCCTTTTCATGAATATTTTACTGAAGATTATAATTTTGTTGATAGACTGTGATAGTGAAATCAGTTATTAAAATAACGGGACCTTTAAGCTATTGTCAAACAGACAGGCGTCGCGAACGCGAAGCGAGGCGTTTTTGTTTGTAATGTATGGAATTGTTTGTAGCGAGTCACATAGTCTATCGGATCGCTTTCACTTTTTTATGTGACAAATAAAAACGCTTCGGATCGCATTCGCTTCGCCTGTCTGTTTGACAATTGCTTAAGAGGGCCAAAGCCTGCCGGGAACGCGGGTCTGTCTTATTGGGTAACCGTGACCCCGAAACGTAAAGAGCTATTGAAGGACACCGTGGATTTAACTCAATACGAGTCCGACAGTCTCTACTGTCCTGCCCTAGGTGGGACTCATTTGATGATTTTACCGCGAAATCAGAAAAAAATATGTAATCTCTCTATCTGAGCCAAAGTTGTTTTTTCTTTTTTAAAAAGCCCCAACTATGATAGAACTACATTAAAACTTCGTGCTCCATAAAGGTCCCATCCCACTGCCATTATTAAATCTCCGCCATTTTTGTTCCTCACTAAGTAAAGGTTAAGAATGAACTATAATAAAGCAGTTCTAAGAAAGAGATAGCTTGCATTTAACTTGGTCTTGTTTGCTTTGCCGCTATGATTCGCTCGCGAGGATGATTCTTAAGTAATTGGCCGAACAAGCACTTAAACTTTGGACTTGGAACTGTGTTTACACGATTCTAGTTTTGATTTAGTTTAGTTGTGGCTTTTTTGGTGACTGCTGTTTTCTTTTCAGAAATGTTTTTGTAAAAATTCTAAAGGCGAGATAGATAGGTATTATCCCGGGGTCGCGAGACTGTCTCACCAGGTAACCATCCTGGAACTTAAAGGGCTATTGAAGGATCACTGTGGATTTGAGTAGGTTCGAGTCTGACATTCCGATCCGACCTTAGTTCTGGTCTCATTTTTTTATTTTTTCATTTGATGAGTTTACCACAAAAAATAACAAAATATAGGTGTTCTTGAAATAATGTAGTTTAGAAGGTGATTAAGTAAATAATACTGGTGCATAAATTAAAAAAAAAATAATGCCAACCTATAAAAGAAATCTACGAAAAGAATGCCGACTCATTCGCACCAGAATATTGAAGACAATATCAAATCAATACCAGAATATTGAAGAAAATATTCAAGTTCAAGTATGAAAATTTTCGTCACGTTACAATTATTATTTAGTACTCACTAATTATTCCAAAAAAGAATCGTCACTTGTCTCGTGTAAACGAAACTAAACTGTCGCATCAATTTCTATTAGTGCGAGTAGGTACTAAATAATAATTGTAACACGACGAGAATCTTGATACTTGAACTTGAATATTGAAGGACTCAAGACCAACGATTAATCATATCTTTGTTAGTTTTCAACGACTTGGTATTTATTAAAATTGTTGTTGATTAATGAACCCCTTTTGATAACTTGCGTCTTAAAAGCTTATCTTTAAACCTTTTGCTGACGAAAAAAGAAAATTTGGATTCTTTTTTCCTTGCTCTAAATGTTTTACGTCGTAGGTAGGTAAAAAAGGCGACATTTTTCCTCTTATGCAAAATTTTAGATGGCCTCAAGATTCAGAAACAGTGTTACGATTTGACAGTTACCCCCTTAGGCTATTTGGTTGTTTGACAGTCGTTACTATTAGTCAGAAGCTCTAAAAGTCTGACAGCCAGTCTTACCATGGCAGTCGCTCCATGTATAATACTGATCTTCAGCTGCATATGGTTCGACTGGAAGCCGACCTCAATATAGTTGGGAAAAGGCAGGCAGATGATAGTTTTTAGGGTTCCGTAGTCAACAAGGAACCCTTATAGTTTCGCTATGTCCGTCCGTCCGTCCGTCCGTCCGTCCGTCCGTCTGTCCGCAGTTTAGCTCAGAGACGCACAGTACTAGAGAGCTGTAATTTGGTGTAAATATACGGATTTGTTGTGCCGAAAAAGTGGTAAAATAAAATCTCGTAAAATATTTTTTTTATGGTACCTCCAGTACTTACACGTAAAGTGAGGATTTTTTTTTTCTCACGTACCCCTTAGTGTGGGGTATCATTAAATAGGTCTTTAAAAAATAATGTGAGTTTCCATTAACAATTTTTTGATAAAAAAATTCGTTTGTGAAATATTAAGCTTTAAAGTGCTAAATTTTGCTCGACTCGAGTGTCCCCCCCCTCTACCAGCTAAACGGTTACGTTTGGGGGTGTGAAAAAATTCACAATAGTAGTATATATAACGGAATTTAAAAGAAAATTATCATGACTAAGTAGGCTTTACAACTTTACGAGTAATAGTCGACCAACTTATAAAATGTACTTGATATCATATTTTCTTAAACAAAATGTATCGGAGACAACTGCAAATGTAAGTTTGTCAACTTTATTTTTACAGCTTTTATAGGTATGTTTTTTGGGGATAGGTAGGTTTTAATCGTCAACAATTTTAACTAACTTCAAAAAAAGGAGGAGTTTCTAAATTCGTCGAAATCTTTTTTTTATGTATTATCCCCAATTTCTCAGACTCCTGGGCCGATTTTGAAAATTCTTCTTTTTAAAATTAAATTCAGCGAATCAGTTTAGTTAGTTCGCATAAGTATTTTGATGGGCAACTACGGAACCCTACACTGTGCGTGGCCCGACACGCACTTGGCCGGTTTTATTGTTGATTCTAGCTTTCAGGAGTTGCAAAGGGAGTAGAGAGGCACAACCCCAAAAATCTAAAAATGTTTCAGGATAAATATTTTCCTCTGGATAAATATTTCTTCATAATAAACTGTTCGTTCAAATTGAAAACACAGCCTTAAGTAAAGAATAATTGATGAAGTGATACAGAAACGATATTCCTTTTCCCAATTTCCTTTTTAATAAAACCGTTTTTACAAAGGCCACGCGTGTTTGTACGTTTAAAATGAAAGAAAAATATTACTATATTATATTACTATATCGTTTACATTTTCATTTATGTGCAAAGGTCATGAATTGGAACTTCTTGTTACGAAAATAAATCGAAGGTTCTCGAAAGAAACTCAAACTTTTTTTTTACGTGGACATATAAATAGATAATCTACGTTATTTGACACAACTTTTCAAAGTTTATAAAATTCATGGTAAGATGCATTTTTTTTTTTCGTGGTAAAATCATCAAATGAGTCCATGCACCCCGGGCAGGGCGAAAGGTACTGTCAGACTAGTACTGACTAAAATCCACGGTGTCCTTCGGTAGCCCTTTGTGTACAGTCACGAGCAATAGTATGTATACACTAAGCAGCATTCAAAAGCGATGTTCTACTACTATACTGATTGAACTTGTGCCTTTTCATTAGACTTCTATTTTGGAAGCCATACTTTTTCGAAATATCTCTTATTTCAATGTGGAAACCAGTATTTCACGAGTAAATTGCGTTAGAATTTTATTAACTGTATACATGTTATTACTCGTGACTGTACCGGACTGGAGTCGCCATATACGCACATCCCGCAACCCCGGCAGGACCGTGGCCTTCTATAGGGGGGCTCCGTCATTATGCTGACGTTCCTTGAGGCGCGCGTGGAACACAACACGCCGTCGACCCGGGCATCGGGCATAGTCGGACAGCGAGTTGCCCTTTACTCGCCGCTCGCATGCCCGCGTCAACGGTGGCCGGAGATCGTCCCGCGACATCCGTCGCCGTGGGCGTCTACCATTGCATCTGGAGCGGAGGGAGGGTATCCTCATTCTCTCGCGGCCTGCCTCCTCCTTTGCGAGCAACTGCTTCGCAGAAGGAGGCGACCGCTTCCCACTCAGTGTCGCCCTGCAGCATGGGTAATTTTTTTTTTATATTATATTATAAGATAATAATATTATAAGATATTTTTTTGATAAAATATATATTTTTTTTAACAAAGATTCGAACGCTTCGGAATTCGGAAGTGCGGGGGGGGGGGCTTGTGACGTCATAACGCCTGTGAAATTATACCGACCGAGTGACATTTTGTGATTTTTAGAAGCGCTATATTTTCGTCAATTTTGCTTTACACAACAAAAGAAAAAATACGGGTAAAATATTTTTTAGTAATCCAATTTTTGTTGAGCAAAATAGCTTATTGTTTTAAAGATTGTTCAAACGATCAAGTCCTCACTCAGAGAGGTTATTTCAAAACCTCTTATTTGTTTGATAACAGTGATTAGTGACCGGGCCGGAGGCTACTTTCCACACATCGAGTTGGCTTCTCCGAATTATCACCCTAGGTAGTGTTTTTATTGTCCATTTGTATTGTATGATTGTAGAAGTTTTGGTATTTCGTTGATTGGTTTAGAAGTGTGATTTTATTGAAGTTTTAATTATAGTTTGGTGGTTCACGATTTGTAAACTATATGAGAAAATTTAGGACCAGTAGCCTTAACGAGTTTTCAGTATTTGAGACGTAAAGTAAACTGGAACTTTGACAATTTCAAATTGGCAATTTTCAATGAAAAAATTAGTTCATTTCCTTCTTCGCACACCAGAGGCGCTGTTCCATTTTTACATACAAGAAACGCTGTAAAGTAAAAGAGTGAAAATTCGTGCTAAGGGTACTTACTGTTTATTATATTATGTATTGCAAAAAAAAAGTTTGCCTTTGGGTTTAGTAGTCACGAAAAGATATGAAAGAGTAAAACGAAATGATTGATTATCAACCTGTACCTTTAGCACGAATTTTCAGTATTTGAGACGTAAAGTAAACTGGAACTTTGACAATTTCAAATTGACAATTTTCAAGGATAAAATTAGTTCTGTCTTCGCACACCAGAGGCGCTGTTCCATTTTTTTTCATACAAAAATGCTGTAAATACTGGAAAGACGCTGTAAAGTAAAAGAGTGAAAATTCGTGCTAAGGGTACTGAGCGTTAGTTTTGTCACAGTAAAATACCTGTAATTATGATAGCTAGTCAAAACAAATACATCTACTGATTGATGAAGTCAACACCAACCTCAAAAAAAATATAGAATCCTGCCTAACTGATTAAAAACACGAAACTGATTCTTCTGACGCTACAAACCCAGCAATCATAAAGACATTCCCTCAGTCTGTGTCTTATTGGCTCTGCAGACTTCCACATTATCGATCGTGGATAATATAAGAATAACAGTTTAATTAAACAGAAGAAATAACTACTAAAGGAGATTAATATTGCTCTACAAGCTTCTTTGGTTTGCGGAAAGTCAAAAGTAACGCCGTCATTTTCTATCTCAGTAACATGTCAAAAAATGCTGCAGTTCCAATTTTTTATTAAAAATATTGGAACTGATGGTTGGAACATGGGATGTCCTGCCATGACGTCTAAAAGCGAGAGTTGTTTCACTGTGGGAAAGAAACAGAGCTATACAAGTCTAGCGCCATCCCGTTTCCACAGAGGAACTATTCTCGATTTAGAAGTCTCGTCATGATAGGACACCTTCTGTTAAATAAGAGCAGCTTCTAAAATAAAATCATTTCGCATAAGGGTGCTCCTACATCTATCGACGCGGAATCGGTTTTTTCCGTCGCCCTTTCTCTTTCTGTCGCTTAGAACTGCCATTTGCTAGACCGAGACAATGCGATAGCACGCGTCTCGAGGATTCCGCCGCGTGCTATCGCATTATGCTTTCTGTCTCGATAAAGAGAGAAAGCCGATTCCGCGTCGATAGATGTGGAAGCACCCTAACTATTCGAATAATTTTGTAACACAAGTATTCAAAACTTAAAATCTGATACCGAACTGATTCATCTGACGGTACAAACCCAGTAATCATATAATCATCCCGTCAGTCTGTTTGTCTGATTGCCTGTCCTGACTACCACTTATTTACCGATCCTCAGATTTTGGTGTGCAATCATCTTCACCTTTTTCATTCGTTGTTACTTATAATTTGGCGCTTGACGTGCCGTGTCGCCTCTGTTGTGGTTTCTTTGATGTTTTGTGGACGCCTTTTTTTACAAGCTTTTACCAGTGGCTTCGCTTGCCTGTTAGTCGAGAATTCGCCCACGAGACATTAATATGTCTCGTGTTTTTCATTTCAGTTATTCTAGTAATCTAGAATAACTGAAATCGTATGTTTTATTGCATATTATAGCTTAGCTCAGAGCCTATAATATAAGCTCGAAGCTAGGTTATAATCTGCAATAAAACATGTATCTATAAAAACTTTGCAAGTATAGATTACATACTCTTAATATTATAAAGCTGAAAAGCTTGGTTTAACCAAGCTTTTCAGCTTTATAATATTAACCCGCGCGTTGAACGGGCTGATGTAATTACTGGTTCGATTTTTTTTTTGTATTAAGTATATAGCCTCTTCATCCAGAAAGACTATAAATATAGGCTATGTACCATCACGTGACCAATTAGAGCCAAAGCTAGTAAATTAAAATATTTAACTTACAAGTACTTATACATACAAATGCAGGAAGCAATACGACAGAGTGTTTCATTTAATTATTAAATAGGTCAAATTTCGTCTTTGATGCCATCAGTGTAGGACTTGCAATCGCTTGTCTCTGAATAAACATCAAAGGACAACCTATTAATATAAATTACCACCCCGAAATTACTCTCCAACATAATAATAATTCAAATCACCGTAAACCCGAGCGCAGACAGCGTGATTCCCATCCTTAATTCAAATTCTCGAGTTAATTTGGCGTAAAACCTAATCAATCCGTAATTGATGTCACAAAATGGAGGAATACAGAAGGCCTCATAAAATAGCGAAAACTCACACAAATACATGCATTATGCTTCACTTACTACGAATGCAAGCGAACTCGCGACTGCCATTTTTTTGAGATCTCCACGCACGAATAGACACACTTCACGTACAGCGAGTGCAAACGCACTCGCGACTGTCATTTGTTTGAGATCTCCACGCACACATACACACACTTCACGTATAGCGAGTGCAAGCGTACTCGCGACTGTCATTTGTTCGAGATCTCCACGCACACATAGACACACTTCACGTACAGCGAGTGCAAGCGCCCTCGCGACTGTCATTTGTTTGAGATCTCCACTCACACATAAACACACTTCACGTACAGCGAGTGCAAGCGCACTCGCGACTGTCATTTTTTTGAGATCTCCACGCACACATAGACACGCTTCACGTACAGCGAGTGCAAGCGTACTCGCGACTGTCATTAGTTTGTGGTCTCAACGCACACAGTCACACTTCACGGACAGCGAGTGCAAGCGCACTCACGACGTTTATGTGTGCATGCGACTCGACGTGTAGAGTCGGCTTTCTGTGTAATTTGACTATTCTATGATGCAGTTCGACTATGTGACGTCAATCTGAATTTATACTAATTTGCTAAAGTAAATAGCTGGCAATGTTCTAGAACTGGTAAGTACTTGATAATTAATTCGATTTGTCATTATTCAGTATACCTCAGACGAACTGTCGTGCATAATTTGTCGCTGCGTTTAGTTGCCTTATCAACTGTCGTCTTGAGATGCCTCTGGGAGCTGTTCGATTAATTTGAATGTGTAATGTGTTGGAAAGCGATTTAGTTTGCATTTAGTAATTTCGTTAATTAGTAGGGAATCGTAACTAGGACATTGACTTACTTATTTCAATTGAATCACATTGCATGAAGTATTTCAGGTATTTTGCCACTGTCCACATTGTTATTTTATTCTAGTTTACCGGTTCCCATTACTGGGAAGTTTTCAATGCGGACAGTGGGAACAATGTATTCAAATTGCTTGAACTTTACATTTTTGAACTTGAACAGACTTAAAATATTTGCAATTTACTTATGCTATTGATTTATTTATCCATGAAATAAAATAGCATAATTATCCTCAGTTCGCACAACTTCCCAAAATTCAAAGCTCATCAATCGAACACGAAAATTCCGAGACTGACGCAATGGGAATCCCGAAAGTGACGGCTCCCGGTAACGTGATTAATTAAATTTCACATGACGTCGCAACTGTGACGCAGGAAATTGGGTTTAAATGTGTCGAACGCGTTCACAATGTTTTACTCTAATACAGTTAAGAGTTACATGTTTGGAGAATTATTGAGTTTGTGAGAAAATTGCGTTTCTGTTGGGTAGTTCATTAATACCTGTTCACATGAATATTTGGGTTATGTTATTTTGGAAACAGGCGACGTTTGATAAGCGATGAAATAACAGAATGTTTCTTCTGATTAGGTAATGATTCTTTCATATATTTTCTGTGAGTGATGTCATAATGAACGTTTTGTCAATGATTTTCGGCAATAACAGATCGCATTTAGCATTGTACATGGAGTAAATAGTATTCAGAGAGTTTAAAATTTTAGATGGTTTGGTCATATTGAGAAGTTAAGTGAAAGCCGACCTTCAGTAGGACAATGCAGATGTTAATGGACGAGGCCTAAGAAGATTGTTAGTATCGTAGATGGTTATTCTGTATTTTCTGTTCCATGTATCCTCATGGAAAAAAGATGGGAATTATATATTATGCGTGTTACATGCGAGAGTATCATTTACTGTCAATACCGCTTTATCTGTAGTCACCTTTAACAACTACAAACAATAAGAAGTTGCAATTTAAACCTTACGAACTAAATCCAGGACTCAAAATCACAATCACACAAAATCCCCGCTAATTTTCATTCTTTTTTTCGGTAATGACACCGTATCATTTCGACACAAGGTTGAAAATCGCTTATCACTTAGTGCCACCCAATAATTGTGCAGTCAGTCACATCAACCGTTCGTTTTTTTTTTCGGAGAATTTAATTTAGCTCGCGGGCGTATTTTACCTTTCTGACACTTCCTTGTTAATAAGTACGGAACCTATGTTAATAATATCAGTAGCCTTAAAAAGTCATTACTTTGATGCTTTTTAAAGGATAATGACTAGTCGGGTAAAGGTGTGTCATTTTTGTGTAAGTAAATTAGGGTTTAAGTACTTGAGAAGCTACTTATTTTTTATAGTTGACGGTTACTTGCTTGAGGGTATAACTGCGTTGGTTACCGATGACTATGTACAACTTTTCTTTCAAAAGTTGTTTCACACATTTTTTTAGAAGTCAGTTTAATATTTTTTTTCAGAAGTGATTTTTTCCCCTTTTTAGTGGGTTCAGGCGTAATATTAGGTTGCGCGATTGCGTAAAAAATGCATAGATATGCGATAGCATCAATCGCGGCCCTGCCACCGGCACTGTGTGCCTTTAAACGCCTTTTTAGTCAATTTTGGTTTACACAACTCAGGAAACTTACATAACTTACCCTTATGTGAAGTGTTATTTTAATTATATGTGTGTACAATAAAGAATAAGAATACGAAAAAATATGGGTTAAATATTTTTCAAATTCTGACTATTCATTGTGATTTTATCAGTCATCGTGCCTACGTCAAACGTGAAGAACTGGCCTTAAGTGAAAATTATTATTAGTAGCTTTTCACAAAGCTTTTAGTAAGCTGTAACGCTAACAGCTTATTGACAAGCTATGTCCTAGAATGTACAGGCCTTTGGTATTTATAATCCCGCTATTTTCCGAGGTACTTTTAATGCACTTCTTGAAAAACTTAGTTTATTTTGGCTTGCGAAACTAAAAATAAATATAGGTTGTGTTCTCTTTTGTTTTAAGCCTTTCTCCAAGAAACCACAAAACTTAAAAAAAAAAAATGGTTACACTTTTTTTAAATAAATTGATTTTGTATTACTTTTGAGTATGACAGTGTCTTTTTATAAAGTTACGAAAAGCCTAATAAAACATTATTTTGACTGAATTATAGAGTGTTGAAAACAAAAAAATAGGGATGAAGTCGAAAGAAAGTACCTAAAGCTGTGATGAAGTGATCAAATACCAATTGGTTACCATCAGGCACAGAATATATAATAGTACCTAAAGGCACATCAGGCAAGATTTTGGTCAAATTCAAGCCTGGCCTTAAATAAGTATAAAAAAAACATGGTTGAATTACGACCACTGCACTAATTCGTTGACTACTCATCATATAGGGCCGCGGAACTGTCTCATCAGGTACCCGTGACCCTGGAACATAAAGGGCTATTGAAGGATCACCGTGGTTTTTAGTCGGTACAAGTTTGACAGGCCCTTACGCCCCGCCCTGAGTTCAAAACTCATTTGATGATTTTACCACGATAAAAAAACCATTCATTATAAAATATAAGAAAAATATTTAAATTTCGAATCGAAACCTCTGTCTCTTTCATTCAACCAAAAAAATAACCAAACTACCGTCATCTTACTACATTTTCGTCTAACGCATCTTTTATTTTTTCCCAGGTACGTCCAATAAGCTTGCTGAGTGGATCTTGTCTCGACCGGATAAAGGCCCGCTTGTCAACCCTTCCGATTTACCTTGAAAACCCCTTCGTTACTTTACCGCTTGTTTGCAAGGTAAGCTTCGGCAGGTTAAGTTTCTTTGTGACGTCATTTTATGATAAAATGATTGTGGATTTATCTGCATTAACCAACGACGATTATAATACTAGACTCGTAATAACAGGCGACCGATGTATGTCAACGCATTAGGCAAAAAAGTCTTATATTCGTCTCATTTTGACCACTCCTTTGAGCCGTAAACATACGTTGAGACAGAACAGACCTTGAGTTAGCCAATCACAACGCAGTACCCCGTCCCCCTCGCTTACGTAGTACCTCAGTGAGTTGACAGAATAATTTTTGTTCCTTAGATCGCGCATGCGGAGTCTAGTATTATACAGTCGTTCGCATTAACTAAGCATTTCTATGGAAAGAAAAATTTGAACTGCGAGCAGAATTTGAACCTACATTCAGTACATCCGATACTCTTTCCAACCGAGTCACCTACAAGTTCATGCCTACTGCGTCAAATTCTTCAATCCATTTCTAACGTCTCAAGGTGACCTTTTAAATCCTGCTCACGTTTCGATTTTTTCTGTCCATAGAAAAGGTTCGAAAATCGCGAAGAATGCGTTAATGCGAATATTATTTATAGTTTTACTAAAATTATAAATGCGAAAGTTTGTAAGAATGTCTAAATATTTTTTACTTAATCACTTCTAAAAGACCGTTCACCTTTGTTTCGACCTCGTTTATGACGAAAATTATCCCATACGGGAATGTAACACTGGGATAAAAGCTATCCTAGCCGGATACGTAATCGTCGCCGGACAAACGAGCTACCGTGACGTGGCTATTGAAGGACAACGTAGATTTTAGTCAGTACAAGTCTCGCCTGCCCCGGGGTGGGATGGAAGGCCTCATTCGATGATTTTACTACGTTAAAAAAATATATGAATAACGTATCGTGTGGTTATATTAACAAAAGAAAAGTGAGCTTTTACTCGAATACTTGCCTCACATCAGTTGACAAAGGGTAACGTTGGGAATTTTCGAATTTCATCGAAGTTTTACTTGAGTATTCTTTTGAAACTCGCGTGTCAAAGTATTTACGGTCGGTATTTCCGGTAAGATCACCTACTTATCTTATATTGGATGCAGAACTGATATTTCTTTTTTTAGCTTCCTATAATTCAGTTCAAGGGTGTTTGCATAAAGTAACCGTATTTAAGTATGGCTGGAAACAAAACTGCATTGTCAATTTATTTGCTTTGCCTTTTTTTATTTTTCTATCAAACTACAATTACTAATTCTGTGTTGATCACTTTTAGTTCCCTGCGAGTAGCTATGTTTGCTTTTGCCAATGATATTGACATTTAGAACAGGCTTTTTTTTAATTAAAATCAAATAAGACCTAAAAAGTACTCAAAAAGGTTGTAGTGCATATTAAACTTGACACGTACTTCACTTCGCGGTTTTCCCCAAAAAGTTCCCATCTCTTTCACTTTCCAATAGAAATACACAGAATTTTTATATACATAATCTAAATCCCAATTAAACTCATAACTCAAATAAGACAATCAGTTGACAGTTGTGAAGTATTTGGCATCGTCACAAAACATTGCGGCGCCTTAAAAGGCCACAACTTGAATGTACTGTCAACGCTAAGTAGATGAGTTTCTTGGCAAGTAAACCGACGCTCCAATTAATCATTTTAAGTAGATTTGAGAGGGTAGAGAATTTATAGAAACGGAAAATATGAAATGCTTATGCCAGCAAAAATTCGCTCGCTGAAAATTATCCCACGGAAACGTAAGATCGGAGTGAAAACTATTCTATGTGTCAATCTAGGCTTTCAACTATTCTAGTACCAAATTACATCCAAATCCGTTCAGTACTTTTTGCGTGAAAGAGTAACAAACATCCATCTGTTCACAGAAACACCCAAATGGTCACATATTTATACAAACATCCATCCTTACCACAGAATATATAATAGTACCTAAAGGCACAGAAGCATTACTCCCAAAAAGAAAACAAACAAATGTAAAATCTATGCACGAAAGAATAGATTCCATTTTTACTTGCACCCGCATCACCCACCTACTTTTATAATAGCCTAAACTTCCCGTGCGCAAGCTAAAATGAACTGAATAGTGACGCGCGAGAGTTCATTTTAGTTTATCTGACGCCAACGACATTAAAAGGTTACTGTCGGTCAAGCTCAATAGGGTTGCGACTCGCGAGTTTGGGCACAGTTAGGTAGGAATACGTATTTTATGTATTGTTTAATTACATTATTAATTAACATAAATATATATCACTCCTCATTACCTCCTTATGTCCCTCAAGGAATTTTGTTTTTATCATCAGCCTATATCTTTTTCTGTTTCGTCATCGATTACTTCATATTCATATCGATTGGTATCAGAATGTTAACAGTAGGTACCTACGGCACCTTACGTGAGGAATAATATACCTATACACCGTGACTTTTTAGTCGCCTTACAACGGCAGCCCAGTTCATGTATGCAATGACTAAAACACGTTTATAATATAAAATATGTATTTAAGAGATTTCAAAATTTAAAAATAAAATAAAACCTGCGGTCTTTGTTTACATCAAATATCAAAGATTTTAAAACGTTGTCAGAAACAAAAAGGTTAGTTCCGTTTCAATCCGTTCTGGTCAAGCTGTAGTCATAACTTTAAAGATCGATTGTTATCGTTTACGGCAAAATAGGTAACTAGTCCTTATCATTTCATTCATTTCATTGCCACAGGCCCCGTGTTGCTTGTCTTTTTATGTAAGTAGGTAAAAAAGTCGCGAAGAGAATTACGATCGCTGACCTTGAATGCGTAGTGTAGCCATTTTCTGAGTTTGAACGTGTCTAAACAATAACGTAAACATCTTCCTACTTTCTACCGATCATAATTCGACCTACCCGTATTCAGCTTAGGTGAGTGAGAGTGATGTCAGGTTTGATAATCGTCTATTTTATTTATCTTGGTCGTCTTGTAGGCCAAATTTGTAACCTACCTAATCATGATTACTATCCGGTACTTGAATGACATTAATAAGCACGCCACAAGCAGGTAGATAGTTTTTTGATCATTATTAAATATGTACTACATAGATAAATATTCACTTTTTTTCTTACCTTTCGAAATCACGCGGTAGTGTGTGAAACGTGAGGCTCCTATCACTGTCATTATTTAAACAACCAAAAGTTAAGCAGTATTTTTTTTTCTTCATCATAATTATATATATTTTTTTAAACTCATGCGTAAATTCAACCAAACACCAAACTTAAATATTATTTAAGTAAGCGCGTGCGTAGTGGGTGGCGCGCGGCAACCGACTAAATGTCCACTCCGAAGTGGTCCCCGCCAATGCTTGCAGTTTTATACCTACACTGCGGAGTGAGCCAGGCCTGTCCTTACAAACTATAGCATTTTATATAGGTATAATCGTAATAACGAGCAAATGTTTGGACGTGTAAGAGTCGAAAGCCAACATCTGAAAATAATTTAAAATCATCATCATTTTTCTTCCAGCATCCCTATTTCATCCCATATTTTTTCCACTCTCCGCTAGTACATAATTCCTTGAACGTTATCCTGTACGTATTTAAAAATAGTTAATTTTATTATATTTCAGTTGTTTTGTATGCTTTCCAATAACTTCTCAAAACACAGATCAAAACATACAATCTTTTATAACACCCAATCCAATACTCAGCCGTAGAAACTTCGAGAATTTAACCCTTCTGCTTGTCCCAATTTAACCCTTTTGAATAAGCGTCTAAAATCCGGTATATACGGTATCCCCACGTCAGCAAGGATTACCGATTATGTGAGCACCGGAAAACGAGAGAACGCCATCTTCCGTGCAGATTGGGAATTTTTCTTTTCATAAAAATATGTGGATACAAAATATACTATGAAAGGGAAAAAGTTTGGAAAATGATTGAAAAAGGGTTAAAGAATAAGGCTGGTTTACAATGTGATTGGATTTATCATGACTCTTTTTAATTCTTATTTAGTCAAACATTAAATTAATGGCAAATAAAAGGATAGATTCGCGGGCCTCTACTGTTCATACTGCTCTACCCAAGGCACAGGACACATTCGATGATTTTTACAACCCAGAGCAAAAGCGGAAAGGGAGACAAAGTGTCAGATTTAACTGACTACAATATAAACCTTTTTCTTCCCGTATGCTTTGCGTTCGAAGCCATGATTCTCTTTGATGATAGACTTGCGACCCCGGCAGTACATACCAGTGTAGCATCAAGTTTTTTCCACCAGACCTATCATACAAACAGCAATACGAAACATAGGAAACAAAAAAATCTCTCCACACACCTATAAAATATCAAAATCAAACTAACAAACTTCCAAACCCTTACCTTAACCAACAAACAACTTGGGATTCAACCCTCGCTTCTCCAAATCGCAAATGATATATCTTCGCGCGTCCAGGTCGAGTTATAATTCCCAAAACGCTCGTATCCTAACACTTTAGACGTATAATATTCTTTATGAGCACCTACGACAGTTGTGTGGTGCGATTTATAAGCGACAGCGATTTTGGTACATAAAAATATGTGAGAGAGGTTTCCAGAATTTGTGATACAGACAGTCCAAGCTTTAAAAGTTCAGGTAACTTACAATACATAATTGTCAATTTAATAGTACCATATTTTATAAATATTTTGAATCTAATCTTATTTATGAAAATACTTACTCTCCATTTCAGATAAGTTTATTTTCGACGCTACGAGCTCGTTATTCGCGAAATTGCGACATCCACCACGTACGTTTGTTTGTACCAGCTTTGACGCGCGTATATGCTCGTTTGAAAGAAATCCACCATTGTTTTGAACTCATAAAAACACTTATATGAAAAAACTTACGCACGTTGAAAACATATGGTGGAATTTGATAAGAACATGCCACGAGCCGATATTTATTTATTTATTTATATAATGGCCTATCTACAATTGTTAAACTATTATAGCAAACAAGACAAGCACACATACCATCCAAGTGCACAATATTAGGCGATATAATGAATAGAAATTACACTACTCATAACACAGCCTTAGTTTCAGGATAATCTCTGGTACTACAATTATAAATTTATTAATTACCTAATTTGGTGGACTTGGTGCTTGAAGTTTTGGAGTGAAGTACAAGTTATACCAATGGTTTCGTCACAATTATTCAAGATTTTACACAGTCTTGGAATCGGGGAATTAGACCCTGAAACAGTTTTACGGAATGAGGTATACACGCGAATAAAACAGAAACCGCAAGACGCAAGTCGAAAAGGCCTGGTTAGTGAACGTGTCTTAAACCAGTGAGCATGTTAATAATTTAACGAAAATTTTGAATACAACGGCTCAATTTAATAAATAACGAGCGAAACGGTTGATGCCTGTATATAACTAAAGAAAATGGAGTTTTAATATTAGATACCGTTAATGTACTAAATTGTGTAGTGTAACGAGATATTGATGGTTATTCTGTTTTATTTCTGGAAAATTGTTATGTTGATCTTGTAATAAAATTTGTTATTATAGTAATTTTTTGTATAAAATTGGGTTTTAAGATTAGCTTGTATAGAAACAAGAAGTACTGCACAAAGGGTCAATATTCTGGCAGATAGAAGACGAATTAAGGATTCAATCCGGTGATAAAATTGTGAAAGGGTCCACCAACTGCCTGACAATCAGCGTGCTATGGAAAGCCCTATGCTTGGGAGGACCCAAGCATAGGGCAAATGACCCATATATATGAGGTCATACGCCACAAAATCAAAGTAGCACATATGGTTCCAAACTGTAGCAAGCAGAAGTGGTAGTGGCTGGTCATATCTGTTGCAGAACCGATGAAAGGTGGAATTGAAGGGTTTTCAAACTGAAACCGCGCGGAAGGTAGGTACCTTCCGCGCGGTTTCAGTTTGAAAAGCCTAAAACCTTTCAGGTGAAAGTGGGTGGATGAAAAAGGCGGAAGATCGTGCGCTGCTTTGCTCCTATGCCTACGTCCAGCATATGCTGAAGTGGTGATGAGAAGTTTGACGGTTGCGAATTGTTCTAGTAACAGTATTTGATCCGACACTTCATCAAGTTTTCAGTAAGGGAATGTCGCACTTAGGGGAATTAGCAGCGGGAGTAATTAATTGCTTGGTAATTACCAGCTAGCAACAAGTAATGCTTATCTGTTAGTCACGAGCTAGACGCTCAAGCGATAATTTGTTTAAAGGCAACGTCCTCCGACCAGGCGGGTGTTTGTCTGAATTTTCTGTATGCTCACAAGTTATGGAAAACCACGTACCAAAAAACAATATTGTTGATTCGTCTAAATAAAGAAAGTAAAGATTTTTCGAAAAGAATTTGACTAGCATGGCCCCGAACCTGCGTTTTTCTGGAATGTTTAATTATTTATATCGGGCGAATATTTATAAGGAGTCTGTCTATAAAAAAAAACAACAAAAATATCTTAATTTGCATCATAGATGACAGAATAAAGAAACTTTCAATGCGACGTTAGGTATCCACGTGATGAAACCTAGCAACATTCGCGTTTTTCTCTATCACCCGATGCCGCTACTCTCGGCGGGGCTACCCGCTACCTCTTATGACTTGCCCCTTAATCTCTACGAGACCAACTTATCCTGCGCAAGTATTTTTTCAAATTGAATTTCTTTCTTATAATCTGTTTCCGTAACCAGAAATGAAATAGTTGAATTGTGGTCGATCTGATATAATTTCTTTATTAATTCAGTTTGTTAAATGTTGGTGCAACGGGGGCCAACCGATGTATGCGCAAGTGACGAATTGCCGATAGGCGTGGCGGTCCAAGAGGGAGGCCTATGTTCAGCAGTGGACGTCTTCCAGCTCATGATGATGATGATGATGATATTGGGGCTTTAGTGTGGGTGTAGAAGTCTGTTTTCATTGTAGGAACCTTTTTATTACTACTGACTAATTCCTATTAGAAAATAACCCAACAACACTTACCTCGAACTGTGAATCGAACCCGGGATCTTATGCTCTAGTTGACATATGAGGTGCAGACGTTTGGAAGTAATAAGTAGGCAAAGAAAACAGGCGTAATTGACTTAGTTTTATGCTAAGTAAACACCATGGCTTAAAATATTACATTAAATTCCATTATTGGGATCGGCTTCCAGTCGAACCAGATGCAGCTGAATATCAGTATTTTACATGGAGTTACTGCCTATCGGACCTCCACAATCCAGTAACTAGGTAATACGATACCCCATGGTAAGACTGGTTGTCAGATTGTAAAGCTTTTGACTAACTGTTAAAAATCTAAAGCAGCCGGGACAAACGGCTTTACGTGCTTTCTGAGGCATGGAGGATACTTGCTATGACAGATGATCACCCATCCAAAGATCAACCTTGGCAAGCGCTGCTTAACCCGGAAGATCGGCCGGTGCAGAAGTTATTTTGCCACAAGCATCTCCAAATTCCAGTATAGAAGTAAACATAAAATCTGTTCATGTCGACAACCCTTGTTTACCTATATCGTATGTTGGGTTCCGTAGATTGAAAGTAAATGGAATTTCCATCAATCATTTATGTTTAAATGAATCCCTTCAATAGAACATTTTCTGTTTGTGAATATTTTTAACATTTTTTGTTGTTATCCACCTTTTTTGTTGAACGCTGTTTGGACGGGTTGTGTTGATATTAAAAATGGATCTGTATAAATTAATGATTAAGGCTCATAGCACACATACCAACTCGAAAATCGGATCGTCACCGTATCGCCTCTCCGTCAATCTAACATAAGTCCGTAACCAAAGCGAATCATCAGCTTTGATACGTAGACTTGGCTACAGCTAGGCAACCCCGCGGTTGCGGCTCGGCGACTGTTTGACCTCGCTGGACGAAAAGGTGCAAGCGCTACGACGAAGAGGCGTAAGTGCAGCGACGGACAAGCGTATAGGCAACGAGCCGTAAGCGCGTAGTCGACGTAAGCGCCGACACAAGGAGCTGTAAACGCGGGGACTGCTGGTTGATCACCCCGCGTTTACGTTACGATTCCGACTAGTTTGCTTTTCAGTAGAGACTTACAAACAAAAAATTCTTAACGACCTAACTTGATACTAACTGTTACGATTCCTTTCCATGTTGATATGTGTGCTGTGACCCTTGAGGCTTCGGCCAGGAAGTGTGCCAGACTAAATGAATATTCGGATTTATATTAATCCTGTAAACTTGTTTCATAAATGAGCGTATTATGCAAGCAGTATATGCTAGAACCTGTACTAGTTTACCTGTATCGTGAGACGGTCCGGAATACCGGAGAAGCGAAAGGAAGCAAAATAATTTATTGCCGATTTTATGTCAGGCAACTTCCTATACTTATTCCAATCTGTTTGCGCAGGCGTACTTGTACAGGCAGACGTTTTCGGTAGATCATAGTGTGTGAAACTGAGCCTGTACCCAAACGGCAAGCGACAATCGCTAGCGTTCAGCATTCGCTAATACATTTTCAACTTCATATCCCATGGCATAAAGTTGAAAATCTATCAAAGATTACAGATCGTTTTCGTTTGTTTCGTTCGCCATCGCTCAGCAGTCATTACTAAATTTTCAACTTTATGCCATGTGATATAAAGTTGAAAATGTAGTAGCGACTGCTGAACGCTAGCAATAGTCGCTTGCCGTTTGGCTACAGGCTCTGGTATGATAAGAAGGTTGGTGATTGCGGTGGTGATTACAACACAGGCTTGTTTTTATGGTGATTTTAATAGGTTTTAAATGCTGTTTGCTGGTTTCAGTTGGAACATCATCCAGTCCTTAACTATTAGTGAGTTGAACATTATGTAACTGGGATTTGGCTACCCTCTGATATCGAAGATAATAAAACTGACTCTGGGAATCATAGAGGTTTCGCATGACTTTAGAGTAACATTAAATAAAATTAAGCCCAGGTTTGCCAACAATTTTTGCCGTAAATGATGTCAGTAATATTTGGACATGACTAACATAAGTTACGGCAAAAAATTGTGAGATAAACTTAGAAAGTATATATTATATTTTTAAATATTAAACGCATTAACGCATGCGTAGCGAATTTCAAAGTTTTTCTTAGGAAAGGTAAAATTCGATCCGCGGGCAGGATTCGAACCCACGACCTTCGGATTCAGTACATCCGACGCTCATTTCCAACCGAGCCACCGAGGATCTTACCTGCCGTGGCGAATTCTTCCTTCCATTTCTAACGTCTCATGGTGGCGTTCAGCGCCATCTATTGTAGAGTATTAGAACTACTTACTACAACCAACATGTTAACATTACAGTTAAATCAATGTTGTAACAGATGACGTCAACCATACTTAATATTTTTAAATATTAAACGCATTAACGCATGCGTAGCGAATTTCAAAGTTTTTCTTAGGAAAGGAAAAATTCGATCCGCGGGCAGGATTCGAACCAACGACCTTCGGATTCAGTACATCCGACGCTCATTTCCAACCGAGTCACCATTGAAAAAGACATTGATACTATGTATGTAAGGATATCAACTCACAACTCCAAACATGAGGCGCGTAATATAAAACACACGGATAAAACATTTTTTATTACAACATTTAGGTAAGCATTTACGTTATTCCAGACGTTTCTCTTTTTTGTTTTGTACACGGTTTTGGCATGTTTAACGAGTTACCTACGTGTTGTAAACTATTTTTTCGCGCATAAGAATACCTATTTTTGGGGAATACCAGCATATTTTATTTTCTAATGTAGGCGTGTATCATGGCGCATTCTACTAAATCTTAATTCTATCCTGATTTTTATTAATATTATAACTTTCTTTGTTACCATAAACTCTGCCTGCATCTGTGTTTCCGACTGCATTATAACCCTAATATTTTCAAAGTTAGAGTGATCAGGTTTCTACTGGCTAAGCTTGATCCATTGCCTACCGTGTGTTAGTCACCCCTGACCTAGACAAGGGTCAAGACCACAGAAATATTAAAAACAGGAGAAGTGGTAAGGGGGCGTGTCGTTGACACCTGGTCCTGAGCGTTTTGGCCAGCTATTGACTTGGACTACTTTATTTTTGTTTCCTATATTACTCCGACTGTATTGTTTTTCATAAAATACATTGCTCTTTTACAACGATCTCACATTATCACTGAGTGACTAGACCAGCAATGTAAAACTGACATAACGATACCTCATCAAGCCGTAATGTCGCGTGGTGCGTCCGTTGTATTTGAGCGGGAGTAGTACCGCCCCCCGCGTGTCGCGACAACACACAATGATAATTGTTAGTGTGAGTAAGTTACACGGAAAAAGAGTACGCTGTGGTTTTAAGAATAAGGTTTATATTTAAATGACTGAGTTATCGATGGCGCGTGTGTGCACTTGTTCGTAGTATTGTTTTGATAGAACTACATATGCAATATTATCGTTATGGTGGGGCTGTTGCGGCTTCACTGGTTTTCTATACATTTTAAACTCCACGCCATATCTCCTTCTTTAAGATATCTGTGGTCAAGACACTCTTAAAAGTCCACTCCTAAATTAAAAAAAAAACCGCTTAACTTTCGCGATCGCGAAAAAAGTACTATTCCTGGGAAAAACGATCATAAGATACAAACTGTGCAACGCGTTGCCGAATTAATTGTCAAGTCCTAAATTAATGCGAAGGAAGCCAGTGGTAAAAGGAAGTCATTCATAAATCTTATCGCTCAGAAACAAATATTTAATAATGATCTCTAGTTGTCCCGAGTGGCTAAGTATGCATGACTATCTAAAAGTAAGTAGGAATAACTAACATACACACTTTTTTAGCGTGGTAAAATCATCAAATGAGTCCTTCCGAACCGGGAGGGACTGTCAGACTTGTACAGTCACGAGCAATAGCGATTTTCTGCTACCATATTGATTAAACTTTTGCCTTTTCATTAGACTTATATTTTGGAAGCCAGCAAAGTGGAAACCAGTATTCACGAGTATATTGCGTTTGAGCTTTGTTAAGTGTATACATGTTATTGCTTGTGAGTGTACTGACTAAAATCCACGGTGTCCTTCGAAACTCTTTACGTTTCAGGGTCACGGTAATTCCATAAGTCCCGGGACTCCGGCAGGCTTAATTAACATACACACGTCTTTACATATTTTTAAGTACGTACATAATATGTGAATACCTAGTTCAGGGCAAAAAACATCCCTTTTACTTCAAAAGCAGTCCATCATTGTTGACTAAGTGAGTCCTCAGTTCAGTCACTCCTCGAAGTGATGGATGTGCGGAAATGCTCGGAGGGAAGCTTCCTCTTCCGTGTAATTCGTCGTGTTTCCGGGAGTGTCCCGTCAGGAGCGAACTGACTGAATAGTGGACTTAGTAACTGATATTATTTTTTAGTTTGTTTGTTTGTTTAGTATTATGCCAATGGCTATTTAGAATTGTGGCAAAGGCTGTGAACTTTCTCCTGAAGATAAGTTTATTTTCTCGTTTATTCGGGCACTAATGAAACGTCGAGAAAAAAATTGGCATGGTTCGGCTTGTGTCGTTTCCATGGAGAAGAACCAGCAAGAAACTTCATGGTTACTCTTTTAAAAAATGTTTATGTTGTTAAAGGCGACAAGGCCCTGTAATGTAAGGGTGCGTCCACATCTGGCGAATATGCCGCGAATGTGCAACTCGCGAGCCGTTTGCGACCTGCCCGCGAGCCGCGCGCGCGCATTCTCGGCAATGAGAATGAGAATTTAGTATGCCAAAAGGCGGGCGCGCGGCACGCGATCTGCACGCGTGCAGCTTGCAAACGGCGCGCGAGCTGCGCATTTGCGGCGCATTCGCCAGATGTGGACGCACCCTAACACAAAAGTGAGCAAGTTGATGCTCTATTGTCTTCGAATGTTTGAATCTGTAACGTTACATTACAGTACCCTTAGAACGAATTTTCACTCTTTTACTTTACAGTATTTACAGCGTTTCTTGTATGAAAAACTGTAACAGCGCCTCTAGTGTGCGAAGAAGGAACTAATTTTTTCCTTGAAAATTGTCAAAGTTCCAGTTTGCGTCTCAAATACTGAAAATTCATGTTAAGGGTACTGAAGTCTATCAGCAAGTTTACAATGTCACAAATAATTAAAACTTTGGAATTTTAAACTTAGAAAAGCATAGTAAAACTAATACATAATGCTACATAGGTATGTCCCAGAAATTTAACACAAGTGTATAAACCTGACCGCGCATAACTTAGCATTTTGATGCGAAACGATAAGGTAATGACAGTTATATTGCTTTTTATATGGTGGGACCTTCATAAAGTCGACGTTTCATATTATGTGGGTACTAAGTTTAATGTGGGGTGTGCTAAAATTGTCCAGATTTTGTAATAGGCATCCTAGATGAAGAATAAAGAAGGCTAAATGTATAAAAAAATAACTTGTCTTGGACTTTGCGTATTACTTTTTTTTTTGAGGCTCCATATGGCTTGCCACGATGTCTTGTGTGGGAACAAGATGGCGCTAGACGGCTTGTATAGCTTTCTCTTTTTCCCACACTGGAATTAATGTCGATTTTAGATGTCATGGTAGCCACCTGACTTTAGAACTCAATAAGAAATAACAGCGCGGTGTGCTCCACGCACGCCTCAAAGAGTGTCAGCATAATGACGGAGCGCTTTAGAGGGCCAGAAAGCCTGCCGGGGTCGCGGGACTTATCTCATTACCGTGACCCCGGAACATAAAGGGCTATTGAAAGACACCGTGGATTTTAGTCAGTACAAGTCTGACAGTCCATCCCGCCCTGCCCTAGGTTCCCAGGACTCATTTAATGATTTTACCACGATAAAAAAAGTGTGTATATCAATTATTCCTTTATTATTTAGAAACTCTTTTTTTATCATTGCCGTGAACTAACTGTTGGACGACTAGTTCGTTTTTTTTTTCAGTAGACAAGCCTTATTAAAGCACTTATCTACATCTCTTTTCCCTATCCAGCCATTTTATGATATTGTATAAAGAGAACAGTCAACTCCGCCCCTTACGAGCATATTAAATTGGTCCAACAATACGGTATTCTAACAATAATTCCATTTGTATCGTATATTGTATTGTACGTACAAACAAAATAAACAATGTAATAGAAAAAGGGTTTTTTGATGAAAAGGTCTGGCCACTTCACAGTTTGTGTTACTATAAAGCGAATAGCAGAAGGTTTAGTTCGAACAAAATAATGTTATCATCATCTGCCTAGCCTTTGCCCAACTGTATTGGGGTCGGATTTCAGTCGAACCAGATGCAGCTGAATATCAGTATTTCTGAATGTCCGACCATGGGCCATGCCCGGGTCGACGGCGCGTACCAAAGACCGTCAGCATAATGACGGGGCCTTTAGAGAGCCAGAGCCTGCCGAGGTTGCGTGTCACGTATACCGCGACTCCAGTACTCAAAGGGCTACCGAAGGACACCGTGGATTTTAGTCAGTACAAGTCTAACAGTCCCTCCCGTCCTGCCCTGGGTGGGAGGACTATTTGATGATTTTACCACGATAAAAGAAGGTTGTCAGAAGTTCGAGTTTCTGACTAATAGTAACGACTGTCAAAGATCTACAAATGTCAGCCGGGACCAACAGCTCTACGCGCTTTCCGAGGTTGGTCTGTAGTCTGTACGAACCTCGACAAGCGCGGCTTATGCCGGACATACACGGTACCAGCATACTTGTGCAAATCTAGACTTGCACAAACACAGGACAAAGTCAAAGTCAAATCATTTATTTCAAATAGGCCATCGAAGAGGCACTTTTAAACGTCGAATATTAAAATTAAGGAAATAGGATGGGATGGGATTGATTCTACACCCGACAGTGGACAATGTTAGCAATTTGTGCAAGTATCTTGCCACACAAGTTACAGTATACATGCGCAAGTCTGGATTTGCGTGTGTGGCCGGCATTAACCCGGAAGATCGGCCTGTGCGGCTGTACCCACAATAGAAAAAAAAATCTTATTGAGATTAATATTGCTGGATAAGACTGCTTACTCGTATAATGTTCTCACTGCTGAGACTTTTCACTTCATTTTGTTTAATTTATTTATTGAAATGGACAGGTTCAATCTCTAGGTGGTGAGAGAGAGAGAGAGAGTACTCGCCCTTTCTCTTACATACATAATAATCATCATCTGCCTAGCCTTTTCCCCACGATATGTATTGTGGTCGGCTTCCAGTCGAACCAGATACAGCTGGATATCAGTATTTTACATGGAGCGACTGCCTGTCGGACCTCCACAACCCAGTAACTTGGGTAATATGATACCCCATGGTATGATTGATTGTCAGACTTTACAGCTCACTTACATAATAATTATAATTAATAAAAAACCCAGATTCTCATAAATACTGCAGAACTCCTTAATACTGACCCATGATGGAGCAATTGATGGATTATGGCCCACTCACTCTCAAATAGAGGAGGCCTGTGTCCCAACAGTGGGAAAGTTATAGGCTGTTGATGATTCGTCATACTGATCCTTCTGTTCTTTCTATACTTGTAACTAGTTACGTGGGTAGAAGGTAGACAAAGATAATATTTTATTCATTACTTAAATATTTCATTTATTTTTATGTTCGGTTAAGACTAAAGGAAAATACGGGAATGTCAGTTAGCGGAAAGAGTTTTATAAGTCTCAACCTTATTTACTTATTACATTACATACATTTTACATGTAGCTGGTTTTAGGTGAGGTTAGGGAAATGGGACTTTATGTATGCTGTTATAAAATTGAAGCTGGGACAGCGGGAAGTAGGAACACAAGATACCTTTTAAAGGTAATATTTAAATGAATGATGATTAATATTATTGTAATTGATATAAATTGGCTGTTATAGAGCAAAATATAATACCCGGTTTTGTCAAGAACGATGCTATATTTTTACATACAACTGTACTTGGAAATCATCTTTTGGTAGACCATGCCTTCGATAGGCTAGGAAGTCTCCATTTTTCATACTCCTACTCGTTATTTTGTTTTTTTCCTAGAAATAACATCCCAGCAACAATTGCACGGTGGTACCGATAAATATTAGATACAGATCAGGTGGTCAGGGTTCGGCCAAAGAAACCAGGGCCGTCCAAACTCGTTGGGTTGACTATTTATAAATTATGTCACCGGAAGATATCAAGACCCGCAAGTTTATTTTACTAGGAAATTTATAAACTAACTAAACCTAATCTACCGTAAATTTATTAACTGACGAGTTAGATTATAAACAAACGGTTGTTACAATTTTACGCTGACATATTTCTTTGTCAAAGCAATTACTTTCAATTTTTTATCCGAAACGGCCACAAAAAAAAACAGTGACAAATAACCTCTGAACTTCAAAATGGCTGACCCGAAAAAAGAAAGATTTCCAAGTAAACAGACCTCTTGTCTGAAATTGGGGTATAGATCAAATATTTACCGTTATTACGATAGTCTATTTTCTAGATTTTCGCGTGGGAAGAAACGAGGCTGTAATTTAAGATTGTCGAGATTTCTAGGTAAGATTGAAAACCTAGGATCAACGAAGTTGTCTACGTTTTGTCCTTAAAAATATTTAATGAAAACATTTTCTGAATTTGGGACGAGGAAAAGATCTTGAGGATTTTAATTTTAATGCCATTTAGATTTAGCTAAACAAGTAACAATCAATCAATAACCCATTACGTTCCAGGGTCAAGGTAATTCAGTAAGTCCCGTGACCCCGTCAGGCTTTGGCCCTCTATAGGGGGCCCCGTCATTTTTTCTGATACTCTTTGGACAGGATAAACACTTTAATGAAATACTTTCGCAATATTCGAGACAAAATAACAATCCCAATTTATTTGACATGAAGGCCGAAAGTAGTCTGAAAAGTGACGTTAATCCTAAGATCTTAGTTATATTTTCTTATCTACTTTCGCCTACGTACGTCTCCCTTATTTTGACTTTTTTACCATATTTATTATCTGTAAAATAGATACCTGATGATGATGATGGGAAGCAGTCACCTCCTTCTTCGAAACAGTCATACTAGCAAAGAAGGAGGCGGTATGCGTGAGAGGGAGGGAAGCCTCCACCGCACGACCCAGCCGCCGCGGGAGACGACCACGGCAACAGACGTCACGAAACGAGTTCCGGCCACCGTAGGCGCGGGCATGTGAACGACGAGTCGAGGGTGACTTACCGTCCGATAATGATCAAAGACCATTAAAAAAGGCAATTGTAGGAACACCGTGGATTTTATTAGTCACTACGACACTGTTAATCTTTTCCGCCCAATCCACGGCAGGAGGAATCATTTAATTATCTTACCACCCAAAAATCAACCCTTGTTTAACTTTTAAACCAATAGGTGTTGTTTTTTTAGTTTTTTTTTACTAAACAGGTCTAGAATCTCGAGATCTCTCAGATCTCAGATTTCTCATCGCCTATTACATTTGAAAATGTTTGTTCAACCAATCTATTATCCCTTTTTCGGATTATACCCTTTTCTTCTGCCTTGACAACCGATGAGTATTCAGCTTTTCTGTCACTAGCAATGCTTTTTATTTAACTTTGAAAAATAGTTACTCATTTTAAGATATAGGTATATCTTATACGAGTTTATTATGTCTTTTTTTGACACTCGAGGCGACTACATCCTTACTTGAAAAGAAAAAAGTATCTCTTGTCATAATGATCTCGGAACAAATCAGTCACTTAAAAACGTATGTCCTTTTTTTTAAAAAAAGCTTCCAGTGTTAAAAATATACTAACGTTAGAAAGTGAAATCCACCCCCATGATATGGATTTCAAACGAAAGTTGCTATGTACACTGTTATGCATCCCATGTCGACGGCACATTCTTCCACGCGCGCCTCAGGGAGTGTCAGCATAATGACGGAGGACCCCCTTTAGAGGGCCAAAGCCTGCCGGGGTCGCGGGACTCACGACTTACCGTGACACTGAAACGTAAAGGGCTATTGAAAGACACCGTGGATTTTGTGTTCGTACGAATACTCATTTGATGTATTACTACGTAATAAAAATGAATGTAGGTACACTGTTAAGCATAACAAATTGTCAAAGGCGTGCTTAAGAAAAGTAATCTCCAACAAATCTTCAGCGCCACTTGATCTGTTTACTCAAGTTTTTCCAGAACCTATTAAGACATTGTCTCACCAACACTTTACCACTTAAAACTTCCACCACGCACGACTAAGCACGTACATTCATAAATCCGTGAATTCTTCCCAAACGTTACCAGAATAATTCATACAAGTCCATAAGAAGTGCGTTCATAAGTGCTAGAATTGCTTGATATGCACTTCATAAAGTACCGGATTCGTGTTGTGACACGAAAGAAGTGTTATCTTAAGGTGTTATAGGATAAGAGTAAATATTGTTTGTATTGTTGTTCTGAGAGCAATTTTTGTTGGACGTTCCTGTATTATTGTATTCAGCTTTTATTGTTTGGTGTACTTGAAAGGGTTTTAAGGTCATAACTTTTGGTTTTAACGGATATAGGTTCTTAAGCTGATAGAAAATAGAAAAAAAGACACGCTTTTCTCCTTTTAGAAGTCTTCTGGAAAAGATTGGAAAGGAGAAAGAGAGGCTTGTGCCTTTTAGATTCGGACACTGGTTGAAAATCCTCTCTTTTAAATGCAAAAATGAGTTCGTTTAATACGCTTTGCTTAAACCGTTCAACCATTTTTGATGATCTTTGGTACAAAGGCAAAGATATCTCTAAATTCTGTTTCCATTATCAGGATGGATCAGGATAATCAATCCCCGCACGGAACAAACTTAAAAAGAGAAAAATAACAAAACTGTCCCAAGTTTTTTACACATACCCCGAAACATGAAGGGCTATTGAAGGTCACCGTAGATTTTAGTCAGTACGAGTCTGGCAATCCCTCCCGCCCTGCCCGGGGTGGGAGGATTCTTATGATGATTTTACAAAGGTAATAAAATAAAATGACACAGACATATTTAAACGACTAAACAAGAAAACTATAACGATATTTCTCTACCCTAGAGTGGTATCTTATTCCTTTTTTTGGTCAAAGAATAAGCATTGCGATGACGTGGCAATGCTGCCAGTCTTCTGGGCACGTTTCCAGATGACAGCGATGCGGAGGACTACTTTGACGCCTAAGTGTCACTGCCTTTTTGTGTTTTTGTTTTTTTTTTAATTGGGTATTTTGTTTCAGTTTTAGTTTAGTTGTAAATATAATTATAGTTTTATTTATTTTTATAGTTACCTGCGTATATATTACTCTATATCTTTACAATTAAATAAGATATTAAACCCGATGATTAGACTAGAGTGGTTGAAATAAGGGTTGAAACTTTGTATCAAAATCCGTCACCGGTCGCAACGTCGGTTTCTAAAAGTCTGAAAGTTTCAGCTAGACAACCGGATTGCAATATCGGATTTCTATCTTTGAGTTCCACAGTCACGTCTTTATCTCGGTCGCTTTGTCTGCTTTTTATCAAAAGCTCGGTTTTCTAGGTCGTATAAACTTAGATAGTTTGATATTTGTGACTAGTACACAATTTAAATGGAAAATGTCAGTCTGAAAGTTTTTTTTTAAAGAGCTTTTAGTGAAATCTGGGGTCTTTAAATTGCATAGTCAGTGTTGTATTGTAAACTCAGGGTTTAATCCATTATACCACTTATGAGGAGCACGGCGGTAGTGTACCTTACCTTGGCTAGGTGGCAAGCAGCAGGGGTGACCCGGGGAAATAGCTAGTAAGCTATTTCCCCGGGTCACCCCTGCTGCTTGGCTCCTATTGGTTGTAGCGTGATGTTGCATATAAGTTTCCTCGATAAATGAACTAAACAACATAAAAAGAACCATTATTTTCTGAGATTAGCTCGTTTTAACTTAACAAAACTTTTCAACTTTGTAATATCAGTATGGATACCGGAATAGTAATACTTCATATTTATAATCGTTATTATCTTGTTGATGTTATTTTATACGAACATTGTTCAATTATGAAGATGTGAGTTGTAGTAAACACAATATGGCGCCAAAGTAGTCCTATTCTTAGCTCAAACATTTGCCAGCTTAACAGTCAAATGAACCAACCATCCAGTAAAATATGTTCAATCGATATGCACACATCCATGTATCCAATAAGACTCGACTTCTTTTCCAGTTGAATCGAGCTTCAATACTCCGTGTTTTCTGTTGAGTAAATCGAATGCCTTCATTTTTCTTTTTATATGTATATTCCAACTTTTTCCAACGCGTTTTTTCATATGTAATGGGTGTTTTTTACGAGGTAAATATTCCGTGTATCATAGGTACTTAGCAATTTTGTTAGGTTGGCTTATTTTTTATTTTATGGCTAAATGAAAAATGTTTTGACTTTGGTCTACAAGGCTCTAGATTCTAGAAAATCTATCGTTCTTTTGTAAAATAATTATGAATAGGAGAAACGTAATAAATTAAAAATTCGTAGAAATACCTACACCTTAATGAAGTTGAGCACTAATTCTTCACGTCATCGTCTGTGTAGTATTATTTTCCGGAGATTTTTAAGATTAATTAGTTTTACTTATTTTGCTTTAATCTCTTTGGTACTTTGAATAGCACTGTTCTATTAAACGCATGTTAAACTACGATGCTTCACCTTAAAATTTGATTTTAGGAACTTTTTTTAGGATTCATTTTCCAGCAACTTTTACGGCTTTGCAGAATGGTCTTTCGCAATGCGTTCTAAAGTATCCGGTCCACATTGTAAAAAAGTTTCTTACACTCTTAGTAAAGAAATAAAAATATATTTACTTATCAGGACATATTTATGTAGAATCTCGTACATATCATATCAATTATATTAAACGCAACTTTCATCCCATATAATCATAAACATTCCCTTTAGCACACATTTCCAATATCCCTAATGATCTAAATTCCCCTAAAATGAACATTCAAGGTTCTCAATCCGGGCACTTAAGCGGAACGAAGTTGAACATCTAATATCAGTAACAGTTGCCAACTAAAGTTTAAACCACGTTCAATGTATCGCCTTATCTACATCTTTGGTACGTAAACTATGAGATCAGATTTAATCCTAACTTAAGTTGTATGGATTTGGGTATGTTGTGTAGTGGAAGCTACGCGATGTTGCTATTACGAGCGTTTAATACTGTCTTTAACACAGACAAGATTGTCAACACGAATGTGGCTGGCAGCGGATGGATGCGGACTGCTCAGGACCGGGAGGGTTGGCGCTCTTTAAGGGTATTGCCTTTAAGGGTACAGCCTATTGCCGTCCACTGCTGAACGCACCGTTCAGCAGTGGACGGCAATAGGCTGATAATATACGTACAATACTGTCTTTAATACATCACCACTTCTCTCAAAACGATGAAGGAAAACATTAGGAAACCGTCATGTCCAAGAACCATAAATTCAAAGACATGTGACATTTACCAACGCGCATTGGGCTCGCGTGGTAGTTTGCAGCTTACTCCATATCACAGAGAGTCGCCTACTATGTTTTAGTAGCGGATACATACGTTCGGAAACACAGACGCAGGCAGAGAGAGAGAGATCCACTCCTCCGCTGTCCGCATTAAAAAAGACGTCTGGAAACGCTTAGTGCGAATTGCGGTGTAGCAATAAGGTAAGGAAAGTGTTTCCGAACGCATACAACCCTAATCTCTTCAAAGTTAGAGTGAACAGGCTTCTTCTGGGTAAGCTCGCTCCGTCGGCGTCGACCTTGTCTTAGTCATTCCTGACCTAGACTAAGGTCAAGAGCAAACTCATCTCACATAAAAAAAAATACATGACAGACTGATTATGATAACTTTGCCTTTGATTTACAAATAGGTACTATTATGATCAGATCTTCTTTATACACTAAGAAAGCTCTCCCTTCTGTGCTATCGGTTCCAACCCTGAACCAAAGTATAGACCTATTATGGAGCTAGTTCGTCCAGAATGGAACTCTTGCGCATCGATGGCATACAGTAAAAGCTGTTTGACGGCGAATTTCGACAGGATATGGTGGTCGCGAGCCAGGCGGCTCTAGTGGGGTGCTCTAAGCTGTTTAAATGCTCAATTTACTCGCTCGCAATAGCTTCATAAAGTATATCTTTCTCTGGATAACATGTGTCTCAAGTATGGGAGTCCCGGCTGATAAATTATTATGTCTGGCTAAACTTGTATCCTATGTTATCTTGTAGCCATAACTTATTTACTTATGCTATGTACCCGCCTAATTGATTATATTTCTTATGTTCGGGCTCTGCTTTGAATACTACTGGATAGTAAATAAATCATAAATATCACGTACCATTTAAATTTAAAGCAATGTGAAGCAGTGGTTCTAGGGTCAATCTTCAATTTAAAAGCTTCCGTTGAGGATAATGACGCCCGACATTTTGTCTGTTCTTTCCTTCGACAAAATCTATTTCTACGGCGCTATGCTAGGCGTCCAGGGATAGTCCCTTTGTCCACTGACTGCGATACATTGAGTTGATTGATGCAAATATCGAAAACAAAACATTCCCCACATCATTATGCCAGTTTTAATTTAGTAAAACAACAGGCTAATTAGTGAATTTGCATTGAATTGTGGTTTTGTCAATGTTTTACGTCATTTGTTGACCGATTGTTTTCAAGCGCAAAACAGATTTAATTTAATGCGCTTTGGGTACTGATTTTCGTGATTTGAATTGATTAAAACGGATATCATTGGGACTATGTAAATCTTTGTATAATCGCATACACAATGCACAAAAAAATACACAGACTATTTTATCCACGAGGTTCTTCAATGTGCAAAATTTCACCTTTTTTTTTTTTTTTTTATGTGTGATGGGTTTGCTCTTGACCTTAGTCTAGGTCAGGAAAGACTAAGACAAGGTCGACGGTGGAGCGAGCTTACCCAGAAGAAGCCTGTTCACTCTAACTTTGAAGAGATTTGGGTTGTATGCGTTCGGAAAAACAGACGCAGGCAGAGAGTTCCATTCCTTCGCTGTCCGCATTATTGTCGACTGACTTTCTCTAAGTGGAAGACTCAGTTTATTAGTGAATCTATAATGCATTTTTTTACCTAATATCTAACAAGCAATCGTATCCAGATTTATCATTTAACTACTCCGTAAGTGTGGCAGCATCCCTCAACTTATTTGGGAAGAAAAGTACACAAATTAATAGGATGTAAAAAGGTTTCTGACGAAAAAAAAGGTTGTATTCTTCAGCCGTCTCACGGGAGGTCTTACTCATACTTGGGCTATAAAACTGACCAATTATATAAAAATAGTTATGTGTTGCTTACCAAAAAATATAGAGTAGATATAATAGGCTTGCTACACGTGCAGCCAACTTAACATTTTGATACTTTAAAACCCCTTAACACGCTTCCGAAGCGCCTATCACATTTATTCCTCAATATTTTCCACCACATTTTTATAGTCACGTTCGTCCCTCGTTTTACAATTTTTCTTTCTTTCTTTTCTTTTAAAAGAACCTTTCTTTTTTTCTTTTCAAAGTTATGAGTCTAGTTATAACTGTAAATGATATTGAAAGATATCCGTCTAGCTTAATTCCCGTTGTAGCTCGCGTTGTGCTATTTATATAGCTTGTTATTTGAAGTTATGACTGTGGAGAGTTTAAAAACTTGTTGGTTCGTGTAAAAGGGGTTTTGGTTGTGTAATGTTTTGATCAAATGCAATGGAATTACAGTAAAAATGTAATTTAGTAGGTATTTTCATTTTATTTGGTGCAGTAAAAGCTAGTAATTAATAGTAGTAATGAGGTAGAAATTTCAAAGACATGGCCGATATGTCTACATCACATTGTTTATTTTTCCGTTTTTCCGTATACGTTTAAAAAAAAAAAATTAGCCTACCTAACACTACGTAATACATATTTTAATTATGTACATTTGGTCTATACCACATTATATACCGACATAAAATAAAAATAAATGTTTTCAGTTACAGTCACTAACAAAATGCCTAAATAAAACCTGTCTATTTCATAAAAAAAAACATAGTTTTTGACACAGATGGATCAACAATTGCATTTCAAAATGCTTGTTTTTGAAACTAAGTCTGACATAAAAATATGGGAAAACAGATTGCGTCACTGTTTTCGGTGCGCAAAAGTTTATGATTTACGAGGACTATCAAAATATGCGGGACAGAACAAAATATTATTAGAATTTGTTGCATTCGTTTCGTTGAATGCTTCGCCTTTTAGTGTTTCGAAAACTTTCAGGATTCTTTTATTTATGTTCTTTTATGATTTTACTCGGTTGAGCGTTTCAGTATATATCTTGAGTGTATTCGAACTTGAATGTAGGTAATTTATATTCAGTGATAAGTTAAAGACAAATAACATTGTTGAGTCTAACTTTGATATTACTTATAGCGTCTTTGGAGGGCTGGAAATTATATTTTCCACCCAATTGAAACCTATTTTAAATTCTATTTTGGGTTTCGTAATTGTAAAATTTCGAAATCATTCATAAAGAATGTCTATCTTGTTGCAATTCTGAGTAATTTTCTTGGTACCTTTTAAGTCAAAATACAGTGGTCGTTATCTCTTTACAATAAAGCTCTAAATGGTTAAAATCCAACGTAATTTTCGCAAAATCTGTCTCAGTTTCATTCTATTGAAGTAAAATCACTAACCCATAAAATAGTGCCTCACACAAAAGACTGAAATGAGCTTTAGACGTCAATAATTTTCTGATTCCACCATTTTGAATTTCCCAATGTGTTTCGAATCATAAACAGTTGTACACATTTATTTAATTTCCACACCAGAGAATAAATCTATGTACTACAAACATTTGACATTTCAATTTCAACCTTATGGTCTGAAGTGAATGGTTGGAATTCGTTCGAGCGTGCGTTTTTATTGACAGTCGATATTTTATTTTCATTGCTGTTCTTTTCATTTTGTGCATAGCATCATTGGAAGCGCTTGTTTCCGAGACTGTACCACGGAACGTGTTGTGCAATTATTATTTTTTATTTGTAATGCTTTAGTGCTTTTGTGTTTGATTGTACTTGTTGTTTGTAGGTGTGAGTTTATTTTTATTGAACAATGTGGTAACCCTTTACTCAGTATTAATGATGGGGATGGCACAATGGCTCAGTGCACTGCGTGAGGCTGGTTCGATTCCCATTTGGATAAAATATTTGCGTTGTCTACTCATAGTAATGCAGTACCTAGATAGTTGTGAATAAGAGTCACCCATGAAACCTGCAAAAAATCCTATAACAAAGAATCAATTTGTGTAAAACATTAAAAAAAACTAAAATTAATGTCTGGAAAATTCGATTTTAATTCTTCTTTGATTAGAGCATCGATAAATTGTAATTTAAACATCAAAAAAATTACCTCAATCCAGTAACAAGGTAATTGGAAACGTTTTAACCGACTACAAAAGAGAAAGAGATTATAATTTACCATTTTCTTGTACCTCTGTGAACGGTCTATTAATTATCTCAGTTAGTATGTACAATACTATGTACCTCATCAGCATTCCCCTTACTTCACCTCCATTTTTTTTCTTTCTTTCCTTATTTAATAAAGCGGCCATTTTTGTGTCCTCGAATTAGGTGAAACGGTAACGCTCGAATTATTTGAAGATGGAATTAGAATTAAATGTTTTTTTTTGTTGTCTGTTTTTATGAAATTATTGGTTTAAAATTATTACCGTCTTGCCACAATATACTCGTAGTTAAACATCTGTTAAACACTTGTCTAAAAAACAGTCAACGTCAATATGACATTTCACTTTGTTATAAGGGTCTTTTTGCAATTACACTTTTTTGACGTGATATCGTCTTATAATTCGATTACCGGCTGCACGCACGAAAAAAGATGAGGTTACGCGGCGTTACCTCGCTCTGTAGCGTTCCATAGCAACGGCGTGTCGTGCGCTGTGGCACTCCCTGGGAGAGGCCTATGTCCAGCAGTGGCAGCAGCACTGTAAGCTGAAATTATGATATTCAATCCACACTAATTTTAACACACTCAGCGCGAGATTCAGTACCTCCTTATGGACAAACTTATTGCTTATTCAATTCCTTCGGGCTTACACTTAACTAAACCAAAAAATAAAACGTCAGAAATGTTTAATAAGTGGCCTGATCGAGTTTAAAATTGCACCAAGCTCTAAATTGGCAGTCTAGACACTCGCTAATCCAAGATCCTATGAGAGCAAAATTTATCATAAAAAAAAGCCAACTCTCTCACGAAGGGTTCCGTATAAATTAAATCTACAATAATAGTACGAGATCCGGTAGAAGAAATATATACCCTCATCTGTTATTTGAAAATGGCATATAATACACGCTAGATACTCTAAACGACTATATTTTGGTGATGGGTTGTCGGCCTGAATCGCGTACCGTCTATGTTAAATCATAAAAATTGTCATCAAAAATTTTCGATCAACTTCCCTCATCTGTTATTTAGATAAATCGAGTATTAGCTGATAGAATACACCTCAAGGAATCTAAAAAATATAGGTTGTCCGTGTCTAACCCTGTCCTTCTAATTAGTTGTCGGGTTTAAACAGATGAGTTACCGTAGATAATATACCCTCATCTGTTATTTAATCGAATCAGATATCAAATGATAGACTGTTTTATTCTGAATTCAACAGTATTTAGTTGTCTAATCAAAAACCTGGCTGAATTCGGGTTGTCTAACTTTTAAGGGTAAAATTTTATCAGCATGAATTCAAGAACAAAAGACAAAGATAATGAATGCAGGTGTGCAGTTTTGCACCCAGATAGGTCGAAAAGCGTTTGGAAGAATAGTTTCACTTCTTACTAAGGTCGCGGTACTAGTGAAGTGTTGTCCGCGGAAGTACATGCGGCAGACAAAGATGAAAACAATTCGTTAGATCATTTTCCGACCAAGTCATCACGTGCCATTCTTGAATTCATGCGGATCAAATTTTACCCTTAAAAGTTAGACAACCCAAATTCAGCCAGGTTTTTGATTAGACAACTAAATACTGTTGAATTCAGAATAAAATAGTCTATCATTTGATATCTGATTCGATTAATTAACAGATGAGGGTATATTATCTACGGTAACTCACCTGTTTAAACCCGACAACTAATTAGAAGGACAGGGTTAGACACCGACAACCTATATTTTTTAGATTCCTTGAGGTGTATTCTATCAGCTAATACTCGATTTATCTAAATAACAGATGAGGGAAGTTGATCGAAAATTTTTGAGGACAATTTTTATGATTTAACATAGACGGTACGCGATTCAGGCCGACAACCCATCACCAAAATATAGTCGTTTAGAGTATCTAGCGTGTATTATATGCCATTTTCAAATAACAGATGAGGGTATATATTTCTTCAATGTATCCTAGACTATAATAATTTCGAGATCAAAAGTTTTCAATGATTTTTTTGCCCCTTATAAATTAAATATAACCAACACTTAGTTTACTACACACACACTTATGTTATATTTAATCACTTATTTTCCCTTACTTCACTTATCTCCCTCTCACAGAAAGGAGGCCTGTGTCCCAGCGGTGAGAACGATATAGGCTGATGATGATGACTTATTTTTAAAGATAACATAATTAAAACTAAAAATTCTGTGAATATTTCAAGCGACTACCTTTGCCATTAAGTATTTAATATTGCGCAAAAATTACCAAACAAAACAACATGTTTGATGTCTCCTATATAAATAATTATTTTGTCCTGTTTGCTATTATAGCGGCAACAGAAATACATCATCTGTGGCAACTGTCTAATTATCACGGTTCATGATATATAACCTGGTGCCAGACGGACGGACATACTAGAAATACGGTAGGTCCCGTTTTACCCTTGTGTACGGAATCCTACAAAAAAACTGAACAAGAAAGTTGTCCATTTCTTTCTCAATTCAATCAGTCTTCTTTTCCCGTTGCCCGTTTCGCTTGATTTACTTGACAACAGAACGCCATTTTAAAAATATATTTCTGTTGAATACCAATGCTCTGAATTTCCGGTAAAACGACGGTAGTTTTTTTTTGGGTATTTTGATAAAAATATCCTGAAAAAGTAATAAGTTATTCTGAAACACTCCGATATCTTAGAAAAGTAGTTTTACATTTCTGATGATACTTATGTATGCACCTACAGTCTGTCTATAAAATCATGAAAACGATGTTTGAGGGAACTAAAATTATTCAAAGTAGGGCAGTAATAAATCGAGGTAAGTACATCGTATGTCATCGACTTGTTTTGCGACTCATTATCAACGTAGACTTGAAAAAGGATAAAAATTCAATAGATACCGAGTCGAAAAACAAGTCGATGACATCCGCAGCGCCCTTAACGATTTTCATGATTTTATAGACAGACTGTACGAGGGGTGATCAAAAAGTAATGATAATCGTTTACTTCAGGTCCGCATAAAAATCCAAAAAATATGTTTTTTGCTTGCTTATATACTCACTACATCAGCCTAAAAAAAACATATGAATAGATCACGATTTCCGGGAGATACATTCATTTGAGTACGAACATGTCGAAGAAATAACATCAACATGGAGAAAAATGAAATTAGAGCTGTCATCAAATACCTCTGTTTGATAAAAATGTCTATAAAAGACATACACAGTGACTTGTGGAAACATTGGGGGACTCTGCTCCTCCGTATACTACAGTTGCACGCTATACCAAGGTGTTTAAACTGGGCAGAACATCCACTGAAGATGAACATCGCGAATGACGCCTATTCACGTCCCTCACTGAAAACAACGTGAAAAATGTCGAAGAATTTGTGTTGACAGATCGAAGAGTGACCATTAGGCATGTAGCTGAGGTCACAGGGATCTCATATGGCAGTGTTGATAAAATCCTTGCAAACAAATTTCATATGAAAAAGGTCCCTGCGCGATCGGTACCGAGAATGTTAACTGACGAGCAAAAGAAAAAACGAGTTGAGCCGCAGTTGTGAGGGCTGCCATTGAAGAAACGGAATTGGAACTGCTCGAAAACCCTCCCTATTCGTTAGATCTAGCTCCTAGCAACTTCTACCACTTTCCTCTGCTTAAGGAACGCCTCCGAGGCAAGAAATTTGAAGACGATAGTGAAGTGATGGCCGCTGTTAAGGAGTTTTGGGAGGGTCAAGACAAAGAATTTTTTTCAAAGGGAATCTGGTGTTTAAAAAAAAGATGGACTAAATGGATTGATTTGTTAAGAGACTATGTAGAACAATAAATTATTATTTTGACTTTAATGACCGTGTTTTATATTCATTATCATTACTTTTTGATCACCCCTCGTATGTGTACAGACAGACCATCAAGCTATCCGAATCGAATTTCATCTTTAATGACATAGTCCAGTCATTAAAGCCTAAACCCGAAAATAATTAGTAACACGCTGAAATTTTTAGGGGTTCTTAAGGAAGGTAAAATAACATACCGGGTGATTTTGCAGCGTTCTGGGGTGTACGGAAAGGGTTCAAAAGGGGTGAAAAGGGGTGAAAATGGTTTTTCGTTAATAACATTGCCAAGAAAATTAGTAACACGCTGCAAATTTGGAATTAGGTTGTTCTTACCGTTTTTTAACGTGTATTAAATTTGCAGCGTTTTGCGACATACGGAACATTGTTTTTTTTAAAAAAACAGTGATTGCACTGTTTTTATTGTAAAAACAGGGGTAAGAAAATTAGTAACATGCTGCAAATTTGGAATTAGGTTGTTCTTACCGGTTTGTAACGTGTATCAAGTTTGCAGCGTTTTGCAACATACGGAACATTGTCTATTATTAAAAAAACAATGAAATTATTTAATCACACAGGTGAAAGAAATTTGTAACTCGCTGTAAATTTGTAATTAAGTTGTTTTTACCGTTTCGTAACGTATATCAAATTTGCAGCGTTTTACAACAAATTGAACATTGTTTATTATTAAAAAAACAGTGCGATTTGTTAGTAACAAGGGTAAAAAAGTAGGAACACGCTGCAATTTTAGAATTAGGTTGTTCTTACCGGTTTGTAACGTTTTGCAAAAAACTGAACTTTTTTCATTCATTACCATAAAAACAAATATTTCAGTTAGTAACAATAGTGAAAAAGTTAATGAAGAGTTGCAATCTGGAGAAAATGTTGTCAAAACCTTTTTGAAACATTTTTCAAAGGACATCATTTTTTTTGGGCCATTTCTGCAAATGACAACGAAAAAAATTGGTACCTTTTCACTTTTGTATTATTGGTTGGTATAGGTAGTACTAGTCATTTGGAGCAATAGTTACTATGGCACAAAAGTTGTAGGATTGCTCTCGGCCAAGTTATACAAGTTCGAAGATTCGTAATTTTCATACATTTTTCAATTTTTGAAAGTGCCGATATTCACCAAATAATGATAAGAATTGCTAGAACTAGCGACCTCAAGTAATTTAACATAACGCCTGTAATCCCTGAGGGGTTGGGCAGAGGAGTACCGAATAAAAATGAATAATAATCTGTTTCTTTTTGTGAAAAGTAACAAAAACATTTTAAAATATACAAATCTGCTGGTAGGACCAGCATCGGGAACAGTATCGGGGTTGCCTGTGGTTAGGGGTCTTGGGAGAGGAATCTCCTAACAATACGAAACGTGATCAGCACTGCTGCTTGAATCAGCCCTTTTTAGGGGGAAATAAAATCATCAAATGAGTTATCTCGCTCTGGGCTGATCTCTAGAGTCTGTCAGACTCCTAGACGCCCTTTGCGTTCCAGATACTAAGATAGTCGACGAGCTGGTACCTACATTTCATTCATACATTTGTTGTTTTCTCAAAGAGTCTCATAGCTTTGGAACACGATACTTGTATGTTAGCGGTGAGACGGGTTTGCCTCACCGCCCGCCCAATCAACGAGACTCGACTGAAACTCGTCCTTGGAATCCCGTGGAACTTCAAGGAGCAAACGGAACATTGTCTACTATTAAAAAAAGAATGAAATTATTTAATCACACGGGTGAAAAAAATTTGTAACTCGCTGTAAATTTGTAATTAATTTGTTTTACCGTTTCGTAACGTATATCAAATTTGCAGCGTTTTACAACAAATTGAACATTGTTTATTATTTTAAAAAAACTTTTTAATAAAAAGTACCGACTTCAAAATAAATACAAAAAAGTTTAAAATAACCTTTCTTTCGGAAGTCGGTGGCTTTGATTTTTAATATTTCATTGACTATTGCCACCGACTTCCGAAAGAAAGGTTATTTTAAACTTTTTTGTATTTATTTTGAAGTCGGTACTTTTTTTTTAAGTTTTTATTTTACCCTTTTTAGTTTATTTATTAAATATTCAACCCAAATTCTTGTAAAATACAAAGTTTTCTTACATGATGTGCACTAATCTTGTAATCCGTCACAACGAAAACAATCCATATCTCTAAAACTACTGAACCGATTTTGATGAAACTTACAGTGTACCCTAAGTTGAACAATACCTAGTACAACAAAAAAAGAATTACTTAAATCAAACTTGTAGTTCCGGAGATATGCGTGCACAAACATAAAAACATACATACATACACTTATGAAAGGACATGGTCCACAATGTATGGACCAAAAACCCAGAATCAAAGTGTAGTCGATACGGTCAAACTGTATGCAGATGGATTCCCTATAACTATCTTAATAATCGTACCAAGTTACAATATCCTAATCCACGGCATATCGGAGTTATGGGCTGTCAAAGTTTGCCAAAAAAGTTCCACTTGCTACTGAGATTTCACGTTTGTGTGGGCAAAATAGTCATGCTGCCGATAATATTGCGTACCAACGACGCCATAGCTGTTATTACAAAAAAAAAAGTGCCAGCATTACAGTAACCCCGGGTCGTCGACGCGCGACGGCGCGTTGTGTTCCACCCGCGCCGCGCCTCAAAGAGTGTCAGCATAATGACGAGGTACTCTAGACTTCTAGAGGGCCAAAGCCTGCCGGCGGGCGTCGCGGGACTTATCAATTTACCGTGACCCTGGAACGTAAAAGGCTATTGAAGGACACCGTGGATTTTAGTCAGTACAAGTCTGACAGTCACTCCCGGTCTCCATGAGTTTCCGAAATCATTTGATGATTTCACCACGATTTAAAAAAAAAAAATAGAAAACCATTCAATGAATGATCATAATGGAGAGATGCCGCTGCAAAACTGCTATATGAATGCCTGCCAGCAGCACTCGTGTCTTCTGCCCTTGTTTAGTTTTAATGTTGTTGTTCTGTTCTGTGTGTGACTAACAATAAACTTTTCTTTCTTTCTGTCTTTCTTTCTTTCCAAAGTACGTCTTTTGATGGATGGCCCAAGTAAAACAACACTTACTGAGAACAATCGAGGTCGAGGTCTGTCTTTGAATGGGTGACCACTGTAAAGTAACATTTCCCAAAGTGTTTTGTTTCTTAACGTTGGGTGGATGACCCAAGACTTGCGGTGAGATATCAGATGTTATACATCAATTGCGACTACTGTTATGTAATGCTGGCACTTTAAGGGTTCCGTAGCCAAATGGCAAAAAACGGAACCATTATAGATTCGTCATATCTGCCTGTCTGTCCGTCCGTATGTCACAGCCTTTTTTCTTCGAAAGTATAACAGCTATCCTGTTGGAACTTGGTAGGTAGATGTATTGAGTGAACCGCATTAGGATTTTTACACGAAAATAAAAATAAAACTAATTTTGGGGGTTGCCCCCATACATAGAATTGAAACTCAAAAAAAAAATTTCACCTGACCCTTATGTGTGGGGTATCTATGAATAGGTCTTGAAAAATGATATTGAGCTTACAAACATCATTTTTTTCTAAACTGAACAGTTTGCGCGAGAGACTTCCAAAGTGTGCAAAGTGGTAAAATGGGTGTCGGGGCCCTCCTGTAACTTCTAAAATAAGTGAATTATAAAGCTAAAAAAATATATGATGTACATTACCATGCAAACTTCAATTGAAAATTGGTTTGAACAAGATTAAGTAATTAGTTTTTTTTTAATACGTCATAATCCGTAATCCGCAATTAACTTTTCAAAGTTACGACCAACTACAAGAACGTTTATATTATGTTACTTGCTGTACTTCTCTGTAGGGTATGCCGACGATATAACCATAATAATAAATGGCACTCACGAAAATACCCTGTGCAACCTCTTGCGCCAAGCATTGAAAATAGTGGAGGACTGGTGCAACAAAAACCAGCTATCAGTAAATCCTTCAAAAACCGAGCTGATCCTCTTCACAAAAAAGAGGAAGCTACCGACCCTACAGCTTCCACGTTTCTTTGGAACCACCCTAGGCCTATCAACTGAAACCAAATACCTGGGCATCTTTTTGGATAAACAGCTAAATTGGTCAAAACACATCAACTACATCTCTACAAAAGCCAGCATGCTTTTGTAGCGATGTAGTTGGTGTGTTTTGCGATATCCCTATGGCAGTGCAAGCGAATGCTTGGCAGGAATTGGGGGATCAGTCCCAAGACCACTCACTGGCTATATACCACTGTCATACTGACCGACAGTCACGTACGGCTCATTGGTCTGGTGGCCCAGAACAAACCTGAGCACAACCAAAAAAGACCTCGAAAAGCTGCAGCGATTTGCTTGTATGGCAATTACTAGCTGTATGAGAACTGCACCCACCGCTGCCCTACAGGCAATGCTTGGACTCTGCCACCTCTACACCTCATCGTGCAGAAAGAGGCGGGCCTAGCCGCCTTTAGGCTTCATGCCCTGGGAACCCTAAACAAAGACTCAAGAATTACGAAAATTACGAATCTTTGAACTAGTATAACTTGGCCGAGAGCAATCCTACAACTTTTGTGCCATAGTAACTATTGCTCCAAATGACTAGTACTACCTATACCGGGCACGCCGCAATTGCGGCGGTAAGACCCCTCTTTGAGGAGTGGCTGGAGAGAAGTCATGGCGTCCTGACCTACCGCTTGACGCAGGTCCTCACCGGACACGGAAGTTTCGGGAGGTACCTGTGTCTGATGCGAAAGGAGGAGACGCCTGGGTGTCACCACTGCGAAGATCGCCCGGAGGACACGGTGGAGCATACGGTGCAAGACTGCCCGGCTTGGGCGGAGCACCGACGTGTCCTCACGGCTGCGATAGGCGGAGACCTCTCGCGCCCGGCATTGGTTGCGGCCATGCTGCGGGGCGAGACGGAGTGGGAAGCGGTCAGCTCCTTCTGCGAGGCAGTAATGCTCGTAAAGGAGGAGGCAGGCCGCGAGCGAGAGAGGACAGCGTCCTCCCTCCGCCCCAGCCGCAGTGGTAGGCGCCCACGGCGACGGACGTCGCAAGATGATCTCCGGCCACCGTAGGCGCGGGCATGCGGGCAGCGAGTAAAGGGCAACTCGCTGCCCGACCAAGGACCATGCCCGGGTCGACGGCGCGTTGTGTCCCACGCGCGCCTCAAAGAGCGTCAGCATAATGACGGGGCCCCCCTCTCAGAGGGCCAAAGCCTGCCGGGGTCGCGGGATTATTCCCTAACCGTAACCCCGGAACGTAACAGGCTATGAAGGACACCGTGGATTTTAGTCAGTAGAAGTCTGACAGTCCCTCCCGCCCTGCCCGGGGTTGGAGGACTCATTTGACGATTTTACCACGCTAAAAAAAAAAAAAAAAAAAAAAGTACTATCTATACCAACCAATAATACAAAAGGTACCAATTTTTTTCATTGGCACTTTCAGAAATGGCCCAAAAAAAATGATGTCCTTTGAAAAATGTTTCAAAAAGGTTTTGACAACATTTTCTCCAGATTGCAACTCTTCATTAACTTTTTCACTATTGTTACTAACTGAAATATTTGTTTTTATGGTAATGAATGAAAAAAGTTCAGTTTTTTGCAAACGTTACAAACCGGTAAGAACAACCTAATTCTAAAATTGCAGCGTGTTCCTACTTTTTTACCCTTGTTACTAACAAATCGCACTGTTTTTTTAATAATAAACAATGTTCAATTTGTTGTAAAACGCTGCAAATTTGATATACGTTACGAAACGGTAAAAACAACTTAATTACAAATTTACAGCGAGTTACAAATTTCTTTCACCTGTGTGATTAAATAATTTCATTGTTTTTTTAATAATAGACAATGTTCCGTATGTTGCAAAACGCTGCAAACTTGATACACGTTACAAACCGGTAAGAACCAACTAATTCCAAATTTGCAGCGTGTTACTAATTTTCTTACCCCTGTTTTTACAATAAAAACAGTGCAATCACTGTTTTTTAAAAAAAAAACAATGTTCCGTATGTCGCAAAGCGCTGCAAATTTAATACACATTAAAAAACGGTAAGAACAACCTAATTCCAAATTTGCAGCGTGTTACTAATTTTCTTGGCAATGTTATTAACGAAAAACCATTTTCACCCCTTTTCACCCCTTTTGAACCCTTTCCGTACACCCCAGAACGCTGCAAAATCACCCGGTATGTTATTTTACCTTCCTTAAGAACCCCTAAAAATTTCAGCGTGTTACTAATTATTTTCGGGTTTTGGCTTTAGTGACTGGACTAACAGCAATAGAAAAGGTTTATGTTCGAATGAGAGACAACGTGCACCCGCACGTTGTCTCCGCACTGTACTGTACTTGAGTCTTTCGGTCCATTGGGTATGAAGATATCAATTTTAACCCCGTGCGTAGGTTTATTTCGAAAGTCACAAATATTCAAACAATTATTGTAATTATCAAAGAATAGGTACTAAACATAAATAACAAAAGATTTTCCCTATAGGTACTTTATTTAGGTACAGGAAAAAATGACTGAATTCGTAATACACGTTCAAAAGGTGGGTTGATATTGAAAGAATTAATATCTATTGAAACATCATTGATATAGTAAAGGAAAATCTTAAGTCGTGCTTCTATTAACCTTTGATTTGACCAATTTACCTATTAAACAAGTAAATTTTAATGGAAATTTTTATTAAACAATTTTCATGCTAATGCCCAGTCAGACTTCAGAGTTTGATTCATCATCAGCCTATAATGTTCCCACTGCTGGGACACAGGCTTCCTCTCTGTGAGAGGGAGTGGGCCATAATCCACCATGCGGGCCCAGTGCGGGTTGGCAGATGTCTTCGAATTTTTGCTTCTAGGGCATGCCGGTTTCCTCAAGATGTTTTCCTTCACCGTTTTGAGAGCAGTAGTGATGACATAAATTACACAAAGTAATGCGCCCGGCGGGGTTGGAACCCACGACTCGTTAGTCGTGACCGATTTCACTCGGCCACCACTGCTCTCAGAGTTTGATTGTACGGCGTAAACTTAAAAAAAAAAAGGTTGCACTCCAGGAGTGCCGGTAGAAGTGAAAACTTTTTTGTTACTATGTTTTATTTTTAATTTGAATGACGTCTTACTCATTTTCGATCAGGGTCACGTGACCCTGACGCGAGTTTTGGTCACGTGACCCTGACGCGAGTTTTAAATTTTTTACCCATTACAGAAAAAGTGTACAACGCCGCTAAAGAAGTTTTCACTTCAAAAAAAAAAGGTTGCACTCCAGGAGTGCCGGTAGAAGTGAAAACTTTTTTGTTACTATGTTTTATTTTTAATTTGAATGACGTCTTACTCATTTTCGATCAGGGTCACGTGACCCTGACGCGAGTTTTGGTCACGTGACCCTGACGCGAGTTTTAAATTTTTTACCCATTACAGAAAAAGTGTACAACGCCGCTAAAGAAGTTTTCACTTCAAAAATGGGAAAGTCTTAGTTACAAAATCTCGCAGTTTAAACGCAATTCAAAAATTTCTAGATGAAAAATCTGGTCAAACTATTTCAAAATTCATTCAACATTTTTCCATTTTAGATGTTTCTATTTCATCAAGAATTCGTTGGTTATTTGTATAACTTTTTCCGGGTAACTGATACAAGCACCGGCTATTGAAGTTTTTTGTTTCGTTTTTCAAAGTTTTGTTATTTGATACATTCCGGTTTGTTGCTTCCAATTTAGTCTTTGCTTGATTTTTTTGGAATATTACTAAATTTTCAGTACTTATATTGAAATTTTTGGTATAAACGTGAGTACGTTTTTCAATTCTAGCATTTTTCAAAACTATAACAGGGATTTTAACATTAAATTAATATGAAAGGTTACCAACAATTACTTAGTTTTATTTATTGTATAATACTATGTTATTTCAGACCTAGTTGGCAACACCATAATAATCTAACGTTAAAATCGCTTTCAAAGGTTTGTCCCGATTCACCCCTGCGCCCCTATTCACCATGTTTGACTGTAATTACTTTCGATCCCGTGAATGAAAAGAGTTTTTTTTTTAAGTGCTAAAATCATCAAATGAGTCTTCCCACCCAGGGCAGGATAGGATCGACTGTCAGACTTGTACTGACTAAAATCCACGGTGACCTGCTTTACGTTCCGGGGCCACGGTTACTCGAAAGTCCCGCTAACCCAGCAGGCTGGGTCTGGCAAAAAGGTTCTGCATTAATTGGAGAAGTTTTCAGCAAGTTTTCAGCCTGCCTCAAGCACTTTCGCAAAATTTTCGAAGCTCTCCAGTAAACAATGAAACTTCTTAAAATGTCACACTTGAACAGAAAAACCTTCTTGAAATTGTGAAAGAAGTACCTTAAAATATTCTCTAAACTCTAAAGCATTTTTAGTGGACTTAGAAACCTATCATATAGGTACTCAAGTTTAAGAGCGAAATCGCTATATAAAATTCAATTCCACCGTCTAAGCCTTAAAACCAAGTCAAGCAACCCTAATAAAATCACATAAGTAAACCAGGTCTAACCCATAAAATAGATAAAAAGAAACTTCAACCTCCACAAAGTGACACGGTCTTGTATTAAAGTGAACGGAGGTTCGAAAAACACTATCTTTAAGAGTCTAGATAGCACAGTAAAATATTTTCTTACACTTAAGTTTTTCGGCACCAAATAAAAGTACTATTCTCATTTCTGAGTATGACAGGTGGCAAAGTTGGAATGAACATTGCAGGAATTACGTAAGTACTTTTATGTTTTTTTTTTTAAATACAAAATTTTGTAAAATAACTTATGAATGAAAACTTTTTATTGGAAGTCTGTGACTTCGCTTCTTTTCTTCTTTTATTGATAGTCTGTTTGTTATTTCCTTGACTTTTTTGCCATCGATTTCCAATACATACATATTGAAATTTACGCTTTCTTAACGTGGGGGTCGGCAGAAAATATATAGAGCACTACCTACTACGATCCTTATATACTTCTTTATCCAAATTTCATACACCTGGATAAAAATAAGACGTCTGCCAATACATCTCCGAGAAATCGGAGAAAACAAAAAAAGTTTCTGGAGAATGGGAGGTTTGACGCAAAGCTCGGCTCAGATGGCGCTATAAGCGCATGATGTCATATACTGTATGATTAATTTGACATACACTCACACTCGAAGCTACACTTGACGCTGTTTACGTTATGCTCTTATACACTGACGGCTAAAACTCGCAGTGAAACTCTATTGAGAACCTCCTCCTTTTTTCGAAATACAAAAACAACCATGTCCTTTCCCGTTTTGTTTTTTGTTAGTTGCCCTTTGCGATGACATTTTACGAGTAAGACAATGTTGCGACCCCATGAGCTGTACTCTCAAGTGACTAAATTTTTGCGACTGCGAAAACCCAACAAAAGTAGTGGCTGAGCATCGCACGATACTTAAGTAAAGTAAACAAAAGACACTCGCGCTTATCACTCAAGTAAGTAGCTGAGGTCGTGAAGATGGTGTAAGTAAACATAACCCCAAAAACACTATCTTTAAGTCTAGATTTAGTACAGTAAAATATTCTCATCCACTTATAATTCAGTAAATAGTAGGCGACACCTAAACGCCTACTTAATATTTACATTGGATTTCCAACTCTAGCATCTGAGTCGAAAACACAATTTCGAGTAAACAGTAAAATACTCTTATCCATTTTCTATTTCTTTACCAAATAACTAAGGTACACATAAAAACACTATGTCTAGTGTTTACGAAATGCCCAACACTATTTTCGTCCTCCAAATTCGGTCTTAGAATTCAGTCGGACCATTTTCGGCCAGACCGACCTCATTTGAAATGTCAAGCGGTTTAAAATAAAGGTGGACGCTCGCTAAGGGTGAGACTGGGCGTTTAGTAGAGGGTAAATAGAACGTCCAATTTGTGAAAGTGCTTGAATCTTATGCTTTTTTTTTTTTTTTTAGCGTGGTAAAATCATCAAATGAGTCCTCCGGGCAGGGCGGGAGGGACTTACGGCATGTCTTACAAACACGCACTGGGCTCCCGAGTGAATTACGGCCCACTCCCTCTCACAAAGAGGAGGCATATGTCCCAGCAGTGGAAACATTTACAGAATGATGATGATGGCGCGGGCATGCGGGTAGCGAGTAAAGGGCAACTTGCTGCCGGACCATAGACCATCCCCGGGTCGACGGCGTGTTTGCCCCTTTGGAGGACCAAAGCCTGCCGGGGTCGCGGGACTTATCTCATTACCGTGACCCCGCAACTTAAAGGGCTATTGAAGAACACCGTGGATTTTAGTCAGTACAAGTCTGATAGTCCCTCCCATTGGATGATTTTACCACGCTAAAAAAAAAGTTGTCTCGACATATAAGTACGTGTTAAAGCTTAGGTTTATAGTATCCTTTACGAGGTTAAGCGGTCTGTAATGCCGACACCTTTCACGTAAATGCCTACTTGGCAAGGTTAGTACACATTAATCAAATTTTTTAGGGTTGAAAATTTTTAGGCATTAGGGAAATTGCTTCGCTTTTCAGCAAAGGGTAATTTTTTGTTCGTTTTTTATCGGGAAATTATTTTTAACAAAGACTTAATGTTGTTTCGTTGTGAATTATACTTTTTTGTAATGTGAGGATCAGAATAAGTAAACTAGATTAAAACGTGGCTTTACCCGCGTTTTCGGTGATTGTTTCACGGGATCGACAACCAAGAAATAAAAAACTTTCCCATGTGTACTAAATCCTAATCCGTTCAGTATTTATTGTGTAAAAGAGTACAGAGTAGTATAATTCGTTGATAAATGTGAATGAAACTAATTTAGCTTTCTATTCTAATTTAACTTAATTGTAAAAAAAATCGTGAATTGGCATAAACACATTTTAAAACTAGACAAAATAAAATATAGGGGAAGGCCGGTTAAAGCTAATAGTATAGATGGCGCCACCATAGCTAAGTCCTAATCCGAGGTAGTACTATTTTGATGTACCTATAAGATTTGGACCAATGACGATGCTTGGAACAAGCTTTACTAGCGCCATTAGTTCCTAAAAAAGAATAATGCCATTCATTCCCGAATAATAATGTTAGACCTGACGCTGATTTTGCATATTTACTAATATTATACAAAGGACCACATCCAGGCAGGACCATCATTTTGTCGGACAGCTAATGCCAAAAATTACAATGCTTACTATCCGGGTCTTGATTGGATTTAAAAATTCAAAGACATTCAAACAAAATACTTCAAAAGGTTATAATTGATCTTGTCAAAGAAGATCGAGGAAAGTCTGTTACTATTTGCTTGGGACAATTCTTTTTTCAAAAGATGTTTCTGAACATCAATCGAACAATCTCCTTTGTATATTTTCTTTTATTATACTTTTTCGTCCTTTGAATCAATTTTCTCTTCATTGTGAAACATTAAAGCCGAGATGACTAGATCTTTTTGGCTAAACGATTTTCCTGTCACACAACTATCAAACCACGAGTTATTAAAACCAACTAGGTTTTGCCCGCGGCTTCGGCCACATCAATAAATACAAGTGGGTATGATGATCACGAGTGTCCTTTACAATTTTTGTACAAAAACTATCTAATTCGGTCCTGTGGTTTAGGCATGAAAGCGTAACAGAATAACTTACGTTAACAGTGAAAAAGCATTGCCGCCCAACGTGTCAATACAAGTGCCCAAAAGCAGCGAACTGCTTTAAAAAAAAAACCCGCTGAATTTTGCAACGCCTTGTAAGTTTTACCCATTTTAATTTATTACACTTGTAAGTATTTTCGTTTTTTTTTAGCGTGCAAATAATGTACTTTCCGTAATGTATATCTCAGTAGGTAAATAAATATATTGTATTTGCCTTTTCTCATTCATAATTAAAAGCCAGAAGTTTTTTTCACCTCACCGTATCTTTCCCAACAAAATAAATACGTTCTCCATGGCTCGCAAAGGCCATATTTAATCACGTTATTGTTTAAACTTTTTGATTAAATATCTCTGGGGCCTCAGCCATTTAATTGAATATTAAAAGCTTTAAAATTTTCATATTTTCATACTTCCACTGGTGTGGGAGAATTTTTTTATCTTTCCTGGAAAAATGTTTTACGTTTCATTCCGTAATTTTTATGAATATTTTGTGATGTGAGCGTTCTTTGTTCTCTGTTATTGGTGTTATGGCGTGAATTTTAGCTTCTGGGATGTTGCCATTGTTCTTTTTTTTCTGAAGAAATTTAAATATTTATTTGAAATTGGTGATTGGATAAAAGGACGAGAGTTTAGTGTTTCTAAATAGTTATTTTCTGAAAAATTCAAATTTTAAATGAAGCTTTGTTTTTTTATACAGTGTAGCAATTTAGTCATCCGCATCAGGCAAGAAATAAAATTTCAAGGGTACGAATTAAACACAAAATATATTTGAAAAATGTATTAAAGTGGTTCATCTACTGCTTTAGGTATACTAATAATATTTATTCTAAAATCTAATTTGATCTACCTATAACGCGTAGAAACCCCTCCCTCCGGCACGGAGGTGACTCAGTTTTGCTTCAGTCATTTATAACCAGAGTAACTTAAATGTCATCACTATGCAACATCAAACCTGATTCATAACTGGTTACTCCATTTTCGTAACCTATAAAGAAGAACATCAACCTCTCCAACCAAAACACTAATTAAATTTCCTAAAAGCCTGAAAAATACAGCTCACAAACCCCTTACCCTCAAGCCTTTTACTACAGTGAAATTTATTCAGAAGCTCATAGCATAATCTTAGAGTAAACGAGAAAATTCTCTACGCCTTGAAAACCAGGAGATTAGAGGAAATTTTAAACAGTCCACGCCTTTTGAATATTGTCATTCCTATGTAGTTTATCTTTGTGCGTGAAAGGCTTTTAAATATCTTGGAGTGGTCCATGGGAAGAAGGCGGGCGATGAGAATTTTAAAGAGGCGAGAGCTGTCAAACTGCCTCATTCGAGGCTGAGCGCTTGTCGAGTCAACATCTTCTGAGGATGCTCCGTGGAGGGGCAAAACACGTGTCGAGTAGAGGTTTGATTGCATGGCATGTTTTTCCGGTTTTTGCACGTATGCATATGCATGTGGGCGGAATGGTGGGCCCTTTGCTACATGTGCATATGCATGTGGGCGGAAGAGTGGGTCCTTTGCTGCATGTGGATATGCATGATTGCATGGTGTGGGATTGCATCTTGCAACAAGCCTGGATTTTTGTCGCGGAATTAAAACTAAATATTTTTCATAACATTTTTTTTTTACCAATTTTCTTTTTATTAGTTTTGACATACATAGAGAGAGCAGTGGTGGCCCAGTGGTATCGGTACCGACTTACGAGATGTAGGTCGTGGGTTCGAACCCCGCCAGGCGCATTACTTACTGCTCTCAAAACGCTGCGCTGAAGGAAAACATCGGGAGGAAACCGGCATGTCCTAGAACCAAAAATTCGAATTTCGAAAAATTCGTGGTGGATTATGGCCCACTCCCTCTCACAGAGAGAAGGCCTGTGTCCTAACGGTGGGAACAATATAGGCTGATGATGATGATAATTGGTAAGAAAAGTATGGTTATTGGCCATAGTTCTTTGTGTTAATAATGTCCGCTTATGGAGGATATTTCAAGGCACATCTGTGTAAAATGATTATTTAAATACGTAGTCAAGTAGTTCATTAATTAATCTATCATTTACAGTTAAAAGTAAACTGCTCATAAAAGTCAATTCTCACTATTTATCCTAAACTTAGGATCCTAACTTTTCATTACATACGCATAAAGGTTACTACCTAAACTGATACACCATATTCCCAAACATTTGCTAGTAAAATAAGGCGTTACATTTTATGATACGAGTACCTAGGCACCTAGTGCTGGCGCACGAGTGTACTCGTATTGCTAAGAACCCTTTACAATAAACGTTGTGTGGATGTAAAGGGGTTTGGGCAAGTAATATACGCGAATGGTTTAAGAGTAATACGTTTCTATCGTCAACCTTTTTGTATTGATAGGTAGCGTCAGCGTAGCGTTAGCGGAGTCAGTAGAAGGAATCGCGAATTGATCTCCGGCACGGGCTTGCAGGTGGCTGACGAGACCCCTTTTTATCGTGCCAAAATCATCAAATGAGTGCTCCCAGCAGGGCAGGAGTGACTTTCAGACATATACTGACTATAATAACATCATTCAATAGCCCTTTACGTTACGGGGTCACGTCAACCCCGGCAGGTTTTGCCCCATTAAAGGCGCGCGTGGAACACAACGCGCCGTCGACCATTACTCGCCCTCGCATGCGCGCCTACGGTGGCCGGAGATCGTCCTGCGAGGTCCGTCGCCGTGACCGTCTACCACTGCGAGATCCCTGTGGTACCGTTACCCAGAGTGGACCAATAAAAGGTGGATTCTAGCCGTATACTACAACTAGGAGATTGATCCCACCCATACCCAAAACCAGAGCCACTTAACATAACAAACAATAACCTACTACACTAAACTGAAAGATCAAACTAACGACCTCCAATCGGAAAGCCAAACACTCCACCACTAAGCTATTAAGGGCAAGGTTCATTATCTACACCATAACAATTGGAACTAACTGTAACAGCCAAAAGAAAATGGCGGAAAATCACTCCTTTTCATCCCAAATACCTTTCTTCTCAAAGACGGCTTCTCCTTAACGGTCAAAGGGCGTTTTAGACTTAACAATAGGCTTTTTCCATAAAACTCTATAGATGTATAGATTACAGTATATTATCATGTGTTTGAATGGTTTAGGGATACAATGCTATATTATACGCTTAGTTGGATCGGTGTTAGCGAAAAATATGTGTGAACATTCGCGTAATGTGTTGGTTTAATTATATTGATGGGAACGAGGTTTTATGTGGGTCAAACTTGGGTTAAAACAAATAGATGGTACCTGTTAGAGTACGGTGTAGTGGAGCAGTATTTATTTTGAACGGATAGTCATTTGCCGACAATTCTGGTCCAGGTCTGTTCGCGGGACTTATCTCATTACCGTGACCCTGAAACGTAAAGGGCTATTGAAGGACACCGTGGATTTTAGTCAGTACAAGTCTGACAGTCCCTCCCGCCCTGCCCGGGGTGGCAGGACTCATCTGATAATATTACCACGCTAAAAAAAAAAAGCTCTGGAGGTCTACTCTTTAAGTCCGTCAACGAAGCTACAGGCCCGTACAAAAGTGGTTACGTAGTACGTTTACACCTCGGTTTTCCTCGTTTTTTTACGTGGTAAAATGAGCTATTAATACTCTCTTTCTCTGTGGAGCGGATTGGGACTCGTACTGACTAAAATCTATGGTGTTCCTTCAGTAAGCCTTATATTCACGGTTATCTGTTACTGCAGAATAATTATACATAGTCTCGAAGGGTACATATTTGAATATCGAAGATTATAATATCTACGCTTAAAAAATCGATGTTCAGAATATCGAAAATTAAAATATCGATTGTAACAAAATATCGAAAAATATTACATCTACGCTTAAAACGTCGAAAATTAAAATGTCGACTGATATAAATGTCGAATGATTCAAAATATCGAAAGACGTTATGTCGAAATTCAAAATATCAACGTTTAATACATCGCAGTTCACAATATCTACGTTAAAAATACCTACTAGTTGAAATATCTTGGCGATGGCGGGGTCTTTCAGTACCCGCCATCCTCTTCGTACCTGACCTGTCCAAGTCGGGGTGCCCTAAGTCCCGGATAAAAAGTCGGACTCGCTTTTGCATCCTTAGTCAAATTGCTGATAACCACCTACCAAAGTATGTGGACGGAGCCCCGCTTCGCGGGGCTCCTATTTCTGTTTGCAAGGTTTAAAGTAACCTAACATGAAGAGGATGGCGGGGTCTTTCAGACCCCGCCATCCTCTTCGAACCTAACCTGTCCGAGTCGGGGTGCCCCAAGTCCCGAGCTCGCTTCGCTCGCTCTTGCGTCCTTAGTCAAGTTACTGATTACTAGCCAACAAGGCAGCTAGACGGACTTCGGATGCAAGAGCGAGCGAAGCGAGCTCGAAACTTGGGGCACCCCGACTCGGACAGGTTAGGTTCGAAGAGGATGGCGGGGTCTGAAAGACCCCGCCATTCTCTCCGTGTTAGGTTACTTTAAACCTCGCAAACAGAAATAGGAGCCCCGCGAAGCGGGGCTCCGTCGAGTTACCTTGTTAGGACATTCAAAAATCTGTATTTCGATATTTAGATCTTTCGATGTAACTTTTGTAGATATTTAGATTTTAGATATATTGGACGTAGATCATTTAATCATTCGATATTTTAAACTTTCGATATTTTAATTTTCGATTTTATGGTCATTCGATATTTTCATTTTCGATATTTTGAACATCGATATTTTAAGCGTAGATATTTTAATCTTCGATATTCAAATATGTACCCGTCTCGAATTCCCACTTCAGTTTTCCCCCTTGATCCATTACAGAAGTGACATTAAACCATCCAATATTATCTTAATAAAACACTTAAAATCCACACGAGTTTGAAAACTTACCACCATATAGGTCTCAGCTCTGAACCTCAGTTAATGACTGTTTAACTTGTAAAGAAGCTACGTATAAGTTTAAACGATACACGCTTTTATGGAAGTGAAGTGAAAAACCAGTTTAAAAGTTAGGTACATAAGGGAATACGTGTATTTGAACAGCACCCTTAGCTCGAATTTTCACTCTTTTACTTAAATACTGTACGTATTTACAGTGTTTCTTGTATGAAAAAATGGAACAGCGCCTCTGGTTTGCGAAGAAGGAACTAATTTTTTCCTTGAAAATTGTCAAAGTTCCAGTTTTCTTTACGTCTCAAATACTGAAAATTCGTGCTAAGGTTACTGTTTGTTTATAACTTGCTAGATGGGCTGAGCGAATTTTTGTTTTGTAGTAGTGACCCTGGAACATAAAAAGCTTTTGAAGGACACCGTGGATTTTATTCAGTACGAGTCTGACAGTGCCGCGTCTTGCTCTGGGTGGGAGGACTCATCTGATGATTTTACCAAGATAAAAAAGACCCACCTATGAATATTTCGGTATTATGATGGTGTGTGATACGATTATACTTTTATTCTAGTTCGTTATCGTTTATTTGGGAACGCTGGTTAACCAGTAATTGGCGACTGTGTAAGTACAAGACATTATCAGCCTTACTATGAAAACTTAAACATCTAGCTGTTGTTCACTTGTTTTAAAATGTAACTGCAAAATGAACCTTATTTCAACGTCGTAACCTGAAATTTTTAGACATGTGTTCAGACGACGTTTTAAAGTTTTTGTGGTAAAACGGCGACGGTAAAATTTCATACTAATGCTTAATTGTCAGCACACAGAAGCCGTTGCTTATCCTGTTTAATAAATAAATAACCTGAATTTAGAGATCTGATTATTTTTATCACAATTTAATGTCTCTTTGGGATAAATTTTGTGTTGTACCGGGCAAAGCCGAAGCAACAGCTACTTACAAATAACCGTATGTTTGTATGAATTTGATAGGGAATTAATTCCTCTAAGTAAACCTTTATTGAAATTTCTGAGAGCTCTCACGAAATCCGAAAGAAATAGGTATCCAGTTTATTAAAATCTTTTAGTCGAATCTGTTCCAGACATTTTATTTATCTATATTCTGTCTACAGACCTTATTTGTATCAAATACTTATCTTATGTAATGGAAAATGTCTTCTGTATTTGTATAAGTTAAACAGAAGCCATTTTGTCAGTGAAACATGAATTATTTGATGAATTTTCTAGTACTGTTACTTTATGACTAACTAGCGATCCGCCCCGGGTTTACCCGGTTCCAAATTTTTCGCCCTTTTCGATAAATTTTCCAAATTTTTGGGTTTCTTTGAATATCCTACTATAAATATAGAACTAATATTAAACGTTTGGAGAAATGGATGTTTGTTTACTCAATTACCTCAAAAACGCCTAAACAATTTTTGATGGAACTCGACCCTGAGGTTGGTTATTGTCCGGATTTTCATGTTACCGGATTGTCCCGGTATTACGTTTCCGTGTTATTAATTTACCAGTTTCACACATCTAGTATTACCCGTACAAAAGTGGAATTATTTATTTCCTTATGCTTTTATGTTTGTTTCATCATCACGCAAAACGACCAAACCGATTTGGATAAAATTTTGTAAATATATAATCTGTAAATTGTATTTAACACGTCAGTCACTCTTTACGATCAACCCAACTCCAAGCGAGCGAAACATGAGCCATAAGTCAGTGTTGATTTAATTCAAAAACTTGTATCGCGTGTCAGGTATTTTATTTTACCTGTAAAGTAAGCCCACTTAACTTAGGTACTTAATATCAGGTTTAAGTTCACTTCCAAAGAAATTTCGTAAATTACATTTTCAATAAACATACGTACTATAAATTCCCTCTGGACTTGCCTGCCCACACGGCATAAAAACCGCTGCTAAGTCTAACAAAGTGCTATAATTATTAAAATATAGGTTATTCGTGACACAAAACCTTTGGGAAAACTAAACATTTAATTAATTCCGAATATTTCATACAACACAGAAACAACTAATTTTGTTGTTTACTATTAAAGAAACAAAAGACAACTTCATTTTGTCCCCAGACAATGTTCATTGCAATTTGAACCTTATAGCTGGGAAAGTACAAGTTAGATTGCTGTTTCGAGACAACTATGCCTGAATCACAACTAAATTTCGCCCTTATTTCCCAGGCGGTTACTATTTCTAGTGCTGGGAACAGCGAATGCTTGGAAGTACCGAATTTGAATATGGAATACTATGTTTGTTTTCTATCTTTTTATTCTAAGACGGAATGAAGTTTAGAAGGTACCTAATATTGACCCGGTACGTGCTTTGTTACTTTGACTTATATATTTTTAAATACATACATATTATAGATAAATTACACCCAGACGCAGAACAATCGTGCTCATCACACAAACATTTGTCCTGGGTGGGAATCGAACCGACGACCTCCGGCATAGCAGTCAGGTTCACTAACCACTAGACCAACAAGCCAGTCATTAACAACATGATCCGCCATTTATTGAATTCATTTGTTACAAGAAATGTGATAAATGAAAAACCGGTTGACCGATTTTGTGCAAACTTCACATAAAACATCTCCATAATAGTTCGAACAAAGTCGAAACATTCGGTTTGGATAGGTGAGCCCGTTCTTGAGTTATAAAATTACAACGGGAAGTGGCATTGATTTTTATATACGACGAGTTTATAGATTATCTTTGTGCATCTTGTCAAAGTTAAGCCACCCAAGCCTAATTTGGTCCCTGGATTCATCATCATAATCAACAGCCTACTAATGTTCCCCCTGCTCGGACACAGGCCTCCTCTCTGTGAGAGGGAGTGGGGCCATAATCCACCACGCGGGCTCAGTGCGTGTTCGTGGATGGCACATGTCTTCGAATTTTTGGGTCTAGGACATGTCGGTTTCCTCATACGATGTTTTCCTTTACCGTTTTGAGAGCAGTGGTGATTAAATAATTTACACAAAGTAATGCGCTTGGAGGTTTCGAACCCACGATCTACAACTCGTAAGTCAGGACTGATACCACTGGGCCACCGCTCCTCTCCGGATTCTGAATTCATACGCACATTTATATTGTTTGTCTGTCTTCTCTAACTAAAAATATATAACATAATATGTATATATAATATTCCACAACTGTCACACAACGCCATCTAGTCTCAAGCTAAGCAGAGCTTGTGTTATACTACTAGACAACTGATAAACGTACTTATACATTTCTAAATACTTACATACATTTTCGTATCATATCATTCATATCTTTCTTTTTGCACCGTCATTCTGAAAAAAACATCAAAATGACTGGCGTTCGATAGGGCACCGTTCAAACGTCATTAATCCTCTTTAATTTTATTTCAATTCCAGCAGAGGTCGCTACTTTCATATTATCCATAAATAACTTGCAATATTTAATTCAGTGGCATTTATATTTGGCTTTGAAGGGAGTTGATTAATTTTACAAAGGAAAATTAGTTATTTATTAACAAATATGCTTTGTTGTTGATAAAAGGATTTATTTATAACTCATCTTACTTTATTTAACTCTGGGAAAATGACAGGAATTTATTGTTTTTGATCTTAAATTGTTTTAATTTTATTATACTCTAAATTTACTGAGAGGCTCTTCATCTTAATTGGCATAGTAGGTAGATAGCTGACGACAACTGCACTGCGTGCCGCATGTTCGATTCCTGTATGTAACAAATAGTGGACCTACAAGTAGTTGTTTTGGGTCTAGGATTTTGTGTATGCGCGTTTGTATGTTTGTTAACGCAACCACGATACACGAGAAATTCCAAGTGTGGGACAACCTCTGGTGGTCGCGAAAATGTCCAAGCAGGAAACTGAATTTGGAACGTAAAAGGCTATTGAAAGAATGCGGTGAATTTTAGTCAGTAAGACTCTGAGTCTGACAGTCCCTTTAAATCCACACAATGTGGAAGAACTCATTTGATAACTTTACCAATAAAAAAATGAATCCACTTTTGAACCTTACCAAAGGCATTAAATTAAAGTTAGTGAGCGATAATTTACGGTCATTCTTATCGATTGAACATTCTAGAATTATGTTAAGACAACCTTACTTGACTTTAAAAATGATCGATTAATATTCTCACTATTTTTAACTTTAGCAAATTATTTTTTGACCTCACACTGACGTTAGGTCACCTTCCAGTCAAAATAATATTATTATGAAAATTATAATTTAATCTGAACAGAAAGCCAAGATATTTTCCAGTTGATTTCATGTTCATCCATATTTATGAGGAACTCTCATTCTGAAATATTTTGTACTTGAATATGTTGGGAAGTCTGTCTGTCCCTCCATAACATACGATTTATGAATATAAATCTTCTTGAAAATTAAAATTGGTCAAGTGCGTGTCTGAATGCACAAATTGAAGGGTTCTGTAGTCTGGGATGAAAAAAAATAAAATATGAGATATATTTGCAGTTGGAAAACTTGACTACGAAACAAAATGTTTAGGAAAATATGTCATTTAAGTAACTTTTGTAAGCTGCTCAGCTATTATTTGTTGACTTGTAAAGCCTTTTTCGCTGTGGTAGTTTATCTTTTAATTTCAAACTATTACCGTTATTTTTTTACATATCCAAGTACAACTGTAAAACTGGTAGAGGGTGAGGAAACTTGAGTCTAATAAGAATGACACTTTAAAAGCCCTTTAAAGGTGTTTACACAGACCCAATGTTTTTAAACTACAACGACATCCCACCCTACGAGATACACGAAAAAATAAATAACTTGACTTTAATTGTACACGAAGTAACTACAACATTTAATTTACAAGATTTTATTTATACCACTCTGACAGTGTAACTAATCTGTTTATTGATACAAAATTACAGCTTTCTAGTACCAAGTGTGTCTGAGCTAAGCTGCGGACAGGCATGCAGACAGACGGACATAACGCAACTGTAAGGCCCTCCGTACACAAGGCGACTCAAGTTTCCGATACCTTACGACTTCGGTATCCAAGCGGCTATCGCAATACAAACCCATAGAGGTTCGAACACAAGCACACGCCAATGAATACCAAAATCGTAAGGTATCGGAGACTTGCATCGCCTAGTGTACGAAGAGGCTAAAGGTTCCCTGTTGACTACGGAACCCAACCTGTCTTTACAAACAACGTCACAGGAACAAAAGTATCTAATACCAATGATTACAATACTACAGAACCATTAATTCACAGCGTATTTGACGTCACTCGAAAATGTCAAATGCAATCTTTTGAAATGTCAAATTAAAGACTCTCAATCACAATTGAAGATTTCTGATAAGATTTTCGCTTCATCGCAGTTGTCAAGTTGAAGAAAGGACAGTCTTTTATTCATATTGATCTTTTTCTTTCGAAGTCTTTGATTCATCTTTTCTTGTTATCTTTAGAAAGAAAATGTTGTGTCATCGGGTTAAAAGATGAAATTGTTTCAATAGTTGCCCTGACAGGGTCTACAATGGCTCTTAGCTCTAAGCTTTTGTTAACATCTTGTTACCTTGTAGAATTCAAATAAATGAATATGAATATGACAGTTTTTTGGCATCTTCAATATTTATCCGGCTCGGAGGACAATCTAAATCAATGTATGCATTGTTAGCTAAGCCTTTTCTTAACTATGTTCTCTATACTAAAATCTTTTAATACCACAATGGAGGCTTAGGTGGTAAACATTTTTCAAAAGAAACAAGAAACAATCATGGATCCTTTCGTGTATGTTTGAGTCAGATTCTATGAGAACCGGAGAATTATTTTACCCAGTACCCTTATCAGGAGTTTTCACTATTCAATTTACAGGGTCTTTCCGATATTTCCAACGTTTCTTGTATGGAAAAATGGAACAGCGCCTCTGGTGTGCGAAGAAGGAGCTTGAAGTCCACATCTATTCTCCACTACAGCCATGTGATTGGTGAATCGCTCTCCGCTCTGCTCAGTGGAAATGCAGCCTTACACAGATTCCTACACAGTCAGATTTACCTTACAAAATCAGTTCAGTTACACAGACATAGTTATTCAAAATATTTTGCATACAACTGCAACTTTTATACGAGACTATGTCTTTCGAATTTATTGATAACCCAGTTCAACTGCACGTAAAACAATTTTATGTAAAATGTAGTTGCAAAAGTTTTATGAATAAGGAATTTTGTTCAAGAATATTTTCAGTTTCCGCGAAGTTGGTAGAATAGATAAGAAAAATGGAAGAATGTAACCTGTACTTGAAGATTTCCGTGTCAATTTGAACGGTGTGGTAAAACATCGTGGAAGCAATATATTTTTTTTGGGTTATAATACGAGTATCATCAATGAGTCCACCCGCCCTTGTTGGAGCAGAAGAGTCGATCAGACCTTCACTGACAAAAAGTCCACCCTGTTCCTTGAAAACATTGGTGGCCTAGTGGTATCGGTCCCGACTTACGAGTTGTAGGTCGCGGGTTCGTGGGGACCCTGCCAGGCGCATTACTTCGTGTAATTTATATCATCACCACTGCTCTCAAAACTGTGAAGGAAAACATCGTGAGGAAAACGGCATGTCCTAGAACCAAAAATTCGAAGACATGTGACATCTACCAACCCGTACTGGGCCCGCGTGGTGGATTATGGCCCATTCCCTCTCACAGAGAGGAGGCCTGTGTCTCAGCAGTGGGAACATTATAAGCTGATGATGATGATGTTCCTTCAGGTAAAGAAGGTCCCGGGACCCTGATAAACGGGTTTTTTTTTAAATTTGCCCTATACCAGGATTTTCTCCTATGTCGTGGGTGTGTTTACAAATATAGAAACTTTCCAAACACACCCAGACTCGGAAGGACTACTTGAAGGTCATACAAATATTTGTTCCGTTCGGGAACAGAACCCGCGACACGCTGCGCTGCAGTCCAATCGCTTAGCTACTGCACGTGGCTACTGCGCTAACCGTGTTGTTACATTAACAACATAATATTAATATTCCACAACTATCACACGGGTCGACGGCGCGTTGTGTCCCACACGCGCCTCAAAGAGCGTCAGCATAATGACAGGGCCCCCCTCTCAGAGGGCCAAAGCCTGCCGGGGTCGCGGGATTATTCCCTTACCGTAACCCCGGAACATAACAAGCTATGAAGGACACCGTGGATTTTAGTCAGTAGAAGTCTGACAGTCCCTCCCGCCCTGCCCGGGGTTGGAGGACTCATTTGATGATTTTACCACGCTAAAAAAAAAAAAAAAACAACTATCACACAACGCCATCTAGTCCCAAGCTAAGCAGAGCTTGTGTTATGGGTACTAGACAACTGATAAACATACTTATATATTTCTAAATACATACATATTACAGATAAATTACACCCAGACATAGAAATAACGGTCATGCTCATCACACAAACATTTGTCCTGGGTGGGAATCGAACCCAACACTCCCGGCATAGCAGTCAGGTTCACTAACCACTAGACCAACAGGCCAGTCAAATTATAAAATAATCATAATTATGTGAGCAATTCAAAAATATCCGTATATAAAATAGGTACCTTTAAGTAGAACCTAGTAAAGATTGAGGTATGGTGAAACAGGAAAAAATCACAGAATCCATTAAAATATGTAATTGAATCGACGAAAAGGCTATACGAATAATTAAATCAAGCTTCAGGCAAAAATGTTGCAGAATATTATTTTTTAAAAGAAGATTCCAACGGAATCCTTCCAAATGTAATTAAAAATGCCAGTATTAATTTCAAACGTTACGTTCCCATAATATTATTAATACTTTTTTTTCAGAATTTCGTTTCATGAAACTGAAAATCGGTATTTTCCTACTACCATTATACGTTGACCCGTGAAAAAATACGGAACTAAAGTTTTACCGTTGATTTTTGACGTAAGTGTTTGCAAGTGGCGCCTTCGTGATGGGTCTATTAGTACTGGTTAATCTTTAGACCTTCGATATTTAAATCTTTGTACGCAGAACGGATCTTGCGTGGTTTCCGGAAGTCAAGAAAGGATCTTTCCTTTTCTATAGGCTCTGGGAGTAATATAGACATACCTAAATATATCCTTTACCGCCTTTTCTTGTGTAAGTGTTCTAATAACACGCTTTCAAAGATATTTTTTAGAGATTTTTTATTGCCCTGGCCTACCATAATGTCTTGTAACGCTCGTGGGAGCGGGATGGCCTTAGACGACTTTTATAGCTCTTTCTCTTTCCCATAGTGGAATTACTTTCGCTTTAAGACGTTATAGTAAGCCACCAGAACTGTTTAATTAGTAGGAAGAATTTGATTACGTGGACTCATTTTGTACAATCGACAAAGTTGAATCATGACCCACCATGAGCTTATTTTCCTACAGACATTCAAATACAATTAGGTCCACATTCGCGTAAACATACATATCCATGGCAACGACTCTGATCTTTGTCAATTTGACGGATTCAAACGATTTATTGTCAAAATGGGTCATGATTAAACTACCGAACTAATGGAGGTGAATTCAGTGTTATAAGTTTTTCTGCCAGGAAACCTTTTTCTGATCAGTTGAAGTATCGGCCCCGACTTACGAGTTGTAGGTCGTGGGTTCGAATCCCGGCAGGCGCATTACTTTGTGTAATTTATTTCATCACCACTGCTCTCAAAACGGTGAAGGAAAACATCGTGAGGAAACCGGCATGTCCTAGAACCAAAAAATCGAAGACATGTGACATCCACCAATCCGCACTGGGCCCGCGTGGTGGATAATGGCCCACCCCCTCTCACAGAGAGGAGGCCTGTGTCCCAGCAGTGGGAACATTAATAGGCTGATGATGATGATGATGATGATGAAGTTGATTCCGTGCCGACTAGTATAGTATATTTAGGAAGTATGCTAACATTGAATACCGTTCAATTATGAAAGTAATGGCCATTGGTAATAACACTTTTTATTTCTTTTGTTTTCCAGGTAAGCCAGCAAACATTACGCAGTTGTTACCACATTCAGGTACTAAATCTGACTTATTCTATTTTTATTGCTTATTTTGTTTCACAAACGTTTGCAATTTGTAAAGTACACATCCATAAAATAATATGAAAACGCGTCAAATTAAAAATGCCAATAGAAAACAATCATGTAGGGGAACAGTGTATAAGGGTGCTCCCACATCTATCGACGTCTTCGGCTTTTTCCGTCGCCCTTTCTCTTTCTGTCGCTTAGAACTGCCATTTGCTAGACCGAGACAGAAAGCATAATGCGATAGCACGCGGCGGAATCCTCGCGCGGCCGCGTGCTATCGCATTGTCTCGGTTTAGCAAATGGCAGTTTTAAGCGACAGGAAGAGAAAGGGCGACGGAAAAATCCGATTCCGCGTCGATAGATGTGGGAGCACCCTAAAATGAGGACGCGAAGTATGATGGGAAATCACACACTTATGGCAATCTTGACACAATACTAACGTAGCGCAAGCGTCAAAAGTACGCCATTTGTTAATGGCCGCTTGCAAATGACGTCCTGATGGCGCTTGCGCTACGTTAGTGTTGTGTTAAGTATGCCTAAACAGTGTTTGTCCCCATTACACCTCGCGTCCCTGTCTCATACACTGTTCCCCTATAATGCGTTCCATCTAAGAAGGTCGGTGTCTATGGTCAACTGACACTTCAAAAGTACGGAAAATATTAGACAACTATTCCAATTTGATAGGTGTGACGTCAGTAGAAGGTAACCTTCTTAGTTGGATCGCACTATAATGATACAGATCTATCATGCTACGATCACACGCGCGCAGTGCAGCGCGGCGGGCTGCCTGGCGGGCTGCGTGGCATGCAGCCGCGTGCGAGCGCGCGTGTAAACAGTCACCGGGCGCCCGCACATTCATCCTTTGAACTGCCAAAAAACCGACACTTGCCCGATTCGCGGCATTCACGTTCACAGGCGCGTTCACGGGCTCGGGCGTACCGTTTACACGCTCGTGAATGTGAATGTGCACGTTGAATGTAGAGTTGAACGCGAGCGTGTGAACGTAGCATCAGAATTATTTTACCTCTGACAGCAGCTAGTACCATAGAGAGATCCAGATCTATATATATAAGAGTCATTGTAATTTTGACAGACGTTTTTGATATAGCAACTCAGATATTACCATATTGCTGCCTGTATAAGGTTCTCTTTAATTTTGACAGAAAAACAAGGTTGGAGGTATCATAACTGTGACCGATCTCTAAACCAAACAGCCGTTTCATTTCACACATTCTAAATTGAAATTCGAATTTTGAAAGCGCAAAACAATTGCAGCCATTATGAAATCGAACGAGAATAAAAAAAAACAAATTTATTCTTTTTTATTGCGTGCAGGAATCTGTTTCCCGATTTCAAATCGATTTTTTTATTGGTTGAAACAATAATCGAATCGGATTCTATTCGTGTTTTCCGAACGGAAATAATTTCGATTGTTTAAACGCATACGTGTTATGTGTTGGTTCGGAATGTGTCCGGGAAATTGATTTTTTTTTTGCAATCTTATTGAGAATGGGATAGGGAGATCTTCAAATGGAGCGTATTGCAGTATGGTGTTTGGACATGGTGGTAAGCGATAGCGTTTTGTAAGTTAGCCTTCTACGAAGTGATGAATAGTAGCGACGGTAAATAAAATTCACTACTCTTATTGGTATTTTTTTTTCATGATTATGCAAATGGCATGCCTTTCAAGTCCCTTCCACCAAGTCTCACTACTTAGTTATTTTCTAATGATTTCAGATGGCATCAGACTTTCAAATTTCACACTATAAAAAGAAAAATCCAAGTCGTTAATTTTTATCAGGGACTCCACATTCAATACAGTTTATCAGATACGTATATTGCTATTAAAATAAAACAAAAACATCCTTTTGTAATTTACAATCAAAGCCAGCGTTTTAAAAAGATGTTAGGTTGTGGGAAGATGTTTCGGGAACTACTGAACCGATTTTGTAAATTCTTTTTCACACCAAGACGAGCCAAGTGAAGTTAGGGTCGGTAGAGTTAAGGTCTTCGCACATTATAACAACTCACCGGCGACTCGACTCTATGCTAGACATTGAAATTTAAGCCCTGTATCATATGTTCAAGGTTCAATTTCAAAAAATGATTATAAAGTAGTGTACAACGAGTGGCCTACGCATCGTACACTAGAGGTCAACCCCGACACATTTGTCACGCAATGACCATACGTCGTCCACGCATCGACCACACGTTGTCCACGTAACGACTATGCGTTTGCGACTGACGCGTGACGGGCAACCATTTGCCAATTTAACCGAAAATTGAGGTTAGACGAGTTGTCTGTTGAATAACCCACTCGTTGGCACCGCGTTGGCCACTCCTTGACACCGCGTTGTCCACTAGTGACCATTGGGTGGATCAACTAGTTGACTACTCATCGAGAGTGTGAGTAGAGTTGCTGCCGCGTTGGCGTGGAGTTGTTATAATGTGCGAAGACCTTTAGGGTGCTCCCACATCTATCGACGCGAAATTGGCTTTTTCCGTCGCCCTTTCTCTTTCTGTCGCTTAGAACTCCATTCGCGGTCTAGCAAATGGCAGTTCTAAGCGACAGAAAGAGAAAGGGCGACGGAAAAAGCCGATTCCGCGTCGATAGATGTGGGAGCACCCTTACGCCGTGTAGATTCAGAATCTTCACTCTACATAAGATCTGATATCTTTTTCACAGGGCAAACTTTATGTGGTCGTCTTGGAAACATTTTACATGAAATGTTATGGTGGGACACATAATATTTGAGAGCCAAAGAGCAGTGGTGGCCCAGTCATAGTATAAAGAGGGGAAGTAGGTTATCTTCATAGAAACGCACCGCGCGCGGCTTGTATGTGTGCGCCATAGTATTTACGCGTCGCCGCACGCACACTTAACAATATCTCGCGCGGTTTCGAGTAGCGCCAGTCAGGGTTAAGTATGCACGAGGTTCACGCGTCACGACTTTTCGGCACCGTTACATGAATCAAAAATGTGTGATAATCGCAGGAGAACGTATTGTATGATTCAATAGCTATTATTGCATTATTGAAGTGAAAACTTCTTTAGCGGCGTTGTACACTTTTTCTGTAATGGGTAAAAAATTTAAAACTCGCGTCAGGGTCACGTGACCAAAACTCGCGTCAGGGTCACGTGACCCTGATCGAAAATGAGTAAGACGTCATTCAAATTAAAAATAAAACATAGTAACAAAAAAGTTTTCACTTCTACCGGCACTCCTGGAGTGCAACCTTTTTTTTTATGTTTGTTTTAATTAAAAATAAAAATAAATAATGGTCCTTTATGTGAAAAAATACCACATTATGCCGATTAAAAAAATACAAAAAACTGACTAGTGTACAATGTGTAACATAATTAACGCTAACCTGTTATGGATATAAATACTACTTCCAGTTCCTTGCTAATTTATAGGCACCGAATTAAATGTAGCTATGATGATATAATGTAGTTACAACCCTAAGACAGTAGGCAATGGGGATTGTCTTAATTTTTTAAACATTCGATTTTATTTTATTTTCTGCAAATTTAGAGCATTTTGAGAAACTAATTTGAATATTTTTATGATTGGCTCAATAGTTTTTTTATTTTTAATATTTTAATTTTTGAGGTAGCTGACGGCACGATTGACCAAATAGTTGTGACATTGCCTCACCAGTGAATAATTTAAAAAAACTGCCTGACAACACAACGTCACTTTCTCTTGATAGTAGACGTCAGATAGCATCCTTAGTCGGGGAGCCCAGGAAGGGAATTTTAATGTGACTGACGCATCAGATTATCATAAAGGAGAATTCTTG